>JAVKLA010000005.1:2532251-2552758 GCA_034782735.1 Sagittarius serpentarius | reverse complement strand
CTTCTCCAGGCTGAACAACCCCAACTCTTTCAGCCTGTCTTCATAGGAGAGGTGTTCCAGCCCTCTGATCATCTTCACAGCCCTCCTTTGGACCTGCTCGCCCTCGACCCCGAAATTCAATCAGAACTTCCCTTGCTGCAACTTGTGACGTTGCCTCTGATCCTTTCATCTGAGAAAAGTCATATGTAAGGGGAGTACCAATTTGAAGTTGTTCTCTTTCTAGCTAAGTTTTATGCAGCCTGTAGGAGGAGGATCATAATGTTTCTGAAAATCCATAAATTCCTCAACGAAACCTAGGTATGGATTCAAGTAATCACCAGGGAAAGCTTTTCTGGGTGGGTGGGTAGTTTGTGCTAGTGTAACCTAATAGGTTCTCTGATTAAGAGTTTTAGCCTGGCTTCCTGAGGAATCAGAACTTCTTTATATAACTAGCCAATGAGTAACGAGTGTACTCAGGCAATTTTCAATTTACTTCTGTGTCTTTGTAAAGTATAAAGTGGCTACTGATAAAAATTTGCTGTGGGTGTTACAGTTTACAGAGTGGGAAATGGCCACACCATTACACAGAATGATCTGACACCTTTGTGAACTGTCCTCTGTTCTGACATTGGTTTTGTGCAACCAATAACAAAATTTTACATGTGGGAGGACTGAGATTAAACCACTCTTTCCGGAAAGCAGCAACCCTGAAGAAGACTGAAGTGGTCATACCGATCCTACACCTAAACTGCTCCCTGCACTGTTTAAATAATGGTGAAAAATAGGACAAGTACAGAGGAAGGCTAGTTATGGTTAAAGAATACAGTCTCTCTACTGTCTCCAGGGGAAAAAAAATAATAATGAAAAGAAGATGAAGTGCCTTCAAAGGGAGAAAATACTGAGTACTGAAGGACTGTTTCTTTCTTTGGTGCACAAAGATGTAAGAGAAAACAGTAGCTCGAGGCTAAAGTGAGATACATTCAAACTAGATGCAGTCTTTAAATGTGACTGATGTAGCACAACAAAGTAGTAAGGGGAGAGAGAGGTTCTCTGTCTCTGGCTGGCTGAATCATCTCTAGGTGCTGCCTAGATGTCTAGTTAAAAACAAGCTATTGAGTAAAACTGAATGGACTCCCAACTATAAGAGGCCAGTCTAAATGATCTAATGATCCCTTCCAGCCCTAAGCTCCGTGAATACATTTAGCTTCGTGAATTTCCATTAGGAAATATTTGGGATTTTTGTTTTGTAGCAGTTCAGGAGTTATTTAGAAGGATTATTCTACAGTCTGCTGCATTTTTTTCTCCTGCTATGCTGCAGCTCGGGCTGGTAAGACAAAAATTAAAAGCAATTAGGAATGTCAGCAGTGCTCATTCTTCTTATTAGAAGATTTGACAATTCTCAGCAGTTACATGTCTCTGGGCCTATCAGTGTAGCTGTGCTGAAGGTAAGGAAGAGGAGGAGTCTATCTGGACATGATTCTGATGAGTCATATTCTTGAAATCCGTAAGACAAGTTCAGCGGTAAGCTTCTGAGGATTCAGCTGCTTTTGTTGCTCCTGGATGACCTTTGTAAACTCTGACCTAGTCCTTATTTCCCACCCTCCTTAAAATGGCCTTTGGCCTTGCCTTTTGATTCTGCATGGTTTGCTTAGCCTCTCTCGCTGTGCAGAAGAGGGGATGGAGCATGAGACACCAGCATGTATAAAAACGTGGTGCGCAACCTGAGGAGCACCAGGGGACTGTCACAAAGGTTTTTGGATGCTGGTTGCTTTGCAGCCACTGCTCACCTTCTCAGGTGGAGCGATCCCATTTCCCATAAGGGCAGTCTGCTTTCATCATCCTCAGCTTGATTTCTCTTGGCAGCCAAACTGAATGTGGTTGACAGATTATGTCTGAGAAGGGCTTCAGTAATTGCTCGTTCTGTTCGGTGACTATGTCAATGACAGATGGTCACACTGAATGCTTAAAATGTTCAGGACCCCTGGATGATCCCTAAGCTTATGAAAAACAAACTTTGCCAACATTTCTGCTGTCTATTAGCAGAATAATTTAAAATGTTTCCTTGAATTACTATTTTTTCCCCCTACATCTTAGGCATGTTTTGCTGGGTTTGTACTTTCCTGAAACATTATCTTTTTTTATTTTTTTTTCTTATTAAGGAAAGTCTCAAGATGTTAGTACAGACTGGCATAAGTGCATGCCAACTGCTATTGCAGACTTGTTAACAAATTTATTTTTGCCTGAGAATGGCACATATGGCCCAGAGCGGAAATATTGGGGTCTGTAGTCTTTGTGAGGGCTGGCAGATACTGTCTTTGAAGAAAGAGCATTTGGGTCAGTCATAAATTTCATTTTTATTTTTATTGCCGGAAGGACTTCTCAGGTTTTTTTTCTGAAGTGATGGTCTTCAATCATTTAGCAGTCCTGTGACAGCTCCAGAGTTGCAAAAAAGAGGCAGTGGGAAAGTAGCCAATTTATTTATGGCATCCCTTTATTGCAGTTTAGTAGCTGCAAACAAGGCAAGTCAGCTTATGTGACCCATCTGAATTTCATGGACCACAAGGTGCCTGCAAACCTTGGTTTAGGATGGGTTGGCTGACCTGAAGGGTGTGAGTTCAATAATTTTTCTACTGCACACTGCATCATATTTTACAAGACTTGTAAACGCAACTTGTAAGGAAGACATACTTGCTCTTATACACTTATTTCTAATTTTTTCCTGCTTTGAAGCATTTGACATCCTTGTCTTTTCTAGATAGTGTTTAGATCCCACAAACTCTGAAAGCAAAATAGCGTGTTTTGCTTTCTATGGGTTTCTTCATCCCCCTCTTGTTCCAATGAGGTAAGTAATGTGGTTTTGTCGCATGTTTCTGTCAATGTACCACTGGATTCTTGTACCATTCCTACACGTCAGTAATATGGTGCGTTTTATGCTTGTAAAAACTTTCCTGATAGTCTTTCAAAGCACATCCAGGTTCTGTCAAAGCACCTGCTGCAAAAGGGGGAGTGTGAGCCAGTGAGTATGGACCAGGATGGACAAATCTTTTTGCTGCTGTCTCAGATTCTTTTTCTTGCTCTGTCAAACCTTGCGGTGAAGACTGTAGTAATCTTCAGCAGGTTTATCACATTGGATCAGATTTGTGTATTCAGCTTGTGTATGCGGCAAACTGGCTTAAAATGAGTTTCTTGCTGTTGCAAGCCATTCTGATGGATGTCTGGATAATTGTCGTATCTGCATATGCGAAAAGGAGAAGGAAATGATTACATCCCCGTCCTTATTTAAAGGAGTGAAGGTTGTTCTGAAGATCTAGAGGGAGGAGATTGACACAGCTAGGATACATTTAAATCAAATCAGTAAATTAATCAGCATCTTGTTATGGTTGCGTAGTATGCTAGATTTAATTAGGGGGGAAAAAAAGGAACTGATGTGTGCATATATATATATGTATGTATTTGGAGGAATCATTCAATATGGCTGGACTGTGTGATTGCCTGAGATACATGAGGGAAACAGGCCAGAGGATGGTTTGCCACCGTCTGCACCATGTCGGTGGGAGATGCACATGGATTGAGAGCTCGAGGTATCTCTGACCAGAGCACGTCGGCAGCTCTCTCTGCTTTTCCCCTGTGTGTAGGTTTCGGGGCTTTGCTGTTTTGAAAAGACCTACGGCTCCATTTCTGTTTCTCACTTAATTTCACCGATTAATTCCTCAGTGCTGCTGCTCCTTTTCCTTGGCTTGGAATTTTCAGACCCCGTGTTTATTTTCTTCATTTAGTGGGAAAATATTGAAGCAGGTGGCAGTAACCTTTGGTGCTTCTCTCAGCTGCTTTTTCTGTTTTTCTTTGAAGCTGTATTTTGGAAGTTAAGGACTTAGATTTCAAAGTGGCTCCTGAACAAGTGCCTCAGTCCAGAACTGGATACTTAAATCAGCAACAATTGCATCACCTGAAGGAAATCTTGCTGATGCCAGCCTGGAATTAAACACACTGAAGTATGTTCCCAGCTGGGAGACAGAGAATCTTTTTGTGTTTTCCTGGTGTTTCATGGCTTTTTTTTGATCAGAACAGTTGAAAGTATGAGAGCTTTCCCATGTTAGGAAGTGAAGCGTGCTGCTGAGATGTTCCTCGGTAGACCAGCACGTAGGCATGGCACAGCCCAGCCAGGCAGAGACGACCTTGTTTAGCTCATGGGCAGATCTGGAGAACAGCGTGGACTGCGTATGACCATCCTGCTTCTTTCCTGCAGATCCAGCTTGCTCCATACCTTTTTGGGCATCTCTATACCTAACTGACTTCAGTAATACAGACATGCCGTAACCTACTTTTGTACAAGCTCCTTTGCTAAAAGGCTGAGTAGCTGGAAAGACTATTTTCATCGCTTCTTCTGAGACTTGTATGTGTGCTGGGATTATCAAAGATGATATCCACCTTCAGGGAAAGAAGAGATGTATAAAAACATCCAGTTTGAATAAACCCTGTGCAGGTGTTGAAACTGATGCTTGTTTCATACGTGCCGGGAGGGATCTGTTATTGTGGTACCGTTTAGGAAAGCCAAACCAGAGACGATGAAGCTCACCAGGAAACGTCTGAGCGTGCCAGCTTCAGCAGTGATCACAAGCATTGGCAAGACAGCACAAACAAGCAGCAGCTGTTGGCCTCTTTCCATGGTATCAGTGTTAAGCGTCTTTGTATTGGAGGAGACTTGAAAGCTCTCTGAACACCGCTGGGAGACCCTCTGTGGTTTGACTGCCTCAAGTGCTTGTGATGCTCTTTTCTTCCCCAGCGTAGCTGCTCCAGATTATTTGATCTACTGTTTTGGATACTCAGTCGTGGGATTGATGGCTCTGCAATGAAGCCAGACCTCCAGCAAAGACTGCTCTGTTTCAGCATGCTGCTCTTATTTTCTAAGATAATTGGAGCGAATAATTACTTTTGAAAGTTACTTTTTTTTCCCTTTCTATTGAAATGGACCAAATAAAGCCATGGAGAAGGAAAGAGCATACCCATCTGGTTTACCTGGCAGCACATCAACATTGTCAAAGACTGCCATGCTCAACCCATGTCAGGAAAGTCCAGTAACACCAGCCCAAAGTTAAAAGTCCAGTGCTTCAGATGTGTAGCAACCACCGTGACTGTCGCTTGCATCTCGGTGGCTGAGTGGTTTTACGTAGAAAATATTCCCTGTAGGAAGGTCACTGTGCAGGTGAGCCAAGGGCTTCTAAGCCTCTGCTTTTCCCTGTGTGCAACTTGGAGGCATCTGCTGGGATGGAGTAGATGCTCTTTTCACAGCAGTACTGGGTTTTGCTGCGGGATTTGTTGTTACCAAAGTTACTTGATTTTAAAACCGGAAGTACTTTGCAACTGTTCCTTGAGCTTTTTGCGGTGGCAGTGTATTTTGGGGAATGGTTTCCTTCTGTCAGCAGCTGCCCACTCCTGTCTGAGGTGCCAAATTTTCCTTCCCTTGCTCTGTTGTTTGGGGTCTCCAATTCTGTAAGAGATAGCGTTATTCAAGATTAGTAGAAGTTGTGTCAAACATCATTTGAGAACAATATTTGTATTTAATTGGCAGTCTGTTACCTGATGCCTTTCACTGGCCTCCAAGACTCTGCTTTCTCGTTATGTTAGTTTTAGGAAATACTTTAATGACTCTCATTCCTTACAGCGGTGGCCACCGTGGTGGCGATGATGAAATAACCTACAGAAGCTGGATGACCTTAGGAACCGGAGTAAAAGAAAGGGGATGAAATTCAGTAGCACTAAATGCAGGGTCACGCACCTGGGGATTGATAACAGAAATTTCAGCTCTAAACTAGGAGCTAATCAATTGGAAATGACAGAGGATAAAAAGTGGTACTAGTTGATTACAGAATGACTGTGAGCTGCCAAAGCGGTGCTGCTCGGAAAAAGGCAAATGTGACCCAGGCAGGGTATTTCCAGCAGAGACTGGAAGGTGTTAATGTCACTGTGCAGGTCGTTGATTAGGAGTCAGCTGGAATATTGGATGCAGTTTCTGGCTGCTTATGTTGAGGGAAAAAAAGACTATTTCATGGGGGAGGGAAGTAGTCTGAAAGGTGGTACAATTGCTTACGACACCTTGAAGGGGTGGTAAAGAGCTGTTGCCTGAAAAATGGTGTTGCAACAGATTGGAATAAACTGGCCAAAAGGAATTTAATTTGGAAATTGGAAAAAGGTTTTGAACAAGTAGAGGAGTGAAGGCAAGAAACTTAAAAGTGTTTGAGCTTGAGATAGTTACGAAGGGTGAGATGCTGGAGTTTATATTGGGAGCTTAAGGGTGAACTTAATGACCCTGGAAATCCCTTCCAGATTTTTGTCCTCATTTGACATGCTTCAGGTTTTTTGTTCAGTTTGTATTTAAATGGGGGGATTTCAAATCAATTACAGGGAAGACTTTTTGGAATAATGCAGAGTTTTCTGTTGTTGGTTATAGCTGCAAATGAAAGAAATGTTGTATTTGTTTTAGGAAACAACTACCGCTGTTGTGTCTCATAGAAACCAATACATTTTTGTTGTTACCGGAGCATTCTTGAAGTCAGAGAAATGATGAAATCTTTAATAACTTTGTGCTTGCCTGCGTTCTTCTGGGCTTGTGGCAAATATCAGGCGTTCGCGGTGCTACTGCAGTTAGCTTGTAAGCAGAAGACGTATCATACCAAAACAGCCTCCAAATAAAAATCCTCCAAAACTGCCAAAGTCAAGAGAGGCAGATGATTTTGAAATAGTCCATCATTACTGAACCTGTAAGTGAGAAAGTGCCGTCTGCGTTCAAGAGCTCTAGTTAGTCTAGAAGAAGAAAAAAAAAAAAAAGCTGAAAGAACCAGAATCACATAAATAATGAAAGAGCTAAAAATGCCTTGGTTTTGTAATGTAGATGAAGGCAAGGTGTCATGACAGGAACACATTTACATATTAGAATTATTTAATTATTGTATCTTGTCCTCTGAAGAAACAAAATGATCATGAATATTCATGTCTTCAATTAAGATATTAATGGCAGGCTGAGACTTTGGTTTTTAGGTCTCCAAACACCCATAAACAGTTTTATTTAAATGCAATGAAGAGTGGAGGTCAAAAAGGGATTGCTTTTTTGTTTTCAGGTTGCAGAGAGGCTGGTGTTCTCCTTGAAGGCGGAAGGATGTTGTTTGCTCCGTGCTAGTTTTTGAAAGGAGTCTTGTGGGTACACCTCTGCTGTGCCCTTGCATCTGGCTGTAGCTGCTTGCCACTCCGATAGCATCCCATAGCCTTGGTGAGGACTTGGTGAGATTGATTTACCCTTCAATGAAGACCTGAAACCACCATCAAACACATTGCAGTGACGTTTTGTTCGCGTTTTCCGTCTGTAGGTGCAAGTTGCTGCCTCTGCCTATGGTATTTGTGTAAGACAGCTTTTTCTTTCAGCTCTTGGATAGTTTTGATCTGTAGTATCTTCAACTGTACTCGTTTCACTTCTTCTCCAGTGTCATTACAGTGGGCGTGCTTGGTGTCATCAAAGAAATTAAACTAAACTGTTCTGCTGGTTTTAAATTAAAGAAGTAGAAGGTTTTATTGGTAACTAAGTATATTCAATTGCAGGGAGCTAGTAAATATTTCCAGCTTGTATATAGTTTTAAAGAAGAGAATGAAAATCTTAAAATAGTAAAACATAATGAATGGTTGCTCCAGAAGTTTTCAACTAACCCTTACAACTGATTTTGCTAATAAAGAGCAATTCCTTAAGAATAACCAGACAGAAGAGACCCAGCATTTTTTTCTATTTATCAGCAGCGAGGAGGACATACGTTTCATTTATATGAACAAAAATAATTAAACTGTTCAGGGTAAACCATTAACTGAATGGATGCAAGCCTTTTGGCTGTTATTTTTTGTGTAACTAAGCATACTGTAGAAATAACTGAAAATGTGCTCTTTAAGTTGGAGGCTGTGGCTGGCTTTCAGGTAAAAGCAAACATCTCGGGGGCTGGTTGGGAAGCAGGAGAGAGGCTCTCCTGGCCCCAAAGGCAACAGATTTGGGTCTTCTGCAGCATCCGTAGAGGGTCAGTTTGAAGCTAAGAGGCTTGTTGGTGACCTTAATGTCTTAAAGGAATTTGTGATAGACAAGAATGGACATACTGTGGTGTGTGTTTGGTCTTTGAAACGTGTTGATCAGAGCAGCTTCTCTCCCTGCGTTGAATCCTCATCTTGCTCCCTCTTGCAAAAGCCCAAATCCTATGAGGACTGATGCACTAGCAGTACATACTTAATCATATCTTGTCTCTTTAATAAGAGGAAGCAAATTCGTAGACCTGCTTGATGTAGAATTTTTTTTTTTTTTACTTTTTCTGTTCAATGCTTTTATTTGCAAAAGAACAACCTTAGTTCGTTATTGCCGTATGCATTATCTGTGATATAGACATGTACCACTGACAAAGCTACTGAAATAAAAATTTTCTTATTTGAATTTCACTGAGTTTGCTAGTACTGCCAGGCAGAAAGCAAGCAAGCAAGATCCCTTGGCTATGAGAATGAGATGAGTATTCTCACCTGGTCATAGAAGAGGGACATTGAACTCCAAAAGCTTTATGGTCATTGTTCTGTACAGACCCAATTTAATACACAAATTCTAGGCTTCTGTCTAAAAAGGAGTGTTCTTTCTTTTGTTAAAGCCCCTTTTCTCAAGCGTGTACATGGAAAATAGAGACCTGCCTTTACGGATGCAAGTGGATGATGGTGTCTGCTCTACCCAAGCTCTGAGCAGCTGGAGGCAATGCCAGCTCCATGCTGGAGGTCACATCACTGCCTAGCACGCTTCTGTGCCCAAGCTAATAACCCTTTTCCTCCTGCAGTATCTGTAGGAACTCATCCATGTAGATATGCCCATAAAGAAATACATTTCAGTTGAGTCAACACCAACTTCTACAGTATCTTGCCTTTCACAAGGATTTTGTTGCCTGAGGTAACTGAAGACTATAGCATTTTGTATAAATGACCTGGCTAGTGAGCAAATGCTTGCCATTCTTAAGAGAGTTTTGACTTTTTGTAGTTTTCTGGCTTATGGTATAGATCTGGATGGTGTGAAACACTGTGATAGCAGAAGATTTTGTGCCTGAGAGCACTTCGGATGTCTCCTCTGTTTTACTCTTTTGGTGTGTTCCAGGGAGAGCCCAGGTCCATCTTTGTGAAAATTCCTGTTGTGTTACCTCTTGGCTGTGCCGCTGTAGAACAAGCCACGACTGCTTCAGCTGCCTTGTATCCCAGCTGTGCTGAAGGCATCCGACAGTGCTTGAAATGAAGGTGATCTCCCACTGTTGGTATCTGGAGTGAAGTGTTTCAAAGGATGGGAAGCAAGTACTGCGTACCTGTTTTACATCACCACCTCAGTATCGCGGCTGTAAATCACTGTCCAGTTGTCCTAGGTGTGAACGAGTGTGGGGTTTTGGTTTTTATTTAAAAAAAAAAAAAAGCTAGCAGAAATTAAGAACACCGTCCTAAATGGTTGCGCTGCAAAGGCTTTTGGAGGACTCAGGAGAGCATTTGATTTGCTAAACTAACTGTTGGGGTGATTTTGAAGAGTGATTTAAAAAACAGAGGAAAGATGCCATAAGTGGGAAGCATCGAGGAGAACATTGAGATATTTTGAACTATTTCGATATTGAGCCATTTTGCAGGTTTTGGTGGCAAGATTCAGACCTTTTTGCTTGCAAAGAGTTAAATGCAGTTCTTGACAGCTAGGGCATGAATGCTGCATACACATTCTTGCATTTGTTTTGAACTTTAAAAAAAACAACAGCCTGATTACTTGGAGCAGGTTTTCCCTGCGGGAAGACTATAGAGTGTAATTTCATTACAAAATATAGTGCTTGGAGATGAACTGGAGTTGGAATTTATTTTTTTTTTTTTTCACCCTAAGGGATTTGACATTTCTATTTCCTGACATTTCTCTCATTGTTAGATTAGCTTCTTTGTGCTGCCTGGTCCCCCGTCCCCCCCCGCCTCCCCTGGTAAAACTGTAGCTGTCTCCTTGAAGCTTGGAGTCTCTTTTCTTGTGGGTAAAACTGGTAATAGTTTGAATTAGTTCAACAAGCAGATGGTTGGAAAAGGAGGCTACGCTATAGTGTGTTAAGTGTGTAGCACTGGAACATGTGATCTATTGCCAAAAAAGAACGAAGCAATAGTCCCTTGAACATGGGTGTGTTTAAAACTGTCCTTAGGAAAGGATGTTACATGGTAAAAAGAGAGATGTAAAAATAGTAACGGGTTACTCAGAGGTCTAGCTTAAGGTATGTTAAGTATGTCAAAAGCAGCACCTGAAGACAGTTTTGTTCCTGGAGCCCATTATTTTAAGAATGAAGGATGTTTTTACGATGTTTTTCTGATTTCAGCTGCTTCTATTCACCGTTCTTTTCTGCAGTCTTTGAGTTAAGTGGTAGCATAGCAAGGCAGCTCATCTAGTGCATTGGAAGGCTTTGTCATTTATTCGCAGGGGAACAGAGTAGATATTTTTCCACCTTCATCTGCGATGATCCCGTGAAAGGTGTGTCACGTTGCGTTCTGGTAATGGGTAACAGTCTTCTGGCAGAGTTTACAGCGTTACAGCTATTCACAGCTTTCTGCCAGCCCAGCGATGTCGGTTAGGGATATTAGGGAGTCTTATCCTCTACAACCAGAGTCCCCCCTGTAATCGCAGCTCTACAGGCAAAGCTGTAGTTTTAAACAGTTATGGCATGGCTTGTTTACAGAGTATAGATTTACTTTAATGGTATAAAGCTATTTTACCTTAGACAGTCATCATCATCTGAGCCCAGGTGGTTCCCAGCTTTATTTTGACTCCTTCTAATACTTCATCTGGTCAAGTATGGTGGAATTTTTTTTTTGTTTGCAGATGTGTTGGAGAAAAATCTTCCCTCCAGCAGCTAGCTGGTGGTGAGAGGCATGTGGTCATCTTTCACGCCTAAGTCCTTTGATTCTCACTGCTCTGAAAAAAAGCCTGGAAAACTGAGGCAAGCATCAGCCCTACCAAAAAAATGTTCATTCTTAAGAAGGTTAAAAATTCCTCCTTAAAAAAGAGCAAACGATATTTTGCTGATACTCTTATTGCTTTAATTGAGATCTAATTTTTTAGGTTGAAGCATGGTCACCATGATTGCCAAGCACGTTCTCGTTGGGCTCCTTCACTGAGGATGGGTGCCTGCCCGCGGCTTGGCACCAGCCACTGAGTTCTTTCTCGATGCCCCACAACACAGCGCCTGGCCCTAGGAGCACGATACAGATTTCAAAATTCGGTGGGAGGTGGGAAACCTTTTAGATCTGCAGCTTCTCCTGTGTTGTGGGACCCTTTGTATTATTGAGTGTCGCTCCGAATAACACAACTCTCTTCCTGTGTTATAGTTTGGCTGCTTTCCTCAGTTGTAAGTAGCCCTCGTAGGGGAAAAATGGAAGGGGGGAAGTGCTCTCTGAACACTCCCTCCATCAGATAAGGCTGCTTCTGCTTCTGATTTTTCTTGATGAACAGTAGTTTTCAAAGTAAGTTTTGTGGCTGTTTGAAGCTGAAAGGTTAGGCCCACAGCAGAGGGGGACCTCTGAACTCAGTACTCCTTTCAGCTGCAGAATGGCTTACATCTATTTTTAAAGAGAGAACGATGGATTTGCAGACTGCAGTTATAGGTGGTACAACACACCTTGGAGATAGCGCTGTCCAGACTTTTTAATGTCGCTGCCAGAAGAAGCTTCCACACTTAGGGAATGTACTCCAAGGCTTAGGAACAATTTTGGTTTGTGCCCATTCCTCTGCCTTCTTTTAAGGTATGCACTTCATGCCAAGTTTAATTTTTGCTTTTGCCATTTCTAGTTGCTCTGTACTAATGTGTGCACTTCGGCGTCTTGTGGTTGAACAAAAGAGGACATACTTCTTTTAACTGTGAAATTATAATACAAAGTGTTCCAAGATGTAGGTAAGACTCTACCGAGCTAGATAGTTACTGTTGGTAGAGGCTGCTGAATCAGCAGAAGCCACAAATTAATTTTTTTCTGATGAAGCTGAAACATTAAAATCTTGGCTTCTTTAGCCTATGACTGTTGAATGTATTTAAGTAAAATTTAAAAGAAGAAAATCGTTAGTACTTGAATAGTGTTTTCAACATGTAACTTCTGAGCTTTTATCTTTGATACCTGCACAGCAGTAGCAACAAGTAAAGATAAAAAACAGTTTAAGGAACTCTTTTACAAAATTTCTGTGAAACAGAGCTCATGGGAGTTCTTGGTCATTGCTTAGGAGAAATCTTTAAGCTTCCAGTCTATAGAAATATACAGAAACACATATGGAAAGGACTGGTCATTCTTCTTTCTAGAGTTTGTTATATTAGATACAGCATGATTCTGACATATTGGCTCCTATGAAATTGTGTTTTATTAAAGTCACCAGGTTATTCTTGTGCTAGCAATGGCTTTGATTAAGCACTGTATTAGGGTCATATCCTAGAATAACAGCATTTCTAAATCCCTGGCTGCCTTTGAAAGAATAGTGATTAAAGTTCTGGCTGTTTTCCTGCAATTGCTAATGTCTGCTGAGGGTTGAGTTACCCTCCTTTTTATTGGTGCTTCAGTTCTGTTACAGCCCCATGCGACTTTGTGCCAATATCGGTGACAGTCTCCGGGGGAAAGCAGCTTTGCATTAAAAAGCAAGAAGTAAAAGCTGTAGCAATATTAACACAGGGGTCTGGAATTTCCAGTGTGACTTAATAGCCATAGTGCTGGTTGTTTTCTAAAGTCTAATTCATCTTTGATTGAATTTCAGGCAAAACAAAGCAAGGAGGATAAGGAGGTGGGGAAACCCATCTAAAAGAGATTATGGATGAACAGGTTGAAAAATGCTGCCTGACAGGTCATACTCTGAGCAATCTGATAATTTCTCCTGGCGCAGGGAGTTGTTTTGTGCATTTTGTGCACTGGCATGGACAATCCATTTCGGTTCCCCTGGGGAAAACCCATGTTATTAGTAGGGATCGTTCTGCATATTGCTGGAAAATGAGTTAATTCACACTCCTCAGATGAGGAGTAAGGACATTCTTGTGTTGTTACAAATTTATAGAGGCATCACAGTGTTGAATAACCGCGTAGGATTTATTTTGCCTTGTTTTACATGCCAGATTTGTAACATTTTCAAGACTTGTCAAAAGATTGGCAAATTTATCTTCATTAGAACTGATGCATTCATTAATAGGTGGAAAACAAGTCTATGAGAGCTTTCTTGGACAGCATGATGGTTACTGTAGTCCCAGCTGAGTACGGTTTCTAAATCCTCTGTTTCCTTCCTGTGTGCTCATGTTAAAAAATTAACTATTCCTGTAGGTGTGTACTTCTTCTAGAAGACCGTATGACGTGTTACGCTGTTTATTTCATTATTTCTTATACCAGGCCCATAAGAGGGGCTCTAGCAAATCTGCCCCATCTCAGAAGTGGGTGAGTGGAGATGCAGCCTTGTCCAATGTCGTGCCATGAGCCTACAGCCTTGCCAGATGTATCTTGCTGTAACTACCTATTCCTTTGTCTCAGTGGCCGTGAACTTTTAAGTGTTAAAAAGGAAGATAAAACTCGGGGAAGCTTTAAACAGTTTATAAGAATATAAAACAATAAATGACTGTATGTCAAGAAATATCTTTGCCTTATTTCACTTGCTTTCTCTGTTTGCTCACTTTTTTTTTTTCTTCTGACACTAAAACTGAAGAGACAGCATGTCAGGAATACAAAAAAATTCAGGTAGGAGCCATTTGCCACTACAGGAGATAAGATAAAGAAAGCAAGCTTTAAGAAAATAGTTGAAAATTGAATTCAAGGTGTAAGTAATCACAGTTCATTAGCTCTAGCGTGTTTTCTGGCTTTGGGTAAGGACTTATGCTGCAGCCATGCTTTGGAAGAGCTTGCATCTCTACACAGTAGTTTTAGGAAACCAACAAAACAGTAAATATGCAAGCTGACAAATACATTAATCAGGGTGCCTGCTGCTGAGTCGTGTGGCCTGGGAAAAAATAAAAAAAGAGGAGAAAGAAAAGTATGCATTTTAAACAATTTCTGTAGCTGAAAGGAGACTTTACATATGTGGCTGACACACTGATCAAATGATAAAGTAGAGTCAAATTGAACCTCAACCTTTTGTACAGCCTGTGAAAGTGAAGGCACGCTGCAGTTTTTCAAGGCAGATGGAGTGTGAGCAACTAATAAATCAGGTTTTGAAACATTAAAGAGCAACTTATTTAAATGCATATGGTGTTGGATCTCAGACAAGACAGTATAGGAGAGCGTAAAAGGATTGGGCATGGGAACATCAGCAGAACAATATGTCTGTGCACCAGCTATGTGACTGCATCCAAATCAGCTTCTTGTCCCGAAGTCCTGCTATGTAGTAAATGAAGGGTAGTAACAGTTGATCAAAAGCAAGCAGGAGAAGCAGTTTCAGGCAGAAATTTCAGGCAGTGAATGGAATAGGTGGTGCAGTCAGTTTGGTAAGTTTGGTAATTTGGAGTCATATTCTGTGTTAAATGGAAAGCTGAAGTCTAAGTACGAGTTTAAGAACAGTGAATAAAACCTTTGTTCCTTTTCGTCTACAGCATTTTTCAAAATAGCTATACCGGGGAAGGCTGGAGTCACTCTTTCGGTTCCCCTTTTGGGAAACTGAAACACAGAAACCTGACCAAGGTCAGAGAGGCCATATTAGACCCATCACTTGAATCCAGATCTACACTTGAGCACTACTAAAAATTTTTGTGTGAAGTCTGGGTTGCGCGATCGGTATCAGCTGCCTGTTGGTTTCTGGATTGATTTTTAAGGTTTTGATAGCAGTGTGTGTTCTCGTGGCTGGGAACTCTGTACCTGTACAGAAGAAAATGCCGTGCTGCTGTCGTCATGGCGAGTAGGACTTGTGCTTGTGCTCCCTTTGAGCAGAGAGGCAATTTGTGGCAGTATCGCCTCTCCTGCCTTTGGATAGTATTTTTTCCTTCAGCATGGTTTGAAGCTGAGTGGGTGCTCTACAAACTTGAATGCAAGCTACAGCTCCCTTCCCTTCTTTCCCAGTTTTATACCTGGGAGGAGTTTGTGATGGTCCAGCTATCAGACTTGACTTCAGCTGGGATTTTTAGATCATTGCAGTGACTGACATGGTCCCAGCTCCAAAGCAAACAGGTTGGTGCATATTTTGGAAGCTCTGGTCTCCTCTTCTGTACTAGTTCCCTGGCACAACAGCCCCATTGCTCCATGAGGCAAACTGAGAACCAGCGAGGAGCCCTGCCTTAATTTCTGCCCAACATTTGGTTTTTTCCAGTGGAAGTTTTTGGGGTTGGAAAGCTGTTCTGCAACGTGTGTTAGGAGCATCACCCCAAACACTGCTTCTGGGAGAATTGCTGAGATTTTTTTCACTTAAGGAAATACTACAGAAATGAAATGTGATGTGCTTTAAAACCATAAAGGTCAGCTTCCTCATCTGTCTTCCTCCACATCTCTTTTGTCTTAATTCCCACTTCACCTCTATGTCAAAGAAGAAAAATATTTGCAAACTAACTGAACACATCGAAGTATATAATGTATACTAGATGTGGGGTGTACTGGTACTCAGCTACGGCAGTGTTGGTATCTTCTGTGCAGGGTTTAGTGCCAGTGACAAGTGATGGACAGACTGGAAGCCAGGAACAGTCTACTGCCCTTTGGGACAGTTAATCATTTCAGAGCTCCCTTCCTACCACTGCAGAGCCCTCGCCCCAAGGACTGACAGCCAGTATTTTACAAGTAGTTAGCCACCTAATTCCCATTGATTTTTTTGATCTCTTGTAGTGCCGATGTCATCATCTCTCTGATCTCTGTTGATTTTGGTAGAAGGTAGGGTGCCTATATGTTTTTAAACATGAGTTCCTTCTGATGGTCTGGTCTATAAATTTACAGTTGCCATGATTAAAGAAAAAAAAAAGTGTGCGGTTAAGAGAAGCAAACAAGAAATGCAGTCTTTCCTCTATTGGAAACCTTTGCTAAATTGTTTCTCCCCTCAGGCAAGGAAGTAATCAAGTATTGGCCGGAGCTTATTCTTGTCTATCTTGATAATGCGTGGATTTTTTTTTTTTTTTTTTTTGTCTGGTGCATCTCACCTGCCTCCCTCCCATTGCACGAGAGGGCATAGGAGCCCCACGGGCTGTGTCAGCGGGCAGGTACGTCACTGCCAGAAAGAGCAGCCATGTAGTGCCCTCTCTACTGCAGTTTGTGGGTGAAGAGGGCAGCGGGAACATCCTTGCTACATCGGATTAGATAGAATAGTCTGCCTAAAATAATCCTCTGGATGCCACTAGAAGATGAGATGTCTCTTGTCTAGTCTGTGGAGTCCTAAAGGGGTGGGTGTTTGAAGGGCTTTCTAGAAGAATTTTGTATCACTCACAAACAACCTTTGCTTTACCGTATTACTTGGAGTGCTGAGTTCCAGTTCCAGTTCCATTGGCAGACTCGCAACAGCTCCTGTGCATGGTTTGTAGGAGTCCAGCAAGATGGGAAGAGAACATGGCTGAGGAACAGAACATTATTAACCCAGAGCTGACCTAACACCAGTGGGAAAATGCAGTGTTTTGAGTCTGTCTGCCAAATAGTATTCTTAATAAAAGTGTAAGTCTTCAACAAGGTGTTTGTCAAAAGGAAGGGTCTGTCGATTTGGAAGTTTAATGATTATTTTTTGTGGACCTGGCCTGCAAACGCAAGCTGGTTGAAACATGGGGCTGGACACTTCTGGGGTTTCTGTTGTATTTGTTCACTTGGATAAACCTACTCAGCTTCAGGGAAGACCTACCTAGATTCTGTCGCACTGCTTATAGGGCTGCCTGTCTAAAGTCAAGGTGCTTGAAGCACTCAGAAAAGTTAATTTGAGGTGTAGGATGCTGGATTCCCTACGTGCTTTGTTCCCCGGTGGAGACTGGTGTGGAACATGGAGCAGATCCTTCCCCATCCCTTCCCGCTTCCCTGCTGAGGTCTGATGGTGTAGGAAAGCAAGTGCCAGGACAGCTGGTTGCTGCACCCTTAATTCAAGCATGCACTGCACCATGTGGGCTCTCCTAAAGCAAGTATCTTTGAGCAGTTTGAAAAATGGCCTGAATGCAGTTAAGTTTGATGATTCAAGATGTGCAAAAGAATTTTAGAGAAGATCAGTTTCATCTGTTTCCTTATAAAAAGAATTTAAATGTGCATGCCAATACGTTGCATCACTGCTGCGAATCAGTATAGTAAAAACAGGACTTGATGCTTGTGTTGTGTGTGGCTTTGTTTAAGGGGATGCAGTTGTAAAACAGTAGAGTCCTGCTGTACAGAAATATGAAAAAGCAGGAGACTTCCATTATAAAATTCCATAGTTATTGTTCTGTAATAGCACAGATCAATCACTTTTTTCCATTGAGGTTTGGTTTATAACCTGCTTTGCTCTCTTTGGGCAGCTTTTGCTTTTTTCCCTTTCATGCTAAATGAAAATTTGTATTTCCGTACCTTGAAGATGGTGTGTAGGTAATAACTATGTTGTCGATCTCCACATAATCAAGAACCTTTGGGAAGGACCGTAACATCTAAACTTGTTCCTTTTCTCCTGTAAGTTTGCTCTGATGCTCAGAGTGGAGGAGGTGGCATTGATTTGCAAGCTGTGTTGATTGCTTGATTGTGGTGGCTTCAAAGCCCGTTTCTTTTTTCTTTTATATGGTTGCGTAGATTAACGTGAAGTGGCTGAGTAAGAAAGGCGCTTTGATCACAGAGAGGTGCCGAAGAATTGTTCGCTACGTGCCTGGAACCTGTTTAGCTGAAAAGTTTTCAGTCACGGAGAGATTAATGAAGTTCTCTTGTGCTAACACAGGGGGTAGGAGGGGAAGAGAGCAAAGAGGGAAGGTTTGCCTATGGTACTTACGGGTTTTGGGTGCTTGCTCTTTCTATTGAGACCAAATTAATATTTCTTGGGTGTTTTGGAAAGGGGTTTACTTATTAGCCAAACATCTCTGTGTCTGATAGGATTTAAAGCCTGTATCGGGGCTGAGGATGAAATGCATTAAGATAGATACAGCTCCGAAACAAGTACGTAATGTGTTATGGTGCTCTAAAGTGACAGTGTAAGAAACTTCACCTTTTCAAAGTACTCTTATTAGAGATGGAGAGAGCTTTCCTTACATTGTTGCTACAAAAAAGGAATTACTTTATTACTTACTGTGATTTTAAAAGGTGCAAGGAGCTTCTTACAAGATGCTGGGCTACCTCCTCTCTGATGTCTTCACGTCCTTCAAGGAACAGATCAAGAGAGGGAGCAATGTATGATTCTTCTTCAAACATGATTTTGAAGAGTAAAAACTTCCATACAAATCTTGGACCTTTATGGGGAAAATTCTTTCAATAAAGAAAAATGAAAAAAAACCCAACCCTAGGAAAAAATATGAATACTGTTACTGTCTCTGGGTTTTTGTGAGTTTGTTTGTTTAGGTTTTTTAGGATAAGTCTCAGTGTGATATTTTTTTACAAATTAGGATCAAGCTTTTTCTGTAGACATAGCAATCCTTGGTTATAGAAGGTAACCAGCATTACATTAATTGCAGAATTACAGATCAGGAAACTCCTTGCAGTGTGTTCCAGGGTTTTGTCTTTAAACGAGGAGCCATGATTTGTGTGATGATGTGTATCTAACCAAAGTTCTGTCTTCGTTACTGTTTCAGTACACAAAACTGGTATAGGAATACGGACAAGTTGTTTAATTCACCCTGAGGCGCTTTCTGAAGAATGCTCAGCATTTCTGTTGTGTGCTTCAGTATGTTTTTCATACAGAACAAATTAGCAAAGTCCAGATATACCTCAAGTTGTGGTGGGCAACTTTGAACTGGAGTTACTTCCTGGCTGAAGAAACTCCCGTTTTTCGGGGGAGATCCCTTCTGGGACAAGAAATCTTGCCATCACTCTTCTGAGACCTGCTCTGTATGTAGGTAAGAGGACATAAGCAGTAAACCTGGGATATCCAAGATGGATGTTTAAACTTTTAAAATACTAGGCAGAATGGAAAACTTGAAACACTCTTAATGTTTGTTCAGACTTCAAATGCATGCAGAGATTCTAGCTTTCTTGGTAATCTAATGCTTTTTCGGTAATCTAATGCTTTTTCATATTGAAGCATGACATTTTAGGCTCCATTTCAGAAACATTCAGCTGCGTTACTAATGGACCTGTCTCTGACTCCCACTTGCAGTGGTATTCAGGTGGGCACTCTTCATTGCTAGCACAGCGTGAGGATATCATTAACTGTATGACAGATTTCACTTCACCTCAAAGTTTTTCTTCTTTTTTTTTTTTTTTTGTCTCAATTTATTACTAGAAGCATTAAATCAGCAAGCTGGTGCTCTTAGGAAGGAACTGCTACAACAATAGTACTTTCTGACACCTGTGAAAGTTTGGCTTTTCTTCCTAGTGCCTATGAAACGTGGCCATTATAGTTTCTTGCCTTACACTAAAAAAAAAAACAAAACAAAAACCAAAGCAAAACCAACAGATTTCTGTAGAGTGGCATTGCTGAAGCAATGATGTATACTCAGTCCAGATGTTTACTGGAGTGCTGTGTACATCGTGATGTTGTACATCAGCGAGCGTGACTGGTTAGTCCCATAGTTGGGGCTTATAGTGAGCTGTCATGGCAATAAATTTGAGCACTTACATACAGTTGAAAATCTTCAGTGCCCACTGGGAGCTGTGAAGCCTAATTCCTTTTCCCTAATGAAGCGGATAGTTGTTTTTCTCTTGGAGTCTGCTCATGTGTATGTGGCATGCGTTTGGGACAGCCCAGCAGTACAGTATTTGCACGCTTAGCTCTTGTTTGAGAGACTATGCAAACTGCCTCTCCGGTAATCATCTTGATAAGGAAAAAGAAAAAACAAGAACAGTGGGCTTTTTTCCTCACTCTTCCCTTATCTGCTACCTGTTTTCTGTGGAGCTGCCTGGTATTTGTTTCTCTGGATGAATGATTGTTCACCTCCCTGAAAGAGATGCTCTTGCTAGGAATCAATAAGGATGAAGGGATATTCATGGTGTATTTTTATGGAGATGCCTGTTGGCTCTCCAGCGCAGGGCATTGTCTGCAGTGGAGATATCATGTTGGCTGGTCAATGTAAATGCACGTTCAGACCTTGGTGTAGTCAGGGAGAGTCCCCGCTAGAGATCTGCACTTGAATTTACAGGCGACAGTATCATAAGCTCTCTCTTGCTCCAGTTTGGGCTTTTCTCCCATGGCTATTGTAACAAAACTACTGTGTTGTAAATTGTGGTAAACGGCAACATTTGCTTGTGTGAGCTGTGGCTGTGCACGAACCGAGCTGTGCTGCTGTCGGGCTACAGCAGTGTCCTGGTCTCGGCTGGGACAGAGTTAATTGTCTTCCTAGTAGCTGGTACAGCGCTGTGGTTTCAGTTCAGTAGGAGAAGAATGTTGAGAACACCCTGATGTTTTCGGTTGTTGCTCAGTCGTGTTTAGACTCAGTCAAGGACTTTTCAGCTTCTCCTGCCCAGCC
>JAVKLA010000005.1:2514283-2532151 GCA_034782735.1 Sagittarius serpentarius | reverse complement strand
GGGGGGGCGGGGAGAAGGAGCAGAGCATGGCTCGCGCATCAGTCGGTGGGTGGTGAGCAATTGCATTGTGCATCGCTTGTCTTTTGTATTCCAATCCTTTTATTATTATTGTCACGTTACTGTTCTTATTAGCGTCATTGTTAGTGTCTTCCTTTCTGTTCTATTAAACTGTTGTTATCTCAACCAACGAGCTTTATTTTCCGATTCTCTCCCCCGTCCCACTGGGTGGTGGGAAGTGAGTGAGGGGCTGCGTGGTGCTGAGTTGCTGCCTGGGGTTAAACCACGACAGGCAGTTTAGTTCAGGGTCCATGGAGGTACGATGGTAGCATCAAGAGAGGTAAAGGTAAGAGATGCAGTGCAGGCTGCTGGCGTTAGCAAGAACTGTTGCAATGCTGGGTTGTCGTTGGTGTGAATGAGGCATCATCAGGAATAAGATTTACATCTCGGTGTATTTTTTAAGGTAAAATATTTAAATACAAACAAAATTACTTTTCTTGTAGCTTACACCTACATGCGGAGCATTCGTTATTATTATTTGAAAGCTAAGAGCGGAGGAGATGTAAAAGCATATTTTTCTCTTCATGCCAGTGGTCTGTTCTTCTCAAATCTCACATGATATGGCCAAGCAGATAAGACAGATAGTTTTATTCCTTGCTATGAAGTTCTTCCCAGTCAATAATATTGATTAGTGCAGGGTGACTTGATATAACAAGAATAACATCCCTTTCTTAATTTGAGCCTGTATTTCCTAGTTCATGCCTCAGTAGTTCATGCTTGGATGAATTCTTCAATAAGTCAGTTAAGACTCAGACCCCACTGGAAATTGCAGGGCCTGACATTAATAGGGGAAACGAATAATTTTCTTTTCCTAGAAGTGCACTTCTTTTTTCCACGGTTAAACAGTCGTATTGTACAAGTTAACTTTTTAAAATGCAAAATGAAATTCTGGAACTTTTTTTTTGAGCTGCCTCTTTCTAATTACAATCAGTAAAGTTTTATAAACTCTGTTCTCAGCTGCTTCTTTGTGCTTCCTGAGTCCTTCTGTTAGTGTAGGATTTATCAAGAAGCTTCATGTCCTAACAGTGCATTTGGGGAGCTGAGTCAGCTTGTGGAAATACTACAACTGCAGATATCCAGAGGATGGATGCATGGATTTCCCACTCCACAAGGAATTTAATATTGTCCCTTTCACTGGGGCACTGAAACAGCATCTTTGAATCTACACCAGTGCTGTGAATTCTTGTACAAAACACTCCTGACCTGGAAGGACCATTCAGGGTATGGAGGAACTGGTGTTGGTGACCTGCTTGGTCCTTGGACATTGCTGTGAGGTTGCTGACAGGTGGTCTATTAAATCAAGTAACCGAAGGACTTTTTTTGTAGATTGGTTGCAGGTAATGGCCTAAAGCATATAAACTTCACTTTGAAAAGAAGATCCAAGTCACTTACTCATCAGTTATGTTCTTCCTGTTAGACTTTCCAGTGTGGAGACATTCTTCTCATTTTGAGGCAGACAGATGTCAGGGTCAAAAAATGCAATAATCTGCTGGTGGTGTTTTGATTTCAAGTACTTTGTCATTTTCCTGCCTATAAAACTATCATAGTAATGTGATTAGGTTCTGTATTTATTATTCAATCATTAAGGAGAGTTCACATGCAAAATGAAAAGGACTTGACAATATTTGGGATATAAAGACTTTGCCTAAGTTCATATTTTGGGTTATTTAGGTTCTTAACCAAAAAACTTATTGATAGGGTTACTTGTCAGATGATACCAGCAAGATGATGGTCTGTGCTTTGTGACAAGTGAGCATGACCAAAATACAAGGGGTTATGTGCTGAATTGCTGCTAATTCAGAATGAGATTTTTTTTCTGATGCTGTCATTTGCTATGTGCAGGGCATCTGGCTTGTTCTCCTAAAAATATTTTCTTCTGGTAAGGTCACAAGTTGACTTTGTTGCTATCAGGAAATGCAAGGGTTTCAGGAAATTGAGATTTGCCCTCCTCCCTTCTCTCTCTCTCAATAGCCTAATTTTAAAGTGTTTTGGTGTTAGGAGCTGCCTATGGAAGTGGCTTTAGTTCAGATGTAATGACATGCAGGTGGGTGTTTTCATGCCACTTGAAGTCCTGCAGTCTGGGCCTGAGGCGTATAAATAACGCTCTCTGAGCTTGTGTTTTGCTACCAAGGAGCGTGCCAATCTCAACAAGTTTATTTTTCCCGTAGCTGAGAGCCTGTTTTTGCGCAACTGGAACTTGAGCAAATGAGACTTCTGCTCAGGAATTACAGTACTCCATGTAGGACGTGGGTTCCTGAGAGACTCAGCAGTGTTAAATGTAGTAAGTTGAAAAGTAATGTCACTCACAATCAAAACCAAGCTACCTTCCAAGAGATTGAATGGTGGCATCATTAGTCAGAGGTGCAGGAGCCTTCTACAGCAATATGGAAGCAGCAAAACTCAGTGAAGTTCTGCTCTTAAAACCCTTTCCAAGCATTGTGTCCTTCAAAATATGTCTTAGCCACGTGGACAAGACTTTGGGTGTTTGTTACACAAGATGAAGGTCCTTGTGCTTTTGAGAAAGGATGATTTAAGTGTGTGCTTGTGTGCTTTGTGTTCAGTTTTGGGCTCTTCCAACCGCTGCTAAAGTCACTGAAACTTCAGGCTGGAGGTCTCCATCTGTCAGTGGGGTGACACTTTGAAGAACGCTCAAGTCTTTTAATGGTATCTGGGCATCTCTCATCTTGTGTGCTGGGTATCATGTTAGCACCTCCAGTCCAGTCCAGTACGTTGGACTTCAGCTCAACTGATAATTTCGTCTGATGTGGCTGGGAAACTCTTCTGCAGTCAAAACTGGGTCCTGTGCTGTAGGAGACCTGCACTTACCAGTCTTTCTGCAAAAGACTAACTATGGAAAAAGGAGCCTAAAGTAATGTATGAATACTACCTGTATTGTTCCTGTTGCATTAGGAGTACTTTCTCTGAGCAGAGAGAGGACAGAAAGAGCGTATCGTCACATTAATTACTGATCTTTCACCAGGAATGAAGCATTTACAGACAGACCTGAATGTTTAGTTATCACTTACTGTGTAAAAATCAAGGGATGTCAGATCTGCTGGACAACTTGTTTCATGTTATTTTCCAGGAGGACCAGATGATAACTTAATTGAAGGTGGCGGATCCAAGTTTGTCTGCAAACCAGGAGCCAGGAACATAACCATCATCTTTCATCCCCTCCTCAGGTAAGTACAACTGTCTTACATATTTCTACAGGTGCAAATAATTAGAATAAGTAGAATTAACGTTGTTTCTTTGTGGGCACATTGCCATTTCTGAGATAAAGTTCCACAGCAACGGGCTTGCTGTAAAGTCGTTGATGTGCACACATGTGAAAAGTAATCACCAGTTGAGCTTGTTGCCAGTGCTCTTTGATCTTTTCCAAAATTCACTAGCATACCAAGTGGGATTGCTTGCCTGGGCGACCCTATTTCATTGAACAGTGTAAGTTATTATTGACCCAAGCTGGGAAAAGTTTAGTTGCAGCCTGCCACAAATTGTTTATCGCTGACTGTCCAGTATGCTATTAAAAAGTCAGGAGGATACATTATGAACTACAAGGTAAGTTCATTCTTTGATAAAACAAGTATGTCTGTGGACTGCAAACTAAATGCCTTATCTAAAGTGCCCTGCCAATTACTGAAATCTTCACAGCTCATCAAGGACTGCTGGAACTTTAATACAGAGCAGGTCTATACTAAGCCTCTTCTCACCAAGTCACTCACCTCTGATACTTTAATTTTTCTCTCTTTACTTTGCAATCTAACAGTTCATCTTTTTAGTTTTCCCAGAATTAAATAATACGATGTTTTTCTCGGTTCATGTCAGTCTTCCACCTCTGCTTTTTCCTTGCAGGTTTTCCTTTATCGTCAGACATGTCCTTTCCTATTCAGTGCTAGCACCTTTAGAGAGCGTTCCCCTCCTTGGCTCTGTTTGTGTTACTCGCTATCATGAGTCACTTAGGCAACAGGGTATGTCTCTCGAACACTAAACCCAAGAAAGAATAAAATAGTAATAAAAAGGAATTGGAATGTGATCCCCAGAGGAGAGAATATCCTGACTGATGTCTCGGTAGCTGAGAACTGTGGTCATTTGTTATTTCTCAGGACTTAAAAATGCAGATGCAAAGTGTGTAAATTCCTCCAAATTTAAATTTCTGATGTCACGACACTAGATATTGGAATAATCTTGAGAGCAGCACCTGTTGTAAGGTCATACAAAAATTTGTGACGATGACCTTTCCTTGAAAAAAGGGTTACTTGCATTGTACACTCTTCATTTATTGCTAGATGCTCATAATGAAATGGATAATTTCATAAGCACATTTCGTTTCAACTTCTGTCTCTTTTAAACAAAAGAAATGTGCTAAAAAAATAAATTTGCTACAGCATAATTTATAGTTTTCAGCCATTTTATTACGAGAAAAGATGGACGATGGTTAAGATGCAATATGCTGTTCAAGATGTGACCACTATGATACGGACTTCAGTCTTTTAATCTTTAATGAATTTACAGGCATCTTTCAGCGCAGAAGGGGGTGGTGATGTTTTTATTTTTATTGATGAGATATTTCACATTGGTTTAGAAACTGGTGAAAATACTTCTTTCTTTCTGTTTGCCTTCCTGCTTAATTTTTCTCCCTTTTTTTGCCATCCGAGTCAAACACGAGTGCTCTGCTTTAAATAGCACTTCTCACAAACACTTCACTTTCATTACCAGCTTGCAAGATAGGCAATAGAAATAATTTGCCTCATAAAAAATAATTGCATCAAGATTAAGGTATCTGCGTACAATATATTTTTCATGCCAACCATCTGCAACATCTTAACTTCCTTGCGTTGAGTAGTTCATCAATAACCACGTGAAGAGAAGGAAAATACCCTGTGACCGAACTTACCCTTTTCTCACTGCAGAATAGAGTGAGTTTGGGCGTAGGTGAAGACTAGAAACTTTTAAAATGTGATCTTGCCTGCATTTATGATTGACAGAGTAAATGCGTGAGTCCTTGCTATCTTAGATTTAACTCATGATCCTCGACTTTGGCATGTGCATGATGCACAGGATGCAGCTTATCTGGGATGACCATAGCACTCGTTTTCTTCTCCTGCTAATTATTCCCTACAGGGAATTCTGTTCCTGAGGGGAGTTCGACAACAATGACCTGTCCTACCAGCAAACTGGCTTACCCATTGACTCCTGTTAAAATTGGCTATATGATGCTGGCTGTGGCTGTAAAATGCTGAATATCGTGGATTTGCTAAAATACTGACATTTGCAGTAATTTCTAGCACATCATCTTCTGTGTGCATGCCTTGTTGGTTAGATCTTTGTCACCCTTTTCTAGACATTATTGTATTAAGTGTGAGGCTCTCAAGGAGGTAATCGCTGCAGAGGTGTGAAGTTTTCACTTGCTTTATTTTCCATTTGTTGTCGAGGTTCTTTTTATGGCCTGCCTTAGTCATCTTTCATCGATGTCACTTGTACAGGCTTAAAATGAATCTGTTTTGAATTAAAAATGATCGATATTTTATTTAGAAGTTTGGGGTTTTTTTTCCTTATTTTTATCAAGTTCACATAAATATGTTGACAGAGAAGTTTTAGCACTGTATGGGCTAGCTGATTTTATTAGGAAGCTGAGTGCTTGTAAAAGTATTAAGCTAACGGGATCACTGAGGAACCAGACACTGGTGTGATGATTTAAAACCTGAGCATCGCATTAAGTGAGGGCTTTAAAATGTCATTCAGCACAGTAATGTTAGGGGGAGAGTTGTAACCAGAGCATTCATATTCATCAGTCTGAATTCCTCTCTTTTTTTTTTTTTTTTTTTGTGTACTACTGATATGAAAAATGTCATTATCTATCACATCAGAGAGTTGCACAATCACGGTGTTAAGTTTACTGGTTATAATAGCCTTTTTTTGGATTCTTTTTTATTTACAAACTGAGGTTGAGCTTGGCTCCAGATCCTTTTGAAGAAGACAGAGCCAGCAGGCTTTTGGGGGGCTGTAAATTAACTCGCGTATCTCCAGTAACGAAAGTTTCTTTAGAGAAACTCCTAACTTACAACCGTGGAGAGCGTAAGGTCAAATACATACGAGTCGTTTTCAAGGTCTTCCTTCCCTCAGATTCATGTAGAGCAACGAGCCAGAGTTGGGAAGTGAGGTGTTAGGCCGTTTGGGATGTGGGTCCCTAATTTCCACTAGGACAACTGAGACGCACCAAGCCCCAGATTAATTACCAGGACTTAATGACACCACCACACACGTAATAAATGAATAGCGAGTTTTGGGAAGACAAGTGGGTATTCTAGCAGAGATGATTCCTGGGAATAGATTTTACTAACTACATATGAAAACTAATTGCACTTACAAATTGAAGAGGAATACACATCTGATTTTCCTTAATTACCTATTGCGGGAGGTGTCAAAGTATAAAAGTTACCAAAAAAGTCCAGTTGCTTTCTTCATCCTTCACTGCTAACCAGCATCTGCTTGGATCGTGAAAGCGCTGGTGTTACTGGTCTGTGGACTAACGTCTCCCGTTGGAGGAAGGAAACATGCGGGACCAATACTGAAGCCCTTACGTTGTGGAATATTGAACAGCCTGAGTGATGTCTGTTGTAACATTTGTTTGGTGGGGATTTTTTTTTTTAATGTTTATTTGTTTCAGCTGGCATTTGAAAGGCACTTGGCTCTTCAGGGTAATAATCATTTTACATATGCTTTATAGAGCATGTTTATTACCAGACAATTGAAGAACAGATGTCTGCAGTCTTGAGGCTTAAGGGGGAGGGACAGGAGGGACCGGAGATGGAGGGGGTGATGGCGTTTGCAATCGTGACAGCACCGCTGATGCTAACTCAGTTGAACGTTGTTTGGATATCTGGTATTAAGGCCGCGAGGGTATCCATTTATTAGTATCAGCCACACTTCATTAAGATCAAGCAGCAATTAAAAGGGTTGTAGGATGGAAGAGAAAGCAAAGTGTTCATTGACTCGGAAGAAGGAGTCGCTTCTAAGCAAGATTGTGTCCTTGTGAAGAAGTGGACTAGAGAGGCTAAATTGACCTGGCACCCTTTACCTCTCTATGAAATTGGGCAGTGTCTGTCTGACGGGATCTCCCTCTTTGCCAGGTGGGAAGAACTGCGCCGTGTCAGTGATGTTCTGATCCGCTGCCTTTGATTTCAAAGTCTGGAGAGTAAGGAAGTGAGAAACAAAGTGTTGATTTATTAGAGTACCAAATAAAAAAAGGGAAGAAGGAAAGGCAGAATTATTGATTTGACTGTGCTGATGTTGTTTGAGGTGCAAAGACTAAAGTTTAACCTTCAGGTGCATGCACAGTCCAAGGCACTGCAAAGTTTGCTCATTCTTGGTATGTCAGGTTGGTCGGAGTTGGGGGAGAAGAGCAGGTAATAATTTGACATTTTAATTTAACAATTAAGTGATTACGTTCAGTTATAGTGGTCTCCATCATTTAAAGCAGTAGCTTTTTACTTGATAGCATTTTTGGAATTTCCTGTTTCTTCCAGTTATGTTAATGCTAATAAAAGAGCGATCGCGCTTTTAATAAATAAAATAAATTCATTAGGGAATAATCAAGGAAGATAGTAATTTACTTTTGCTGCCAGTTGATATCAGCATGTTCCTCACCAAGTGGTGGCAATCGGCACTGAACTGCTGAAGGTCAAATTTCAGACTCCGCTGGTAACCTGTCCTTGGGAGGGAGGTGCACAACGTACAGAATACGTACAGACACGCAGGTACATATGTATTAGCAGTGATGTTTTAACTTCCCGTGCTTTGGGAATAATCGTGTCAAGTTTCTATTTAATTCAGGATATGTCAAGATAAAAGGTATTGTATGTAGAATTTCAAATCCTCTGTTTATTTTGAAAATGTTAGGAGGGGATGGCAAAGCTGTCATCGGTTCCTATGGGGCATCGAAGTCCTTCGGTCTGTGGGAGCATCGACTGCTGCTGCAGCTGCGCGCTGTTCGTGACTACATAACTGTAACTGATAGAAAACTATGTATGTAACTAAGGACCTGTGTGTACCTCGCTGATAATCCCTTTTATTAGTCTATTTGTACAACTATAATAATAAATGACTAATTTGATTTTAAAATATGCTGTAATATCTTGTAGTTGTGTACTATGAAATGAATATATGATAATATGGGGAATTTGTTATTTGGGAAGCAAAAGGAGTGTGAAAATTAGATTAGTTCGTTACATTTAGTATGTTTAGACTATGTTAAATGATACCAAGTATGTTAAGAAAAATATGTGGTATTTTATCAGTCTAAGGGGTATATATTATTATTAAAGCAGATGGAAAATGTCAAATAATCTTAGGGCACAGATAGTGCTAAATAATGAGAGCTGATTTCTCTAGCTTTATGAAATCAAACCTAAAATACTCAATTTTAGAGAAATCGATAAAACCGACACGAGCTGGGAGAGGGAACTTACTGACTGCTTAAAGTTTGTTTCAGATTGATCAATGTTTAGAGGATAAGGGGTTAAGTAAAAAAAAAAAGTCTGAGGTGCTGTTATGTACATAGGAAAACATTATTTGCAAACTTTTAAAGTCAGTGACCCCTTAAAAATATAACCATTCAGATTCCATGAATACTGGTTTGTAAGTCTTGGAGCCAGACTGATCCCATATCTTCAAAGAGAGGGAGAAAATAGCACTTAGTTAATCTAAATTGTGCTTCTGCAAGGTAGGCAATATCTTCCCTTTAGAGAGGGAGGCTATGGATGCAGGGAGACGGTGCCTCTCCGCAGGCTCTGTGCTGCAGCAAGACAAACGGGGCTCAAATCAGGAGATCTCGTCTCCTGCTTCTCATTACGGTACTGGTAGTCACCGCGATGCTCAATATTCCCATCTTTATTTTGGAATCGTTAATACTTATCCTTGAGTGTGACAGATGCTTGATGCAACTTTTCATACACTCGCTGTTTACTTCAATTGACCTGAATCGAAATCTTAAGGGAGCAATTTGACACCCACCTACTGAATTTTTTTCTCCCCCTGGTTTAATGAGTGTTTAGAAGACATTTAGTTGACGAGTCCCTTGCTGTTGACATTTAGTACTTTATATCTGTCAACAGCGGGAATGAATGTTTCTTGCAGGCGAATCCTAACTCTTTTCTCTTTGACAAGCTCTCATAAAGTCTGCGTCGCTGAATTATAAAGACACATCTCAGAAAAGCTTGTTGTTGTGACACTGCTAAGAAAAGGTTTAGTTCTGACTGAGGCCACTGCAGAAACAGGGCACACGCGCGGGAAAGGGATGGGGAACAGCTTCGCATTTTGTGCTTTTTTTTCCCCAATGCTTTATGAGGACTGACAGTCTTACTGTGTGTGTCTGATTAAAGATGACAGTTTATAAAAACCTTAAGGTAAGGCTGTTCATTTTCGATGACAGAAAATAAAGCAGTCGTCGTCCCCGCCCCCACCTCCCACACAAACAAAAACTCTTACACGCCAAAAAAACTCCTAATACGTGGTGCATTGATTTTATATTGTCTGTCAGAGAATGTGCTTCAGCAGATCAGTCAAGTTTTGAGTTTTCAAACATGCTTCATCCATACGGAAAATCAACAGCCTGTCAGAAATTTCACATGTCTCCAGCTCCTCCTTTCCTTTGGGTGAAATACAACCTGAAGGAGGAACGTAGAAATTTTGACATTTGTAAGAACTTGGGCTGAATAGCTGAAAACAGTGCTAATTCAATTCCATGATAACGAACTACTTTTAACCTGTATTATGTTCATCAAGCCAACAGAGTAGTTTTAGCTCATTTCTTAATGGAAGCACTGCTTAAGTTTAGTTCTAGCATTTAACTCATGTTCTCATGGAGCAGGATTAAGGTTCCCTGTATTGCTGAACACTATTATTTTTATTATACTGTAAGTTGAGATTTATGATGTCATATGAATTTTCAGTGACTTATTTATTCCTTGTGAATACTGCATCATAAGACCCGAGTCATGTCTTAGAATAGAGTATTTCAGTTGGAAGGGATCTCCAACAATCATCTGGTCCAACTGCCTGACCAATTCAGGGCTGACCAAGTTAAAACACGTTATTGAGGGCATCATCCAAATGCCTCTTAAATGCTGGCAGGCTTGGGGCATCGACCACCTCTCTAGGAAGCCTGTTCCAGGGTTTGACCACCCTTTTGGTAAGGAAATGCTTCCTAACGTCCAGTCTAAACCTCCCCTGGTGCAGCTTTGAACCATTCCCAGATGTCCTGTCCCTGAATCCCAGGGAGAAGAGATCAGCACGTCCCTCTCCGCTTCCCCTCCTTGGGAAGCTGTAGAGAGCAACGAGGTCACCCTTCAACCTCCTTTTCTCCAAACAAAACAAACCCAGTGTCCTCAGCCACTCCTCATAGGACATGCCTTCCAGCCTCTCCACCAGTTTTGTTGTCCTTGTCTGGATGCATTCAAGTACCTGAACATCCCTCTTAAATTGTGGAACCCAGAGCTGCACGCAGTACTCAGGGTGAGGCCGCACCGGTGCTAAATACAGTGGGAATGACATCAAGTCTTGATAGCAAGTCTTGAGATACACCAGCAAACCTTGTGTAGATCTGCTCACCTGTTTTTTCCCAAAGAGATGGTGGGCACAGCTGGTGGATGTGGGTTAAGACGTTTGCAAGAAGTGCTGGTTTCATACTGTGCAAAGAATAATCATGGGTTTTCCCTGCATTAGAGGAGTTGGTGTTGGACTAGACGAGGGTTGGTTTTGATTTTCCAAGCTTGCCGTAGTGTTACACAAAATTTTAACGTGGGCAAAAGCCAGCACATCTTGTATATGGGCCTGTGAATTTATTGTTAATCTAACTGGTGTTTTACTAAGTCTAATCAAAACAGAACAATTATTTGTAAGTAGACTTATGGTGAAATTACAATAGAGTTATAAAAATCTGGATGTACAGACCGGATTGTCATGTTATTACTAATTCTCTTCAATATTTTAATTAAAAAATAAACCAGTCATTTCTGTTCTGCCCATGATGGTAACTGGTAAGTGATCTCCAAGTCCTTTTCTCAACCAACAAGTTTTTCCATCGTTTTTCCATCTTATTTTCTACCCCATGCCTTCTTAAAGAGGGGGAGTGAGAGAGCAGGTGGGTGGGGGTCTAGCAGCGGGCCAAGATCAACCCACCACAAGAAGCTACTCTGGTCTTCCCAGGGTCTTACAGATGCCAGCAAATCTTTGGAGCAGTCCTAAGAAGGCAGAGGATAAATTGGAGGAAATTCATGTGAGTGGGTCTTGTCCGATGCTAGGTGTGGCAAGTAGCCTGGGGAATTCCTCTTGTATTTCTCACATCACATCACTGGGCCAAATAATTTTACGTCAAAGTGTTTTCTTACTCAACAGCCAGCTGGCCAAGACCTCTGAAAGTCAACTCCACTAGCATGTTTTCCAGGCCTAAATGTTCTTAAAAAAAAAAAAAAAAAAGTACAAATGTGTGGTTTTCCTCAAGAGAATGTAATATACCTGAAATTCTTTGGCTTTCTTTTAGCTCTGTTTCTATGTAAAACTGTGTGTATTAGCTAATATGTAGCTAATTCTACAATTTTACAGGGGTGTGCTCAGTTAAAATATCTTCTGTAAGTACTCATGCGATGGCTGCATATTTATTTGGTAGAATTAAAAAAAAAAAGATCTGGGGAAAAGTGTTACTTTTTTCCGTTAACCCACACCTGTCCAACACAAACTTACAGGCAGCCGCATCTTTACCTGGCCAGACAAATGAATTTGTTCAGGTTATTGTAGCAGGGACCTGCAAGGTGAGACAGGGCTTGTAAAACACATAGCTTACTTTGAGAAGAAGCTTGAATCTTGTGTGAACTCAAACTGGCTGTAAATTATCATCGCCTGCTGGCACCTTGTTAGCAGGATAGGTGCAAGAAGTTGATTAGAGGTGGTGAGCAACCTTCCTTTGTTACCAGGAGGTCGTCTTTTCAGATTGCAACTGAGACTGAAGGAAAGGAGCTGGTGTAGTAGAAGCATAGACCAAAAATCATAGTTCTTTTATTTATTTTCATTTATTTTATTTTTTTTTATTATTTTATTAGTTACGTGCTAGTCTGTTATATGGAACATTCTGCAAATGTTTGTAGGTCTTACATTTGTGAATGGGAGACTAAATATGATTGAAATGGGTCTTACATGCATTGAAATTTGTAGATTTTCTTTTTTCTTTTTCCTGTTTCTTTTCCTTTTCTTCTTTCTTTTTCCTACCAGAAGCATGAGTATTGTGGTACTTAAAAACCTGCTGGTCAAAAAAGTATTTAGCAAAGCTGGAAGGGAAGAATAGATCTATTTATTTAATTTAACCATCTTAAGTACGAAATGGCTTCACCTTAGAATGCTTTAAGGAGCCTGAGTTACACACCGAGATCCACATTTAATGCTTTGGCTTATCAGATGCTATAAATCTCTTCAGTCACAAGGTGAGATACTCCCATGCAGGAGCTGGTGCCTTTCTGGCAGCTCAGTTGGCATTGGGGAATGAACTTTCACAGCAGCTAAAACTCGCTTTAATAGCACCAGCTTTCATTTCAAATATAGCAAGTACTACTCTGACTCTGCCAAAAACCCTGCAAAGGAACAGAAAAACTCACAAGGCAAAAGTAGAAAAGCGTCCCTTCATTTTGGTTGTGGAAGAAAAGGGAAAAAAACTTGACAAATTCTAAGTGCGTAGTCTATCTATGGAAGCTGTTCAGAAAATACATTTGTGAGGGCTTTCCCTGAATATGATAGGGGCAATCCAAGGATGAAAATCGAGTGTGGCTTAAGTCCAAGTTACAGTATTATTACCCTGAAAAACGTCAGAGGGTGTGTGTGGTTACATTCATAAAACTTTATGAATTCTCAGTCGAAATACAGGAGAGCTGTTGCTTGGTGAGAACAAACAAGGTGATTCCTGTATTTAGTGTTTGCTGTTAAAAGCCCAGAATGACAGTGCTTTTTGGACCCCATTTCCCCTGTAGAGCAACCAGAGGAACACACGTATGAAAGGAAAGGGGTTTAATTTTTTATCATTTTTTTATATAAATGTCGTGTTGTTTAGCTAAAGGGTCTTCTGGGAAAAGCCTTTGATAGTGAACTGGAGCTCCCTTAGCGTTGGGCCACTCATGTCAGAGCTCTCTGCTTTGTGTTTTAGCTAGATTATTCTTGCTGGGATTTTGCAAAGCTATTTAGAACCTTATGTACAGTTTAAAATTTTGTAATTTGGGGAAACGATAGCTGTTATTTCAGTATAGAGTACGGAGGTGAATTTCAGTCTCCTCCAGGGATACTAAAAGGGAAAAAAAAGAGATGTTAAAAGTATTTAACTTTCATTTAATGATTGCAAAGAGTGAGATCAGAAATGTTTATTTCAACTATTACCCTCTTTTCAGTTTCCCAAGCAGAGCTAAAAATAATGATTTCAAAGTTACTTCACCAGTAAACTGCATTTTTCCATTCTGCTGAATTCTGTCATGGATATTACAGTGTGGGACCCTCATTTATCCCTGTTTTATAGACCAAGTTCTTCAGTCTGGCCACATCAGATGTGGCTGCGCAACCAGTTGCAAGGTTTTCACGCTGCCCCAAAGGCACGTGGCAAAAGGAAAGTCCTTGTAGCACCACAGGAGAGATGCCTTGCAGGGAAATCAGCCCACGGAGGAGCATGTTTTCCAGACGCCGGGTCGTACACAGAATAACTTTTTGGTGGAATGTTCCTGAGGAGTTTAGTTTTAAATTCTGCTAATTTTGAGAGGTCTGCAGAATAGCCATAAATAAATTTTACAGGAAAGAAGTTGGCCTTTATTTTGGTTATTTTGGGTCCCAGGTGTCTTGAATACCAGATGGATTAGCAGTAATTGCACGTTGTGCAATACCACTGCTAAGCACTTCTGTAGCTCCTTTCGTCTGATAACTTCCAGGCTTTCAGAGACATCAATTCATTAACACCTCAGCGTGAAATTGCTCTGTATGTGGAAACGCTGGTTATGCGACTGCCAGGGATGCAGCCGTTGTGGCTGAAGCGTCGAGTTGAACGGTCGTAAATTCTGTGCAGATTTGGTATAGACGGAACAGAGCTGAAAGTCATAAATTCTCACCATTATTAATCAAGGTCTAGATTTTCCGTTTTATTGTTTGTTACTTTGTCTCTCCGGGTTGTTTTTTGGGTTTGTTTGGGTTTTTTTGTTTGTTTGGGGTTTTTTCCCACATGAATTTGTTCTGGGGGGTGCAACAGGTGGGTGACTGAGAGTCCTCCTGCAGCCTGGTAGCGACGGCTTTGCTGTCTGCTCATACTTGGGTGATTTAGTCAACTTCTGCTCAGATGATTTAGTCAGCTCTGAGTACTACATCTAGCACAAGGTGGTATGAATGCCTTGTGCAAGCTTCAAGCAGCTTTCTTCTCATCGTTGCATTCCTTAAAGTCAGATACTTCTTCTGGCTTTGAAAATGAGAATATTCTTCTGGAGACCATGTCTGAAATGTAGATGAAATGCTAGGAGCCTCTTAGCACAGGGTTGCTGACCCGACTCCCACGTGGTAGCAGCAAGGCTGAGTAGAATTGGTCTCAGGCCACGTGTCTGATGCCATTTAATCCCTTCTGCCTCTGCTTCCTTCTCTGTAAACCAGAGATAACTCTCATTCCACACGTCAGTTCAGTAGTTTGTCATCTGTACGTGAACAGCACCATCAGACAACTGACTGTGGCCGGTTTGTGGTGTGGGGTTTTATGGGTGGTTAAGTGCTTCTGCACTCAGGGACAGGGCACGAAAAGGGGAGTACGAAGCTGTGTTTCTATTGAGGTGGTCTCCAGTGAACCACACCTTGTCTAAGCGTTGTGGATGTTTATTTGAGTATATGGACACCAATATATAGTTTTGTTCCTGGAGAAAATCCAGACGGTGACGTATCACCTGGAATTTAATTTTTGAAATGGACCTTTAGATGCAATTGCTGTTCATGATAGTGGCAACTTGAGATTTCAGGAGCCCAGTAGGACCAGTTAAGGCCAACGCCTTAGCTCTGTCTGTACCTTCAGATCAGTTGGTTTCTGGTTTGGTTTTTTTTTTTCTGTGGGATAGTAAAACAAATGTTACAAAATAGCAGAAGCTAACAGCATCTCTTTTTTTCCAGTCATTATTGTGACTCAAGAACCAATCCTTGCAGTAATACTTAAAACTAATGGAGTGGTGGTACCAGGGATGCTAAATGATGTGATAATGCCTCTGAATACAAAAGCACTTATTTTATTTAGGTTTTATTTTGGCTGCCCCAGCTGATTTATCATAGGATAAAAAGACTACAGGGAAGGCAGTGTACTAGTAGTGCTGTGTATACTGTAAAATGTAATGATGATCAGGTTCTGACTGAAGCTCTTCCTGGCTTTAATAATTTTTAGTGACTCTTTTCAGTAAACTCATTCTCTCTGCAGTAACAGAGTGAGGGATTTCAAAGTTAAAAAAAAAAAACACGTTTACACTCCGTAAGGTCAAATAACATTGCTAAATAAATGCAGATGCCTCAAAAATTGTCTGTTCATTGGTTTTGGGATACCCAAGTTGATAAGTTTTAGTCCTGAGCCAGGTAGCTAGTTCAGTGGACCTGAGACTTAGTTGTTCCACAAAAATTGGAGACCTTCTAGAAATAACACTAAATACAAGAGGGGAAAAATGTTGGGAAGTGTCAGATTTGGTTCTCTCCTAGGAGGTTTCCAGAGCTCTCAGAAGAAAGTCACCATTCTGCTGCTTTTGGAGGAGGATGAGTGAGAGCTGTGGTCAGGTGGATGGCCAGACAATGGAGAGATCACAGCACAGCAAACCAAAGCTCCTACGTGCAGGAGGAAAATTTAAATACTTTTTGTTTTGTAATACTACAGGGAGGAAATAAAACCATCCTCTTTTGCTACATCTTTACAAAAGTTAGAGACAATTCTTCAGTCTAGAATCATTCTTCATTTTATTTTACAGGGCTGTGCAGTTTATCGCTGCAAGCCTTTCCTCATTGTGAAAGTCATCCCTCTTGATACATACCGTATAATTGGTTTTATGAAAATGGGTCTTGCAATTCACTCTCAAAATCAGACTGGGCCTGCACCACATGTAAATTGGTAATCTGAACTGAAAGCAAATTGTTGTTAAATAATAAAAGTTAATTAATTGCAAGGAATCTCTAGATTGCTAGTTCCTATCTTTTCTTAACATCAGTATTTCACTCTCTTTCCTTTGCCTGGCTCCTAAATTACTGTTTCATCTCCTTCCCAGGCAGCATTATACCTAGTTCTTCATGATGCTTTGAGTATTTGGGAATATTTTCTGCTTCCCACTCATCCGGGTCAGTCTTCCTTCTATGTAAGAGGTGTCAAACTCGTCGCCTGGATGTTGTGCTGATAAAAAACTTCATCCAACCTCCGCTCAGCTGCCTTTTTCCCCAAAGTCCCCGCTACTGGCATGTGTCCTGTCACACAAGAGGTGCATCCGTTCCAGCCATGTGAAATGCAGGTTTTCTGTTGTCTGAAGAGGAGATCTGCCATGTGCATCCCTCAAGAGCCTCCTAAAGAAAATGTTTGGCACCTCTTCCATATTAAAAAAACAAACAGAAGTTGTCAAGGATGGAGAACTATTGTTTGAGTAAGCAGAATGGGTACTTATTATCAGTTTTGGATACGCCCAGGCTAATAGTTAAGTGGTTTTTTCTGGTTAGTTTGATGAAAGCAGTAATGGGTTTTAATTGCTGGTTGCCATTTGTAATGTAGTATATGCAGTATTAGAGTTATTCTGATAATGCGTTGTAATTACCTACCATCAAGCGTTTTACAATGTTAAAAATACGATCTTTGAAGTAATGTAGCTAAGTTCTTTGAATTGAAGGCAATAGCTATTGAGAGTACAATATCATTTTAAAATGTCAATCAAGTCAGTTAGATAAACAAAATGAAGGTGGTGAGGTTTTTTCCATAAATTCTTCCTGTGCCCTTAAACCTTCCCAAAAGCTTGGCAGAATAAGCATCGTGCCTGGAGGGCTGATAAATAAAAGCTATTTCAGAGTTCCCTGCACACACGCCTGGTTTGAAAAGTATTGTGCGTCTTGCATAAAGCGCTATCCAGAAAGCCTCTTTGTGTTCAAACCCAAAGGGATTACTGTTCATTTTGGCTTTGCTATAGTGGGAGAGAAAAACTCTCTTAAGTAGCATTGCCCCTAATTCTGCGTGAGAAATGATCGTGCGAGATGGTAGATGGGGCAACGTTTTTTAAAAAGGCAGAGGTTTCAATTTGCATTGACCTTATCTGTGCGCACAAACGAATCAAGAGATGCAAATGAAGCAGGGGAGGCTGAACTACCAAATTTGTATGCTTAGTTGCTTTGGTCGTGTGCCTAATCTGGCAAAGAAAGGGGGAGGGAGAGGAAAAAAATCTGAAGTCTAATGAATAGAAGTGTGGCTCCAGATGACCTTTACCTACTGTTACAATTTTGATGTAGAACAACCAAATTCTTGAAGATGTTTAATCAGCAAAGTTGAATTTTGATGAAACCACATGCCACAGTCCCATTACTGCTGCAGAAATTAATTATAATTCATAGCAATATTCTTGATTCATAAGGATTAACACCAGTGAACTGTCACCTTTTCACATTCTTTCCATCCTTGGTGTTGCAAAGCCTAATGTAAGATAGAAGCAATGTGCACCCGCAGCCCAGCAAGCCAACCGTATCCTGGGCTGCATCACAAGCGGCGTGGCCAGCAGGTCGAGGGAGGGGATTCTGCCCCTCTGCTCCGCTCTGGTG
>JAVKLA010000005.1:2490011-2514155 GCA_034782735.1 Sagittarius serpentarius | reverse complement strand
AAGAGTTGGGGTTGTTCAGCCTGGAGAAGAGAAGGCTCCGGGGAGACCTTATTGCGGCCTTCCAGTACCTAAAGGGGACTTATAAGAAAGATGAGAACAGACTTTTTAATAGGGGTGTAGCAATAGGACAAGGGGTAATGGTTTTAAACTCAAAGAGGGCAGATTCAGACTAGGTATAAGGAAGATATTTTTTATGATGAGGGCAGTGAAACACTGGCCCAGGCTGCCCAGAGAGGTGGTAGAAGTCCCATCCCTGGATGCTTTCAAGGCCAGGCTGGACGGGGCTCTGAGCCACCTGATCTAGTTGAAGATGTCCCAGCTCATGGCAGGGGGTTGGACTAGATGGCCTTTAAAGGTCCCTTCCAACCCCAGCCGTTCTATGATTCTGTGATAAGCATCCTGCATTGGTAAGTCAAACTCCACACCCATTCAGATACGAAACTCTTTTGGGTAACGAAGCATCAAATGAAACATTATGTATATATTCTATATTTTTTGCCTAGACCTTTTATTAAGAAGTTTAAATTGATTGCATTTTTTTTTTCTGCAGGGAAGTGCATGTACATGTGTAGTCTCATGAAGGGACTCATATCATTGCAAACCCTCTAAAGTCATGACCCAGAATTTCCCCTAGCCCATGGCATTTAAGAAATTATCGTTTCTCTAGTTTAACATATGTTGCAAAAAAAACCCAAAAGAAAATACCCATAGTGTGACAATAGTGGCATTTTTCTTCTTTGAAAAAGAAGATGAAATAAAATCTTACAATTCTTCCAGATTCCTGAAGCTCAGGTAGATCTTGTCAGAGTCGTGTCTTGTGTTCAGGTGGTATGCCAAATTTTAAAGGCTATTTAAAATATGTTGTTTTCCTCTCCTTTTCATACAAAATCAAACTGGGATAACCGGGGCTGACAGTAGTTTTTTACAGAGTTTAATAGGCGTAAATCTCTCTCTGGATGGAATTAGCATCATGCATGAAGAGCCTGGCTCAGGGAGTAAATATGATGTCAGTGTCGCTAACGGGCATTTTCTAAGACTTCCCTGTTTGGTGGCAAGTCCCAGCCGCTCGACACAGAAAAAAGTCGAATTGTCAAAAGTCATTAGTGGTTGTCACTTCATAGACCTTCACACTGGAGTTCCCCCTTTGGAATTTCAGTGGAATGTGTTTTTTTTCTTCTTCTTCAAGTAAGTAGGACAATCAGATGTTGTACAAAACTGCTGGGATTTAACCCATTCATAGCTTTTTGGTTATGGCTGCAAAGAAAAGGTGAATTTAGGAGCTTGAGGTTCAGTTCCATGCTCTGCCAGAACCTTTTCTACTTCAGGTAAGTCTTTTTATACCCAAATCCCCAGGGATACATTTTGAAGCTTGGAACTTGTTGATTTAGGACGTACCAACTTTAGTACATCAGACCTTTTAATTCATTGTGTTTCTACATTGTCTCACCTCTGTTTTTTCAGATAGTCTCCAAACACGGATATTTTAGTGAAGTAGTTGCGCTGTTTCCATTGTTCTTTGTGAAACTAAACAAGTCAGTGCTAAATGATGCTATTTGCTTCTGTTTACAAATGGGCGCCCTTTCTGCAGATTTATTCCTTAGTTTCCCATTAGGAACTTCTTGATTATTAATCGGGGTAGTTTGACAAAGGAAAGAAAAGACTGATTAAGTAGGAAGTAAATAAGCTAATATCTCATAGTATAGGGTTTGTCATGTGGTCTCTCAACCAGCACCATCCAGGTAGGAGTCCTTCATCAGTCGTCTCCTAGAGCATGAGAATTTGGTCTAGCCTTAAAGGCTGCTTCTGTGCAGCTATTTCAACACCTGCGTTTTCCTTACGCCTCTTCTTTAGCTATTCTAGCAAAATCCCTCCAGAGCCGTGTTCACTGGCAAAGATTTCCTTCCGTCCTGGCTTCTTCTGCTCAAGGTCCCTGCTGAAGCTACGCTGCAATAGCGCTCTAATTCCATCTCTACCAGGATGTTTGCTGCTCCAACGTAATCACTGAAGCAGAAGTCTGAGAGGGGGATTTTAAAAATATATTCCTTTTCTGTTCCTTTCTCTGTGAGAGTTGGATTTGGGGAGCCTTATTTAGACCTTTTTTTCCCAGACTCTCAGATACAAAGTGGTACTGCTACCCAAGGGTGTTGAAACTGTGGTTCATAGGAAGTTATTTTTATAGATGAATTTTTTGCACATAGTCATACAGAAATAGAAGGGGGTTTGTTCAGTTTATATGCTTTGGATTCCCAAATTTTAAAGGATATATTAGTAATGCTTTGGTGTTCTAATTAAATACCTAATTATATTTAGCAATTCTACAGTTTTTGCCAGTTTCTGATGGCTTTTACTGTGCCGATCTTTACTGTTTGTGACATTTAAAGCATATGTTTGAATTCTTCCATCTCCTGTGTCTTGTCATTTTGTTGCTCATTTTTAGAACTGATATGTAACTTCTGCAAAATAATTGCACAATAAGAAATATAGTGTAATTTTTTGAAAGATACAGAACCAGTAGGTATCCCCTCAAGAAAAAAAGAAGAGAACCACAATGCAGGTGTGCTGAGAACAAGGAACCAGCTGGTTTTGTGAGGAGGAGCGTGGTTGGGGGCATGTAAATAAGAGTCTTTTCCTTGCAGCATGTGTGTAGTGTCCCCCTTTAGAAGCAAAATATATCGAGGGGAAAAAAGAAAAGCAAAACAAGAACATAGAAGTCACCTTAAACTTGGCCTGGAGGTGCTTTTTACAGTAACTCTTCTGACATTTTTTATATCCATGTCATTACAAAGTTGGAGGAAAAATTCCCACCTTATATGACAAGCCATCCCAGAGAGAGCAGTTGTGTCACAGGCCATTAATGTTCATCACTACAAAGTGTAATGTGGCTTTTTCCTTTGTTCAGCTCCATCGGTATTTATCTAGGAGGTGTATCGAGGTGGCCAAGGGGTACAGCAAGAATGGAAGTTTCAAGCTCAAGGGTTGTCTCTCTCATGTAGCATCTCGAAAACGCTATTGGCCCAGAAGGTGCTTGTACCGAATTGTTGGCAACGGGTGCGTGACTTCAGTGTCACTTTGGTTTTAATAGGGAATGTTGGGTTATGGAGATAGATGAAGCCTGCGTGCTTCAAGGGAGCCTTTTGGGGCAGGATTTAGGGTCGGCTCACGCTGGAGTGCACCCAGCGTGCATGGATATGTTGAGATGGTGTCCTCAGGCTTTTGCATTATCGCAGCTTCCCTGTGGTGCCAGCAGAGATGGTCAGCGTTCCTCAGCTGGAAAATCACTGCCTTTCACAATTTACTGTACTTCAACTTCCATGCTTACGGGTTTTTTTTTCCTTTGTTTAGCTGTTTGCTGTGTAACAAATAGCACAGCAACATACAGGCCAAAAAGGTGCCCCCTCTTTTCACATGCTACTGTCCTTTTTTTGTGTATTTCTGTGGGAGAAATTCTCAGTTGCACTAAGGATGCTATTAAGTCTTTGAAACACAAACTAAGAACTATCAGATTCTTTCTATTATTACTGCAGTAAGTAAGTGCTGATACAGTCTGTCTTGTCTATTTTTAGGAAATCCAGAGCAGGATAAATTACAAAGACGTACGTTCACGGGTTACTGGGAGGTGCTGAGCTTTGTTAGTGTGAGATTCAAACCAGCTTTTTCCTGGAGTCCTCAAACAGCGATACCACGACGCATGCGTTGCAAAAGGTCCTTTTGGCTGCATCGCCAGTCCTCAAGGAATACTTAAATTAGAAGATGGAGATGATTTCAGTCGGAACATCACCCAACAGATGCAGAGCACTGAGGTTCTCCATTCAATTGCTGCTGCAGAACTGTAGCAGAAAACCAGCTCAGCAAGGGCGACCACAAAACGTTAGGTCTGAAGGTGTGAATGGGAGTGAGCTGCCCCTGGAGCAGGTCTGCAGTTAGATCTGCCCGATTTCACAACTGCGTGGAAGGGTTAGATGTGAGGGTTGATTCTCTTCTCTCTGTTCCCCTTGTCATGTTACTGATGTTCTTAACATTATCGATTACAAAGTAAGACGCACAGCTTAAGTTCCCGTCTTATTTGTGGCCTCTAAAACCTGATCGTTGATGCTTTGGGAGTTTGTTTTCCAGTCCCCATCCATTTTCAGTGCCGTGGAGCCTTGCCTGTTAATTCCGTGGCACGTCAGCAAGAAAAACCTCATTGGCATGTGGTGGTTCTTAAGAGGATGGACAAAGTGTCAATTTAGGTTCTGGGCAAGGGCAGTTTTGTTTAAATATCCACAAAAGCAGCCTTGTTCACGCTAAGGAAGCAGATGACTACAACTTTGCAACACTGCTTTAATTGAGGGCTTTTTTTAGCCAACTTCTTCTTTCTTACTGAACTTGCCATCACACCCTGTTCTTTCTCCTCCTGTCTCATAGATGAGGGTCCAGAATTTGAAGTGAAGCACAAGTAGTCAGGAGCACATGCCTGTGTAGGTATGAGCTTTAGCAAGGGTGCATCAGGCTATTTCCTGGACAGTCGCATCCTCATCTCATGCATAAGGGCAAAGCTCAACTGATAATGAAATCTGCACCTTTTCCTTTAGGATATTTATAACGACGGTGAGAAATTTGCTCTTGCTTTGCATGTCAAATAGGTGGGAATATCTATTCCCACAGTTAAATTCCATTCACAGTTAAGTACAGTATGAATATACTTTTTCACCTTCTGAATTGCATATAAAAGAGAGAACACGATCTGATTCTCTGCTTACTGAAATAAATGTCAGAAAGGACATGACCTAATTATCTTGCTTCCCATTTTCCATCTACATGAAGTCTTTCAGCTTTGTGGGTGTTTTTTAAAACCACAGATTTTTGTCAATGATCCTAGAATTTCTGTAATTTCAGTGTTCACCGAAGAAGGTGATGAAGTATGTATGTGTATTATAATTATGTGATGACATGCAAATATTTTTTCCTCGGTAAAGAATCCAAGATTCTGATATTGATAAACCTTAAAAAACCCCTTTGGTTAAGCTCAGACTATGTCAGCCTCAGGGTAATGAGTTTCCTTGCTTAAAGTCTCATGTGAAATGTCAACAGATATGTACCATTTACCTCAAACTTCTTAATCCTGTTTTTCATTCTGTCACTTCCTTTGTTGCCTCAACACCAAGTTGATGCTTGTAGTTCAAGGGCAAAAATTAAAGCGGTTTGATGAGCCACTTTGCAAAGGGCTGGACGTTGTAAACTGAAATGTTAATTGTATGCAAAGAAGCTTTGAAAATGTGTAGGAATTTGGAGGAGGCTTGGAATTTAATGGATCTAATAACATTTATGTTGTCTTGAGATTGTGTGCATTGTATTTACATGTGTTCCTTCAAATCATAAGTTTATGTTGTTTCTATAGATCTGACACTCTTGTTGGATTATGAGTTGCTATTTATAAGCTCCTCAAAGGATTAGTGCAGTAGACATCATGAAAGGAAATGGGCATTTGTCATTAATTTTACTACATCATAGAATTTTCAATAGCCTTGAAAATAGAAGCATTTGTTTGTTTGTTTTTGCCATAGCATAGTGGTTTATGTCTAGTTTTAATGGAGCCTATGGTCTTCTTTCAAGACTGCACTGAAGACTCTTGCATTCAATGACAATTTTTTCAAAAGGCATTTAAATATGTTGAAATGTGTATGTCTGTGGAGGAGAGGGGACAGAAGTAGATAGAGGAAAAGGCAAAAATCTCCATTAAGCTTTTTATCGCTACTGTAAAGGCAGAAGAACAGATAATGCTCATGTTGAGTTCACAGCTATCCCTTAGACTTCTCTAGTCAAAGTATTAAAGTATCCAAAAATACTAAGAGACCCTGTTTACTACAATTATTGGGATAATTTATTATTAGAACAATGATTCTCATTATTTTTATGCTTAAAAAATACGTTTTAAGGCATGTATTACTGTGAGGGTGGACAATTTTTATTTCTTTTGGCTGCATTTCAAAATAATTAATTAAAAGAAGGCTGCTTCTGGGAAGAGGGTGCTGTCAAACCTTGTAGGGCTGAGACACCAGCGACTCTTATGTTAATCTAAGTCTGGATGAATTGCATTCTTGTATTGCTGTTTCCTCTTCATTAGAATCTTCCACTGAAAAGCTTCTACGAGAAGATGGAGGGGTGGGGCAAAGGGTTTTAGGTTTGAGATCAAATTGTTTGTAGCTATTAAAGGCTGGTAGGACATCTGCTTTGAAAAGATTAACCTGTTGTCAAAATGGCAGCACCAACTCTGTTTCTTCCCTTCCCCTAATGAATTTGAGTGTCTCAAACCTTTGAGGTGTCAGTGAGATCTGCAACATATATATTTTTTGCCATACAAACTCTGATCCTCAGGTTTAACCAACTGGACACCCTCCATTGACAGTACATGTCGTCTTCACCCTGATCACTGAGTGATCAACAAAAATAACTCCCTCATTGAAGACAAAGCCATTGAAGGGCGAACATCGCAGTCACGGCCTTTCAGCCTGTGGTGTGTGTGCATGGCGACAAATCTCAAAATCCCTGCTACTTGTCTCTTTTTTTTATAGCCAAGCTTCAAAGACTAAGGTAGTCTGATCCTTGACTTTAAACACGCTTTAGTAAGAAGTCCTTTCCTTCACTGCCTTGTCTGCTATTGTGCATCATGCGTAAATCACTGAAATTTCACAACACTTTTTGGCTTACTTTTTTCTTTTTTAAGAACTGTTCAGCTTTTCTGACCATTTTGGTACAGATCGGCATCACGATTGTGCTGAGGATTTATTTCTCTAAACTTTCTATTACTTTGCTGCCACATCAGAGTGACCAGAGAGAAAAGGAGGAGGAAGAAAACCTTATTTCAGTAACTAATACACTTCTAGAAGAGTTGCAGTTCCTCCTCTCTTTAATGTCAATGCTGTCCCATGGTGACCTGATGCTGAGATGTATTTGGTTCCCCCCGACATGTTACAGAAAATACTGACCTGACCTTTAAAAAAATTTATTAACATTTATAAATTTTATTTTACTGTGTCATGTTGAGAGAAAATGTTCCAGCTGGACAGGAGGAATGCTTCTTTAATGGCATTGCTTCACTCATTCGTGTAACAACATATTAACAACACCTCTCTTTTCAGTCCTAAGCTGACTATCCTCTCATCTACCCTTTCACATTTATTTTGTCTATACTTGCTGGTCTTCGCAGATTAGCTTTAATAAGCTCCTTTTTATGATACTGTCTGTTTTGTGTGGGCATCACCTCACACAAATTAAAGGTAAACCTTCTGTAGAGTGTGGTTGATTTTTGGTGTATTTGGGAAGAAGGAGAAGTTTTCTTGATCATTTCAATCCCTGTTTTTTTTCTGGAGCGGCCAGCTTCTGATGGAGGTACTTGGTAGGGCTTAGGATGATCCTGCCCATCTGCGAGCAGGACTAGTCATCGCAGGAACGTCCTGGCTGTGTTTTGGCTCTAAGCTAAAGTCAGCGAAGAGGAGAAAAACAGAATAAGAGCCCCCTCTGTACAAGTTTGGCTCAGTAGTGGCAAACTCTAAATTTCTGCTTCTTGCTGCCTCTCCTGAATTTAATTAGGGAGCAAAACTGAGTCTGCAGGGGAGGATGTGGTTGCCATCTATAAATATATCACATGAATAAATGTGAAGAAGAACAAATAGCAATCTGGCCAGTATTGGCTGAGGAATAAATGGATGTAACCTTTCCTTTCCATCACTTGGTACGACACAGTTTGTTGTCTTACTTTTTTCCTCACTGCTTATTCAGATATCTGCTGGTAACACTCCTGGCACTTGTATTTTAAGTTGTTTGGCTGCAAAATCATTTTAGTAATACAAATTGAAAAAATTGGCATAGGAGACAAAGCAACATCGTGCTGCTACCTCTAAAGGGCAGCTCTTCTTAAATACAGCTATGGGATGACTGACTGTGTGGAGTAACCTGTTGTGTTTTTTGGCTTGGGCACTTTACTTTTAGTGGTCAAAAATAAAATTAGAATGAAAAATGAAATGTCACTTGCGTGGTCTAAATATGGTATATTCCCCAGAGTGGAAGGGGAAGAGAAATAGGTATCATAGTGCCTAATTCTAGGAAGGCCAACATTTGTTGAAGTAATATTTGCTTTAAAGGAGAATAACTTGTGTAATGTCTTCACGCACAGTACATAAAGCTTTAAATAGTCTGTTCTGGGTATAAATTTTACTCTGGTGATTTGTATAATTTAGGAGTAGTTAAAGGAGTCCTCAGTTTTGCTTTGCAATAAGTGTAATGCAACAGAAGGGCCAAGATGTTACTCCTTCTGCATTATTGCTTTGGATCAGTTTTGAGAAACTGAGTTTGTTTTTAATTCATAAGAAGAAATTTTAAATAAGGCACACACTTGATGTCAGTCAGTTGCTTTAATCAAAAAAACGGGATCCTACTCCTCCCAGGTCTTAATCACACATCTCCCACTGATGCCATGTGCACCTTCAGCACAAAATGGCTTTGCCGCCTCTGCTTTGCTTCTCTGCCCCGTGAAGATTGTGTCGCGTCCTACCTACTTCTGCCGTGACGAATTGCATAATGATTGCAAAATGTTTTGAGATGGAAATGGTTGCATCACTGCCTGGTTTTCACCACGCTTATACTTCCTCCCAGTGTGTAGGATTTTCTGAGCCCATCTCTCAAGCAGCCAAGCAATCGTTGCTTAATGTGCATGCTCTGATAATGACTGAAATGAATTTCTTAGAAATGACACCAAAATAATTAATATAGCCCTCTTGGGCTGCATCTGATAGAATTGATCTGAGGAAATGGAGATATTAAAGTGTCACTGTCCTTCTCCACGCATGTGAAATGTCATCATCGGTTCATAGCAGTCTTGCTTTATTACGGCCATATTAAAATGAATGTTTTGCACATCTTCATAGAGTGCCTGTTAACAGCATTTCCTTGATTTAAGAAATGGCTCCAGTATGCGAATGCAACCCATTTCGAGGAATAAATTTAGCACTTTAATGCTATTTATTTACTCCACACTGTAAAATGTAATAAGATAAATAATGGGTCCCACAGGAGCGTGGGGTAAGTTAGTGATCATCCTCTCAGCAGGCAGATGAACACAGCTCAAGTAAAGAAATAATGATCAAAATTCACAGTGCTCCCTGGGATGCCATTTATATACCTGAATCTAATAAAGAATTACAACACTTAACAACGTGCTTAGCACTGGGATCTGAATGTAATGAGACTGGCAGTGAGGATGTACAGCCATATTAGCTAAATTTGAAGCATCACATCGGAGGTGTGGAGAGCGAGAGCTGCAAGCGGGCTGATGCCCCATCAGTGTGGGATTTGCCGGCTGTCGGGATACCTGCGGTTTCTTCTTTATTGGCTACCAAAATCCAGTCTAAGGCAAGCTTTCTTCTTCTTTAGATATAAAGTATTCTGCTGAAGGCTGTTTTGGGGTTTGGATTTCAAACCTCTCGAAACATATTTGGATTTTCTGTTCAAACATAGTGCAGGTCTGTGGCAGTTAAGAGTGTACATGAAAGTTGTAGAGCTGGTCAAGACTTTTAACAACAAAATCGCACAAGGCTGGCAAGTTTGTTTGTTTGTTAATTTTTTTATTTTCAAGGAACTTGATTGATTCTATCCCTGTGATTATCCAGGTCTGAAACACAGTTGGATTTTTAGTGGGTGGACAAAAGATGGCTTAGTTAGAAAGTCTGGTCCCTGTTCTGGTGTAAAAGTGGGGAGTGTTGATCATGGTGTGCTTGGAGTGACCACAAATGGCACAGATTACCAGGTGCCACTGTAGCGCTTGCACCTCTTTGGGTTTTGCACTTGCTTTTCAGTATAGTTTTCTGCTCAAAGGGAAGTATTTAAGAATTTTACACTCGATTTCGGTTGTACTCCCAGGAAGTCTTAAGAAAAATATATGTATAAAAGACTTAGCAAATAATTTTTAAAAATCACAATTCAGGTGCTATTGGTGTAGTCTAAGCAGTCATACTTTGGGCATAAAAGTAATAACAACCTGTCTGGAGACTCTTCTCCCTATTTCTTGATAAAACGTTGAAAAGTACAAACATGAATAACAGAATAAAATGGTAAAATGATAATGGAGTGATTTGTACTTCAATTTTTATGTGCTTTTTAAGCTGTCAATAACCCAGCACATCCTGTGTTTTAAAAATAAAATGCATTTTTTTGTAATCTTGGGTCTTGCAAATTAACTCCTGGAGTCTGCTGCTTTCCATCCCCTCCAGGAGCAAACGGTTCTCTCCGCAGCTGTTCCTGTTCCGATAACTTTGCCTCTCTGTTAGTTTATCAGCAGCGCCTTACAGTCTAGTCCAAGTCAGTGGGTACATTCAGTCAGGGGAAGTAATCCTGGGCTGGAACACAAGAGAAAATAGAGCTTGGCTTTGTCTTTCAGCGGTTCTGATACTTTCAGGCTAAGAGGTCGTGGTAAAGACTCCAAATGTCCTCCTGATGTCGACAGCGGAGTTCGTAAGATGGTAAAACTTTTTGCCCTGTGGCTGACCCGTCATGGAGCATCCTAGGAGGATCAGCTGGCATCAGATCTCATCATGTCATGGAAGACATAGCGTGTCTGGAGATGTACCAGAGAATTACAAGTAGTAAAAAACTGGGCATGTTGACTGAATTTCCAGTTGGTTGAAATGTTTCTGTTTTCAGGTGCATGCATTTGTTTTCAGCAAAACATCAGCTTTTCATGGAGAAAATGGATTCTTCTAATGCAAACAAAAACATTTAGTAGAAAATTAATTCCAGAGAAGAATTTGAAAGATGATTTGTGACCACCCTTAGTCATCAAATCTAGTTGACTACACATGCACGCACACACAGCAGATGCGCTGAACGAGAAAGGGGCTGTTTTTGACTCGGCCCTCTTCCAACTAGGCCCACACATTAAAAATGAATATAATTTACATATCATTCAGACGGTTGGAATTCCCAGTTGTATAGGAGGATATGTGTCTTCTGTTCAGTTTCTTTTTCATTCTGGTTAAATAAATCCTTTCCCGTGCAGGAGAATAAAGCTTTCTGTACGCCTTGGTATGCAGGAGCTATTTCGCATATAAGCTATTCATGCAGTGCATGAAAGGCATCTTGCAGGAATAGCCTCAATTGGTTATTTTTAGGAGGGGGAGGATGGCATCAGCAAAACCACTAGAGAGATCTCTTCTGCCACTGTATACACATTTCTGAATAAAAGAAGCCAGTTGCTGCCTAATGAAAAGAGAAATTGGAACCCCCATGCAGGCTGATTACAGTCACACAGATGCTTTTGCCAAGATTTCCACCTTCCTGGGCAAAATTTGTTCTCTTTTTCTCTGCAGAAAACCTCTGCTACAGGAATTGGTTGCAGGGGGAGGGGGCGAATTGACTACTGGACTAAGTAAATTAGTTCAGGGACGTTGCAGGCTTCCCTAATGGCACATTTATGGCTGCTGGATGTTTTGGGAGGTACCGGAGTGAGGCTGATTTCTGTGTCTGTGTCTGCCTTATTTTCAGAATCGCATAACTCTCTGCAGCCCTGTTGTCTTCTAGGTAGGACAATGGGATACAAAGAGCGTGAATCCAGTAAAGATAACTTGCTTGCTCTGGTATCGCCTAGACACCAGAAGCTTGACCTGGAGTCTGTTGAAGGAAATGCTCATATTTCCAGCAAACTTGGCTTCGGATGAGGTTTCTTACTGTTTTTTTGTTCGAGGAGCTGAAGGTTGAGGGAGGGAGGACCGTTAGTCGCGGTCACAGGTGGGGTTGCAGATCTGGAAACGAGAGTGGAAGATGGCGATTCTGGAAGTGGGTTGGTGAGTGTGGGATGCTGCTGTAAATGGTCCGTTCTGGGGAGTCGGAAGTCTTGAGTGTGCAGGATCTTCCTTAGAAGGCCATACATCATTGTGGGCAACAAAGAAGGTTCCTTGTGCTGAACCAATCCTGGCTTTATTTCTTTTTTTAGAGAGAGAGGATCAATCTTGTGGGGATAAGGACCCTTTTTACCATTAATCCTCATTTCAAGTCATTGTTAGGTATTTCTGATAGTCCTCTGAAGTCCATCTCATTTGTGTTTCTCTTGTATCTCAATTAAAACAAAAAAAATTAAGAGGTTTTATTCTAGCTATTTGCAATTGCGCACTAAAGGAGAGGCTGGCTGGTTGGGTGTTTGTATCGCTTTAGGATTAGCTCTGTATTTAGCTCTTGCTACTTTAATTGGGGCTGCAAGTGAGAAATGTGTGTGGAGTGTGCTCTGCAGACTTCAAAAAAATAGAAACAGAGAGCAGCAAGAGCTGTGCTACTCTCACGGAGAAGAAATCAGTTTAATTTCCCAGCTTTTCCTGCTCAGATCTACCCAAGCTGGAAATACATCAAAGGTCAAAGATTGATGTCAGAAAAAGGGGAAGCAGTTTTGGCCTTCACACAATTTTCTGCTTTCACCTGCTCCTGAAAGTTAGATTTTCTTTTCTTTAATAATACTGTTTATTACTGGAGATAGGTTGTAGACTTCCTAGAAATAAAACTATGAAGCAAATGAAAACTTTCTTTTTAACAACTTGGCTGAATTGCACCTTTTTGGCTCTGCTTCCGGCAAGAAACACACTGGAAAAATCCAACTGTGACCAGTGAACCGTGATGGGAAAACTGAAGCTTTGCTACTTGGTTTGTAAAATATTGTCTGGTGTTTTCCATGGGCAACAGACATCTCATTGTCTTGGAGAACTGGGTTTTGTCTGAAGATAAACGTATCTGCAGATAACGTTTGCAGATGCTCTTGGGACGATTCAAGGAGCATATTTAGGAATTTGACCTACAGCCTGTCCAAATCTACAAATAGTTTTCCATTAAATCCCTTGAGCCTTGAGTCCTCCATATGGAGGGAGCTCTCCTCTGTGGCGGCTGACATAGCACCGGCATGATTCGTAGTTATCTGGTTTAATAATCTACACATTTTCTAGGACAAAGTCATTGGTTTTAATGCACGCTCTTCAGAGGAACGAGATGCATTCAGGACTTCGCTGGGATCACCTTTACACTTCGCTGCTAGGGAGAAAAACATTTGTCTAGAATTATGAGGCAAACATCCATCAATCTCTCTGTGAACATCACATTATGAGAGGTGCGTGTGGGGGATGTAATGCGCTGTAGTAGAAAACAAAGTACTCGGGGTGTTGCGGGGGAAGCATTCGGTGGACTGCAGACTTTGAAGCGTTAGATAAGAAGTATTTGGTCTGGGAATTATGTCATCGTATACAATTTTTTTAATACAAAAATTGTATAGACTTTGAAGAGATGTTTGATGAGTATTTCTGTCACTAGAACACATAATCCTTAAAACCTTATGGTATTTTCTATAAAGTCTTTCTAATTTCCTGATCAATGAGGCATCTGAGCATTTTACATCTGTATATCTGTTAAAACATGTACAGATTACCAAGCTTAATATCTTTTTACTGTGGATCAAGGGCCATGAGCTCTGTACAAACCATATGTTGTAGATGAGGAGGGTGAGCAGGGTATGGCAGGTCACAGAAAGGAGCAGTTGAATTGATCAGGCCCCCTTTGTACGAAGACATCTGCTCTTCAGTTATGCAGATTTTCACTAAGTCACCCATTACTGGGTCTTCTGATGTGTTCATAAATTTAATGTTTTCATGCTTTTTACCCCTATGTTTCAGTTTAAATTTGAATCGTTCCAGGGCTGATGCCTTCTTGGGTAATATTGTTGTTTATAATATGCCATGGGACCTATGAGTGCTTTCCAGTTTAATCTCTGAGTTCCTGCGTGCATCTTGCTTACATCTTCCCCTCGTGATGATTGATGTTAACTAAATAAGCTGCCATCTATAGAAAAACCATTGTATGCTATTGATTTTATGTAACTTTATTTTCTGAAATAGTTCACTTGGTTGGAGAAATTGTAATTTCAAAACCCATTTCTTTTGGCCTGATCTAAAACCCTTGCTAACCTGTGGGTGTACAGGGGAGCTGGATCCTTCAATCCTTATGAGTATGTATGAGTGTAGCTACCAGCAGCAGTTCCCAGTATGCGTTAAGAGGATCTGATTTTAACTGCTCTGAGTTGGTGACACCAGCCCTTGCTTCAGCATTGTTTTCTCCCAGCTTTAATTGGTGCACTTCAATGTCAGGGTGATGAGAACAGAGCGAAACTGCAATGATACAAATGTGAATCAGCCCCATTAGTATGAATCAAGAAGATGCTTTACCAATGCAGCACATGTTGGTGCTGGGGGAGTCTGTTTTGACTCATGTAACTTTGAGGTTCAGTTTGCCTGTAGATGTCTTCCTCCCCTTTTGGTTTGCTGTAATATTCCATGAAAGAGAGAAAATGAGGACTTTTATTTGTTGAAGCATGCCGAACTCTTCATTCCTGAAGCAAAATCCGGAATGAAGAGCTGAGCCTTGAAACCTTCCCTATAGGGAAGTGGTTCTGATGGATAAAGAAGAGGATGAGATCTACATTAAGACCCTCCTATGAAACATGTGTTGGCATCAGCTTCCTCCTTCCTAATTTTGGAAACTTGACCCGTGACCTGCCTTTGCCAACTGCTCAGAAAGAGGAGTAATCTTTGTGGTAGCAGGGCTTCAGCTGTGGCTACTCAGGTGTCATTTCTGAAATGGAAGCCCTGTAAAGAAGAACTCAGAATAGTCACGATAAAATCTTTGGGGATATGCAGGATTGGGAAGGGAGTGTAGCCTCACTTTTCCAAAACACTCAAAAAGCAGAAGAAGGGGATAGGAGGAATAATGAAGGCAAAAATGCAAGCCTGAACTGCAGGCGTGCGTGCTGTGCTTGGAAGAAATTGCAGTTTCAGGTCGGGTAGGAAGTTAGCTGGTTGGTTTTTTTTTTTACTGTTCTTAACTGATTTTACTGGTAACAGCGTTGCTCTTTAGCCTGGGAAATCAAGATCTTCCATCTATGTGTTTCCATCTCTGGATGGGAGCACTGCGTGACACACCAGAAACACAGGCCAACACATCTTTGGTGGCACTGTCCACGTGATGCTAAGGATCCCTTAATGCTGGTAATTAACTCAGGGCTGTTTCTTCCTAATTTAAAACGAGTTTTGATGTCCAGAGTTGCCTTTGGCTACTGTTTGAATGAATTAGGATTTCAATATTGCCTCATATTTACTAACTCACAGCAGAATGAACTTGGAGTCAGATCCTCATTTAGTTAAAATAAATGCACTTCCATGGTATTAAACAAATTTAAACCAGCGTATGATTTGGCTTGGGGGAGTATAAGAGGCTGCGTGTTGGATCAGGTTCTGAGTTCCATTATAATGAGTAAGAAATGTGTAATATGGTTGAGTTCAAAAGAAGAGGTTTATACCAGGCTGGCTTTGTACCTCATGCCTAGTTTTACTAACTTGTAACAGAATTGAAACAAATTAATATGCCATCAAATTGGAGGCTCGCAGGAGAAGAAATAGTTGATACAACTTTCAAATGCACGTTCCTTCATTTTCAGCAGGTAAGCGCAGCTTACCCTTTATGTATTTGGTGTTTGGGCCTTGTGAAGAAAACATTTCAATGAAGAAAAATAGATCAAGGGATGTTTTCAAAGTCAGCACTTCCACCAAAACCTTTCAATCTCCTGGTTCATTTTCTGTACACCGTGACCCTCTTGAATGTCATCTGCTCTTTTCCAATTGTAAAGCCTTTCTTCGCTCCCTTCCCTTGTGTATCTCCTCTCTTCTGAGCTCTCCTTTCTTCCTTTGTGAGCCTTCCCTCCTCCTCCTCCAGCTGCCTCATTCGGGCTGACACCTTTTGTTAGTGTTATCAGAGAGATTAGAGGACCAGGATTCGTGGGGGAACTGGTACAAATTCTTCTGGGTCAACAGGTTTATTCTCAATGATCGTGCTCTTTGATTGCTCAGTAGGAGTGATGATAGATCGATATCAACTTTGTGGCTAAGCCCAAGTTTGAATTTGTGTAGGTTTAACTAGCTAAGTACTGATTTTGAGGGAAACAGTGATTTGGAGGAAAAGAGAGAGAGGAATTGGTAGTTGGGGGTTTTCCTCTTTTCCCCCCAAACTTTGCATCTCTTGGGTTTTTAATAGATGATCTTTCTGGCCAAAATAGGGTAAGAAAATCAATAGAATAGTCAAGGCAGATATTTAAAATTCTGGCAAGGGAGCTCTTACTAGCACCAGCTTGGCTTGTGGTTCTTTCTAACTCTTCCAAGTAACTCTGCCACCAAATCATGGATCCATCCCCATGGCTGGGAGATGCCACTGGGTTATTTCCACCACGTTATTTTGTACACTTACTGTATTTCCCTCTTTTGACTCTCCGCAGTGGTTATCCACTGTGGTGGGTTGACCCTGGCTGGATGCTAGAGGCGCTACCACCGTCGCTGATGGGCTCGGCCTTGGCCAGCAGTGGGTCCATCTTGGAGCCAGCTGGCATTGGCTCTGTTGGACATGGAGGAAGCTTCTAGCAGCTTCTCATAGAAGCCACCCTTGTAGTCGCCCCGCTACCGAAACCTTGCCATGCAAACCCAGTACATCCGTGTATCTTTACTGCAGGTGTTTGAATGAACATCCCTTGACCTTACACTAAAGGCCGAGAACTTACCTTTAGTTCTTTAAATTAAATCTAAATTTTTTGAATGAAACTTTTTGCTGTAAGTTGAAACCAGCTCTGCTCTTCATCTGTAGTGGAATAAACATCATAAAATGTGTGTGCCCAATATTTTAGTGTAAAACAAAGACATTACAGCTTAGGTCTTGGCTGTTCAAAGCAGGGTAATCTGTGCTGTGGGTATCTCTACTTATGCGTCATTACTGAAACCCTGCTTATTAGCAAAAATAAAGAATCAAATCTTGTTTGGTTTATCACTTCATTTTGTGCAGCTTGAAAACATAAGGTTGTTGCAGAATATAATTTATTTTGCCGTATTAACAAATGTTTGTGGACAGTGTGAACTGGCTAAAACCATTCACGCTCGACTCACACTTTCATGGCTTGGAATTCAATCTGTGAATCAACCCGTATAATACAATAGCAGCGTCTTCAGGCAGCTGTGCAATTGAATAATAGCCCTCAAAAAAGTAGGCTTGCATTTGGTCTGTGCCATGGTTAACCTTCACGACAGGTTTTGCAGAGAAATCAGGCTATGTTTATCTGTCTGCCTTGTTCATTTCGTCTTTCAGTGTTGGTGGGCTTAATAATGTCTCAGAGACTCCTGCAGGAAAGAGATGGATTTTGAAAAGGGAAGGAAGAAAGGGTGGGCAACAGCAAAACAATATCCCTGTGTATTTTACTCAGAGTCCCAGTGGATTAGCGATAGTAGTTTGCATTAGCAATGACAGTACAGAGATGATTACTCTTCCCTAGAGACTGGCAGGGATAGAAATGGTGCTCCATTATGTTGCTCATTATTATTCTCCGTGCTAAGTGGCACAGTGACTGGGGAGCCAAAGGGCAGAGTTGAGTAGTGTTTTTAAGCTAATAAAGTTGTCCAAAGCAGCAGATGGAATAGTTAAAATGAAAGCTTTGTTCCAAGGTGTCTGAAAGTACCTTTTTATTTTGTACTAAATATGTATTGGCTGTGTTGGCTTTGCTCAGTTTGATGGAAAAATGTTCACTTTCCCTTCTGTTAGCTTTCCTGAAATCTTATATAACGAACTCTAATTGCATTATGTTAAATGACATTTTCCTCATCAATTCAGATTTCTGGTCTTGTTCTCTCCCCTTTATGTAAACCAAAGTGATGGAGAAAGGGCCAATTTGAGGATGTGCTTCTTTAAGAAAGCTCATAATAATCCTCTTTCCTTAAGCAAACCAGCATGACCTTCTTTCCACCTCCGAGAAACAGTTCCTGAAGACTTGTCTTTCCTTTCTGTTTAGTCTTTGCATGGAAAGCAGATGTCATGGTCTTAATTTCATTGTTCTCCCTCCCGTATCATTGTACAAATGTGTTGCTTGATGATCTTCTTCATGCTTTATAAATGATTAGTAATTTAATTCATCTCAGATGTTGCAAAACTTTACAACTACCAACAAATAACATCTCACTGGCTTTTTTTTTTTTTTTTTTGTAAGTAGACCATGTTGTGGATAGGCAAAGTGAGACAAAATGACTAAACCATGAGATCAGATGACAAACTAGCAGCAAAGTTGGTGAGCTATGAATTTTTGCCTCTCAGTAGAACATCTCTGAATGGGGAGGTAATCTGAGTATGCATTGATTTGTGAAATACTGGCTAATAGAGGGGGATCATTAAAATAAGTTTCTTATTTATATATTTGTATTTCTCTGGAAGTGTAATAGTAGTACATTACTGAAGGGTACCTGGTTTGGAAGAGACTGTGCAGTTTTGTAGCTTGGTAAAGCTGTTGTATATTTGCAGTAGTGCAGTATAGTTTGCGGGAGATGCTTCAAGAAAGGAGAGCTAGGGCTGCGGGCCATCCAATGGATCTCTGATGCTGTGAGGTGAAGAAGGTGCCTGTATATAGGACCCCACTGAATTTTAATAATGCATTCCCAGTAATAGTAATTCACAATAATCTGTGATGTATTTAGGCCACTGCATACCAAGTTGCAGCCAAAAAAAGCAGTAAGGTCCTTAGCTTCCCTAACCAGGACTTCACATGGTTGAGGTCACGGTGATCAATTGACTAAATACGGTTTTCTAGTGAGGGAAGAATAATCCCAGTGTGAGACATCTGAGACACCTCCCACCCAGTGCATACCTTCCTTGCGGTAGATTCACGCCTTCGTTCTTGATTGAAGCATCATCTCTTTTTAATGCATCTGCTTTTCTCACTGGATCTTCAAGTTGCATCCCCTCTCCTCCTCCCTTTTAGCAGGATTTTCAGTCAAGCTACATGGCCTTACTTCCAAAATTTGCCTGTCAGGAGGAACACTGGCATTATGCAGTGAGTCTGGAGATCAGGACGGGATGTGTTGAGCACCAGTGCTCCTCTACCAGCTGAAGTTGACTGGGTGCACTTGGTCCCCCATGCTCATCATCTACCTCCCAGCAACCAACACGTGTATGTTGACCTCTCTAAAGCCAGAGCAGATCTCCTGGCGCTGGTTACTCCTGGGCCACATTGAGCATGTCTTCAAAAGTGTAAGAATTAAATCCTTTTTGCTGTAATTAAATAGGAGCTAAACTTCTGATACAGTCAGGGCTCCAGAATCTCAACTTCTGATATGAAAATGTGATGTTTGCCGTTTACACTTACGCTATACTTGCTGGTAAAAAAAGAGAGAGTAGGAGAGAGTTGCTCTTACTGGCATATTTTTAAGGTTTTCTCGGGTAATTTATGAACTGATTTAGAAATTAATGTATTTTTTTCCTATTCTGTAAAATGTTCCCCCGCTCTCTGGATTTTGAAGCTACATTGAGCTCACTTGTCCCTCTGAACTGGAACGAAAGTGTTTAAGTTCTGTACTTCAAAATTCGTGAGTATTCACTCAACAGTCAAAGAGTATTTAGAGCAATTTAGAGTTGTTCTTTGCAAAAGCTCTCAATCTCCTTGCTTATGTGATCTATCATCAACTGCGAAGTCTATGTCCATATTCCCAATCCTCTCAGGAAAACCTAATGAAGGGGCTGGATTTGATTGTTTTTCTAGGTCTCTTTGGGTTGATGGCATTAGCCATCAATCAAAAAGCTGTGAAGGAGCCTGTTGAAGCTATGCCAGCTCCTTTTGCCCCAAACTGTGGGGCGAGCTGCCAACAGCTTGCAGGGACCTGCCAGGCATGCCAGCTTGATAAAAACGCAGATATGAAGTCATGTAACCGAGAGCACTCTGGGTATGCTTGGGCAGATCTGGGCGATGCACATGCTCGAAGTGCAGATTGGTGTTTTCATTGTGAATTATATATTTTTAAGACCTTATCTGTGGAGTATCAGATCTCACTAAGCGTGTAAGGTCAGTTTACAAATCCTGGAGCAGAGGTGTTTATTTCATAGGAACAAATTGGGGTTCATATATAGAAAGAAAGAAAACCCAACCTAGACATAGGTGTTTGCAGAGACGCAAGTAATGCCGTGTTTCAAGTACGCTTCAGTCCTGTCATTTGTCAGTAACGTCTCTGGGGTTGGCACCCTGGAAGGCAGCCTGTCTTTATTTACAAACTTCTGTAGAGTTGAGAAGTTTGTATTAAAAGATAAAGTGGGAAAAGCTTGCAAATTCTATCCAATGCCTTTCTAAAACTATTTCTAAAATAATATTCTGCAGCATGTAAGAATATGAAAGTGAAATGTATTCTCAATTTGTACTAGACAGTGACTGAGGTTAGAATGAGCACTCTATATTTTGTTTTCTGTTCTAGCATGTACTTAAAGGGAATTATTGCTCTATTAAATCTTTTAACTCTTAAAGTTTATTCTTTTCTTGCTGCAGGTAACGGAATATATTGTTGCGGTTAAAATCTTTCTCTTGGTTTTTATCATGTATTATATGCCAAGCTACATCACAAAGGAATAAGCACTTTTGATCTAACTCTTATCTGTGGTGCAGTTTACATGGTAAAAAGTCTGTTGTGGTGTTAAATGCTCTCATCTTTATTCATGTCCTGGGATGATTCAGCCTGCCTAGTGTGAATTACTGGATCAGGAGCACTTTTAAAACCTGTACTAGCTTACACTGGCATCTAGAATAAACAGGCGGGGTGTTTCAAGGTCCATATAATACGATTGTACTTGTTCACTAGGCTTGAGCTGAGCACTAGTGCAATTGGGTTGTTATTGGCTTTAACAACCATTGGTGAACTCTGTGTTGAGAAGGAACTGCAGGGTTTTGGAGCTCTCAAATTGGTCCTGTTTGATGAGAGATGCACTCAAATACATTGCTAGCTACCGAGCTGGTACCGTTACTCTAAAGTCCCTTCCAGGATTCCTTAAATCCTGTGTAAAACCAGAACTGGGTGAGATTAGTAGCTCGCTCTGAATGTTGGTAATAGCAAGAGGGCCGCTAACTCACCTCTCTCTGAGCCGTGCTAACAGTAATTTCTGCATTAAGTTCCTTCTGTTTGTTCATTCTTACTGTAAATTAAGAAGTGAAGATTTGGGACTTGTCTAACATGTAATTTGATGAGGTTTGCACACACTTGATGTGTCTTCAAAGAGTCATTTAGAGCAGTTATTTTAGAGCAGTTCTTTGCTGATGGAGACAAAATAGGCTATTAAAAATAAAAAAAAGATAAGACTAGTGCAGTAGTTATTTTCCTAATGTACTCCAGTTTATGGCTTTTTAGTCTAGAATCACAGAAGTTCCCAGTTTCTTATAACTGTTTTTCTGTATTAGCAGTGATTTTGAATTGCTGCACCTGTTGCTCTGCTCGCCGGAAACCTTGTAGCTAAGGGCTGGGCTATGATATCAGTCTATATTTAGATTGACTGCAACGGGCTGAGTTGAGGTTTTCATTTTAATATTTCAGTGTGTATTTTTATTCTTAGAAAGGTAGCCCTTTGCCTTTTTAAGGAAACTGTGTTTCCGCAAGGCAAACTTGGAATATGGCTGCAGCCGCTACGTGTGAAAGGCAGCTGCAGTGGGACATATGGATCCTTCTGCCACACTTTGATCGCAGGCTGGTGTCTTACTACAGGCAGATTGGACTAGGAGAGATTCAAGACCTAACACATAGTAAGGCCAAAACTAATGTGCTCCCCCAGAAAAGAGAGAATGAATCTCAGAGAATCTTTGCAAAGAGACAATAGCAATTTATTTTCATGTCAACTAAAGGAGATAGAAATATAAATTCTGTTTTGTTTGCTTCCCTTCTTAGGGAGGGTGTCCACTCATCTTTAATTCACTTTGGGTCTATCCCCAAAGGTCAATGCATTTCAGACTCCAAAAACAAACCCTCTGCTGCTCCATGGCTAAGCAGTCATTGCTCTTTGAGGTTTGCACAAAACCACAATGTATTACTGAGCTTCCAGGGATCCCCAAGCTGCTCTTTGCAAACAGTTCAAACATATTTCATGATGACTTATTGCCCTCCGAAGGAGACGGTAAATCCTATCTGTAGAGCCATAAGTATCAGTAGCTTTCTGCGAGAGGCTGCTGGCTTTCTTTTTTGTGGTTTCATGTAGTCCAGCCATGGTGAAAACCCACATTCCGGCTTAGCCATGCCAGCATTTCTCATTCACTGGCTGAACTGGTCTCAGTGTGCTTAAATTTCCCATTCTAACCTCCATTCTCTTTTCCAGCCCGTCCTTATTCCTGTTCACACCAGGTCTGCATTCATTTCCCTCCTCAAGGTTTATACATGGCGATAGCATAGTATCAAGCCAGTTTTCCTCCTCGTGTGTCTGTTGTTCCTCTCCTATTGGAAGCTGGGTTTTGATGTGTTTGCAGGGACACACAAGGAGCGGCTCTGTGTGACCACATCTTTTCTGAGCCAAACAAGTACAGTTGTTCAGAGCTACCCATGCAACATCCCAACGTTACGAGTCTTGCAAAGTGACAGAAGGGAACTAAGGACTGCAGCTTTGATGATCAATCCAGTGTCTGTTCTGTTGCCTTAACTCTTACCTTGTTTGCTTGTTAAATACGTTAGGATACTGTTGGGCCGAGAAATCTCAGTTTGTTCTTATCTCCGTGCAAAGGCGAAGCAGTGCCTGGAGTGCACATCAGCTGGCTATTGTACTGCAGCGTTCCCACCAGGCTTCCTAGTCCTTCTGCCATCGGGCTCATGCTGGGATGGAGAAGGAAACAAAAGCTGGTATTTTTGAATGCAGAACCAGAGAAAAATAATTTGCTTTCGTAGGGAATAGTGTGAAAATCCTGGGAGACAAGGAAATGACTGTTCCAAGTGACTTTATGGGTAATGGAGGTAGGCATTTCTGGCTCACTGCCACCCAGCTGAGGTGTGTGCTAGGAGTTCGCAGGAGACATCTAATATTCCCAGGCAGGTTTTCTAACCGAAATAAAAGGCACACATTTGCACTTTTTCACAGATGACTGAAAAAGTGACAAAAGACTTCAGCAGCTCAACTTTTGTCTTCTTTCTGCAGTTACAACAGGAGGGGGACTTGAACCCTGAACTTCTCTCCTCATCCACCTCTTTCAAAAGGCAGCTGGGAAAATCAACAAAAGCCTTTGGCTGCACAAGAGTTTTCTTGCTTCACGTGCTGTAGCTTGTATTTCTAGTAAGGAACCAGTGTACTGCAGATCTCATCTATTCCTTGAAACCTTCTGTCCAACCGGTTCTCATTTAATCCTGGGCCTTTGGTATCTGCACATCACGGGAGAGTGGCAGTGGATTGAGATGTCTAGAGATGTTGGATGGCAATAGCAAATGTGAGGACTGGACAGGAAAAGATTGTTTCTGCTTGTGAAGAAGTTCTAGTGCTTGGCATCCAGACACTTTCCTCAGGGCAGACCCAAGAACATCAGTTTGGTGTGTTTTTTTCTTAATAAAACTGCCGTGTTACTCCAAGATCCATATATCATTGCGGTGGGATTCTGGAAAGCTGCTTGCCCTGTCCATGTGCCACCAAGCAGATGATGGCTTTTTCTTTAAACCCTGGCACAGTAACATGCCAAGAGCTCAAAAGGGGCTTTAGAGACAGGTTTGGGTTTCAGGGAAACTTTGCGTGGCGCTCTTCCTTCTGGGGAGAAACACGCCACCAAAAGTTTCATTTGATGGTAAAGGGCTTAACAGAGCTGCCCAAAATTGGGAGGCTTTTTGCAGTGTACTGACTTCTGCTGTGGCACTTGGTACCGGCACCAATTCTCTGGGGCTTTCAGCCTGTTGTTCTTACAGGTAATTTGTTCTTTTCCTTTTTCCTTTCATCTGAATTGAAATTGTAACCTGCCAGTACCCTGCTGCTCCAGTTCACTGTTCATGGTGATGTGTGTTAGCTTGGTCCAAACTAACAAGAGAAGCCTGTGCTGCAGAAGAACCAAGGTGACCTTCCCTCCAATCCCACCATGTTCTGCAGTGTTCCACATCAGCTCACATTACATTTTGTTGTTAATTAAAACAGAATTTTAAGATTATGATCATTGCTTTTCTTCTTTGATGCCCTCCTGTAAAGATCATCTACTCCAAGCCCCTGCCGTGGGCAGGGACATCTTCCACTAGATCAGGTTGCTCAGAGCCCCGTCCAGCCTGGCCTTGAATGTTCCCAGGGATGGGGCTTCTACCACCT
>JAVKLA010000005.1:2464481-2479560 GCA_034782735.1 Sagittarius serpentarius | reverse complement strand
AAGGCCAGGCTGGACGGGGCTTTGAGCAACCTGGGCTAGTGGAAGGTGTCCCTGCCCACGGCAGGGGGGTTGGAACTGGATGATCTTTGAAGGTCCCTCCCAACTCAAACCATTCTGTGATTCTATGATTTTGCTGCGTGAAAGATGTCTAGTGTGCACTGAGGGATCCAAGAGCTTGAGGCAACCTACTTTGGTGATTTATGGGGAAGAAGTTGTTTCTTCTCTTTATGTTTAGTGATCAGCTGGTTTTCTGACGCAAAACCCTTGTACTTCAATCTGCTGCACCCCTTGCTATAGGATTACAAATGAAAAAAGGAAAGAGCAGCATGCAAACGCAACTGGAACTAGAAATAAAGAGTTGAAATAACAGAGTGGGAAATGGAGGCTCCTACCAGCTCTCCTCCACTGCACCTTAGACTGCTCATTGAGATCTTCTGCTGTTTCTCATTTCCGTGGTTTGAGGAGGTCCCTAAATAGCCCATTCTGAAGTACTTTGAAGAACCGCATTTCTTGTTCATCAGCAAAGCAATGCTGAGCGGGAATGAGCTGGAGCAAAAGTCAACACTTAAAACTTTTTCATCAAACCTTTAAACGTTACATTAAAAATGTATTGTTTGAGATTCAGGAAGGGGGGCACAGCAGACAGGGCAAAGCTTCAGTAAATCTTTACCTAACAGTTTGCAGACCTTGCTGCAAGGAGAATCAATTCATTCCTTTTTGCACAAAAATCATCAACCCCAGGTTTGTTCCTATAGGGATACAGTACGTGTGCTCACATGCAAGTGGATGGAGAGTGTGGGTGTACAAGCATGAGAGAGTCATTCCCTTTGTCTTCATCTTTTGTCTAGTTTCAAAGATTTTTTCCAAATTAATTTCAGGAACCAAGGGATGCGGGAAGTACCTCTGATGCTCTTATTGTGCAGTTTGCCTTGTAGGTTTTGGAAAAGGGAGGACGTACAGGAGAAGCTGCATTTTTATTCTGTAGCTGTTATTTAATAGTCAGTGGTGCTTCAGGTGTAGCCTGAGGAAAATAAATTCAATGTGGGAGAGTAAGAATTTGCTGCCACACAACTGGGCAAGCACTCAGTGCATAGATGGACGTATTAACTACATGCGTTAAGTAGTTGCATAGCATTTTTGAGGTTTAGTTTGCAGCTTGGAAATTTGGAGTGGAAACTCCAGTCAGTCAACCTCTGCCTGTGGTGCTGATGACTCTCTCTTTATCATAACCATTATTTTCATTATTTTGTATTTAATAATGAAGCCCCAGAACTGAGGCACATGGAACATCATTTGGGTTCTTCTTTTGCCTTTCCTATGCAGTGAGCCCCTTGGTTCATCACTGGGATTTTGCTGTACAAGGGCACAGTTGCATTTTCAGACTGTGCCAACTTCCAGGGTCTCGCGTGGGACCGCGAGAAAGTTGCTGCAAGCTCAGGGGATAACAAGGAAAAATTACACTTCGAGTCTGGAGTGGTTTTAAACTTGTGCTGGTTATCTTCAGGTGCTTGTTTGCATGCAAGTTTATTTCCAGGGTAATTTTCTGTAAGGCAAATGCCAGTTGGTTTGGGAGGATGTTTGGGAATAGGTGATGGGACATACTGACCGCTGCAGGAGCACTGGCCTCTTAGATGGGAACCATCCGTGAGTGTTCTAGAAATGCTGCGTGTCAGCAAGAGACAATAATTGATCCAAAGTCTCACACAGTTGTTAAGCCATGGCTATTTCTTAATTGATAATTAATTGTGTCTAGCAGGTTCAAAACTCTGTATAGTACTGGGGAGAAAAAACCTTCTTCAGGGGCAGTTTGAAACTGTTAACACAAGGAGAGTCTGGGGCGATGAGCTTCTCTGTGCTGAAATTAGCCTTTGGGAATGATTCCTCATGGAGTTACAGATCCCACTTACAATAACATCAATTGTACCTATGCTGGAGGTTTGCGCTGTTGGATAAAGCAGAGAAAAAAAGTGTGACTGCCTCAATATGGAGGCTATTCGTAGGATGGGCAAGAGCCTTTGAGTTGAGTGCCATGATTGAAATATGACTGAATTTTCATATTTTAAATGTCTTTGTTAATACAGGAACACACGTTCATACCAAGGTTCCACCTTCAGCCTAGACCTACAGTTTTTATTAATTCTTGCAAATAGGTGAGGGGGGTAATGGAGGCTGGGTGAGTCCCTGGGGGGTTACTGCAATGTGCAGCAGCTCTTCCAAATTGTCCCCGTGTCCCAGAGCAAGAGTGTATATGCTATATGCAGCAGACTTCAGATGTACGCTTCAGACCAACTCAGGCTTTAGAAAGAAAAAGAATCATGCCCGTCTTTGAAAATTTTAACCAAAAAGTCATAGAATCACAGAAACGTTTAGGCTGGAAAAGACCGTTAAGATCATTGAGTCCAACCGTTAACCTAACACTGCCAAGTCCACCACTAAACCATCTCCCTAAGCACCACATCTACACATCTTTTAAGTACCTCCAGGGATGGTGACTTAACCACTTCCCTGGGCAGCCTGTTCCGGTGCTTGACAACCCTTTTGGTGAAGAAATTTTTCCTAATATCCAATCTGTTTCATTTCGTTTAAGACCATGTATAAAAAATAAATCCAAGTTTAGCTGCGTAGGTTGTAGGATTGTGGTGTTCTGCAAAACAGACCAACACAATGAAACAAAACCAGTGTTAAGGTGAAGATGGTCTTTGCATTCCCGATACCTAAACCTTCCCTCCAGGGACAGAAGTCCAAGACCAGCGTCTGATGCCAGCTGCTTCTCCTGCCACAAGCAAGAGATCTGCTAGAAAGAGTTAAAGAGAGAATGTGTTTCTAAAAGCAGCTCTCAAGGATAACATAAATAATCCTTCAATGTTAGACCGAACAAGGGAGTATCTTTAGCTGTCTTGACTCAAAACCCATCCCACAACTGTATTCTTGATCGGAAAAGCAGTATGGAGAAGTAAAAACAGTTTTGTAGCCCGATGTGCTGCAGGAGTAAGGCTCTCTCCATCCCATGCATGACTGGCGTCTTCTCTCAAGGCTGCCAGCTGGGCAGAACTGGGGCTGCTCATCAGCTGGGATGGAAGATGGCTTAAAAAATACATCTGTTATGATGCAAACAGGAATTCACTCCCTCTGAACCAATGCTAAATATTTGTCTCTGTTTAGCATGTAGGAACAGTTGGATATTAGTGATTCTGTCTTTCTAATTAGAAATGCTGGCAAAATTCACTTTTTTTAACTAAAATGCCCGTTATACTTTGAGCGAGAGCAGTGTGTGAACACTGCCTGAGTTCCAGTATCAATATGCTCTTTACTTTAGTTGTGCCTGTAGTTTTGACAATGTGCAGTTGTGTTTTCTTAGCTAACACAAATTATGATCTTTTGTGGTGGATGGTGAAACAACCATAGTACTTCATTTTACAGCATATTTGCAGAGGGTGAAATTGTTTGTGTTGAGCTTGTGTATAAGTGCTGGGGATTTTTTGCAGGCAAAATGTCTCAAATTGACTGTCTACTTTCCTTGTCCAGTTTCACTGAAAAAAAAAAAAGTTAATACTTGAGTTAAATTTAATTTTAGTTTGGTTTTATAACCAGAAAGAGCAGGTCAATATTTTGTGAAACAGATGGAAAAAATCTTCTTGGAAGAATTTTTTTTCACCTGAAAAGTGTCTTTTATTGTGAAGCTGTATTACTTAGAGCTGAATTTAGTGAATAGTTTTAGTGCTGACAGCCCAGCCCAGCTCATCCCCTGCATTTAATATGTCTGAATAATCCTGGATAGCCTGTTGCACCTGTTAATTACCCCTACATCCAGTATTTAACTATCTCACTACACCTGCTGATTTCTCCCCCTGAAAAAACAGTTGGGAATAACGCATTAAAAGCTTCTAAATATTATAGTGTTTGTTGCCTATATCTCATTAACATTTGTTCGTCTGGAAAAGTGGAGTAGTTTATTTGACCTGTACCATGCCCGCCGTGGCACTGCCCTCCTGTGCCGCATCCCCATCCCTGAACGCTGAAGTGGGGGGAAAAGCTAATATATTCTCTAACACAAAACACTGTATTTTCTTAAATAACTCTGTAGGAGATGTTGATAGTATGTGGGAACTTGATTTTACCACTTATGCTTTGAATGAGAGTATTAAGTGTTGTATGAATGGTAATTATAAATGAGGATCTTTGCCTCATTAATAGGCACTCAGAGTCTTGGGCGATATGTGGTGGTGGTTGAGACGTAAGAAGACCTGAACTGGTTGGATTCATTGTCCTTTTCTGACCTGATTTAGGAAGGCAACAGTGACCACATAGCTGTTTGGGCAAGGACAGATGTTGTTTCTCATGATTCTGTTTTTTAAATAAGAAATAGAAAAGCAGTAGAATAAGTCTGGGAAATGGTGGCATTTAACTGGTGGCCACGATGGGAGTTTTACGCTGCTGTTTCCATACCCAGACCGTTCTCTGTCATGAATGATCCATTTGACAAGTCTTGTTGCTTAAAATGAGCAGGCTCAGTTACAGTCATCCCTTAATTATTAAAAATGATGGGGTTTTTTTTTCCGTCAGTGATGTAACAGCATTTTGGAGTGCTTTTCCTCCGTGGCACAAAGAAGAGAAGTCTATTATTTGAAAGTTATTAAATTAGTGTGGAAGTGGAGTGAATTTTTGTTTTCAAGAAGAGTGGCTGCAGTGCAGATGCATGTATATAATAGAGGAAACTGTACATGTGTGTGTATATCTTTGGTAGTTTAGGATCATTATATTAGTAAAGTAAAGGCAGTCAGACCCCGAGGTAGCACCACGTCTTGCTGTATTACGGGTTTTTTCTCCTTCCACCACGGTGGTTTTGTGTTCATTCACTAAATTCGGCCCTAAGAGGCTGAAATGAGATACTGAAATGTAGTTCCATCTGATCTTGGAAATTGCCGAAGTTAACAACTTTCAAAACCTAAAAATAAGAAAGGCCTATTTTGCAAACCCCTTAATGGATGTTCTGTCAGAGCTCGCATTTTATTTCATTTCTCTGGATTCGATATATGGATTTTTATCCAAAGCATTTACCAGGCGCTGGTGACTCTCTCCTTTTGGCTGATGAAAAATGAGTGTGTGAGAAGGGAGGGGGAAGAAGTACAGTATTTTTATGTATTCACTTTTGTATTAAGTGAGTTGAACTGTGGCTCTAGGACGCATCCCATCAGCTGCTCAGACAGTCCTTAAAACCCTTCCCCAACTCTCCATCCATCCTTACAGGTCACTTACAGGTTTCCAAAGAAAGAAGGAACTGAACCGACTTTCGTCTGCTTCGGTTGTTACTGTGGTAGGTGAGAGGAGGGCATTTTATAGATTGAAACTTCCAGTAGTACTAAACAAGAACTGGCACCTTTTAAATGAGGTTTTTGGATGGACTTTACTTGACATTAATTTACTGACCTTTCTGCCTATGTGTGCAATTGATACACTCCATGCACAGTTCTGGCTTCAACTTCTGGCTTTATCCAAGGGTGCAGGTATCTTAAATTCATTTTGACTGCAAGGAGTAGAAAGATAAGACACTAAGTTCATGAAGGGTGTTTTTTTCCCTCTCTCTTTTTCATTGGTCATACCCTAGAACTGATTAGCGGAATCCTGACCCAGAATGAGAGCATGAAAGTCTTCCTTGAAGCACACTGGGAACTCTGTTTAATTGGCTTGAAGTCATTCTTGAGTGGTAGGAACCTTACCTATATCTAATTTATTTAACGTTGTTGAGATCATTCCTTGTCCTGCATCAGTCTTTGGGGTCTGCTTAGTACCTGGATCCATCCACCAGCTGTCTGCTTGGCGGCGATGTGCGGTTTCTGTCCTGTGGAAATGAAATCATTGAATCTCTCTTGTTTTTCATCATTCTCTGACCAGAGTCACACTGACACACGTTTTTATTTCCCTGGTTGCTGATGTCACACTGTCCTTAGACTGCCTGAAAAGGAGAGAGATATAAGAGAACCTGCAAATATGAACTCAGTTTATTTGGGGATGTCAATGAATTGTTCTTAATACTACTGAACAGGGCTGCAGTCAAAATTAATTGTAGAGAACCATTGTTTTGCTTGTAACAACACTTTATAACTTAATAGAATTCACGTTAACTGAAGGGCTTAGAAAATATGAAAATATCTACTTTTTCTTTGACCTGCTGTTGAGTATTTTTGAATAATGCATCGTCAAGGAGCCACATGGTTCAGAAGCCAAAGTGGCTCTAGTGGTGGTCTGAGTTCGAAACATAATGTTAGTTTAAAATGCTAAGGATTCATGTATGGTTTATTTTCTTTAAAAAATCATTACTAGCTGGAATGGAACAGTGATGAAGAGAGCGGTATCTGCTAACTCAGTAGTTCTTCTCCACTACTTATGCTTATCATATTTGAAAAAAACTAAGAAATCAATTCCTGCAATCCCTAGCCACGTCAAAACAACGCTTATCAATGTGAGCCTAATGGAAGTTGCCTTGTCTGTTTGAAAGCATATGAATCTCGAGGGTCAGGATATAATTTATTTCTTCTGTTACACTTGCAGATGCTGCTATGGAATAAAGAGTTTTTTCCACTGAATGAGGGTGATAAAAATTACTCACTAAATTGTTCCAATTGAAGCAGCTTTTTAGAAATTATTTCATGGTAAGAACAAAACCCAACTAGGTAGCCCTTTGACATCTGAAAAGATTAACAAGTTTCATTTTGTTTTAGTGGTTGATGTAAGCTGAGCAGGTCAAAGAACTAGGTAGATCCAGGAAAAGGAAAGAAGCAACAAACTAAACAAAAAAACCCCACAGAAATTCATTTGGCCACAACGTATTTTGGATGGATCTGGGTTAAGATGGGAATCCATAGTGCCAAGAAGGCCAGCGAAGAAATTTAGCAGAGCAATAAATAGGAACATGTTACAAAGCATGTGATGTATTGCACGTAGAGAACAGCCGAGTTCTGAGCTGTGGTTTTGCAAGATAACTGGTTGGGGATTTTGTTGGTGTTTTCAGTTAGTTGGCTGGCTTTATGGACACTGTGCAGCAAGGCGTTGTGGGGATTGCGACCTTTCAAGGCAGACTTCGCTAGCTGTGAAACTGAGAGATGGCCAGTCCCCCCATCTGAATGAAGGTCATTGAAGCTAGTAGGTCATCCAGACTTGGGCTTTGGGTCAAGCCCCGGCAATATGGAATTAAATACGACCACATTGACAATGTAGGAAATAAAACACTCACTTTTCTTGACACGGACACTGCTCCCAAGCACAGAGAGCAAATCTGTGGCAGACTGTGGAAGACACAAATGTGTGTGTTTTCTTCCAGGTTTTGTTTTTCCTTCTTTTTTTCTTTCTTTTTTTCTAATCCCAAGTGTTCAGCAGGATAGTGGGTCACCTAATTGCATGTTGTTTTTCACTGCCTGCTGTTCTTATCACAGCAGCACAAGACTCTGAGAGTTCAGTCAATACTTGTGTATTCATGGGAGGCAATCAATAAAAAAAAATTAAAAAGGAGTCATGGTAATTAGGCTAAAGCTGCTGCTTATGAGTTTTCAATAATTACTTTAGCTTCCTCCTTTTCTAACGTCTCAAGAAAATGGTGTCTGATTGAAGGAGGGGATCTTGCTTGACTGAGGACATGTCAAAATTCAACAAAGCCAAGCGGGAAGTCAAATTAGCGCTTTTTGTTTCAGCACATGAAGGGGGCTTCACAGGGAGACAGGGAAAGAATAGTCTTGATTTTTAGATGGTGCCAGCTAGCAGCTGTGCCATTCTCTCTTACCTGTTTGTCCTCATTTTCATGCCCTGTAACATTAGCTCCCCTGGCAGTAACCCAGGGGCTTGCATTTCTCGGAAGAGCTCTGGGGAGATGTACCATCTGGAGGAAGACAAAAAGTTTTGAGAAATGTGTTGCTCACTTCTCCTCGGCTTTGTCACAGCCATATATTTCTGCGGCCACTTATTTCCTACAGTCGTATTCTGAGATCCAGAAGTGAAGAGAGCTTATGGCTTGTCCACAACAGGGTTTTTGGCGATAGTGCTGCTGTTTGGGCTGTGGATGGGAGGAAAAAAAAGTACATAAACCCATGTGCTGCAGTGGTGAATAATCAGCCATATCTCCATCAAAAATGTGCCACGGCATTTTCTGTCATTGGCTGATAACTCCCTTTTCTCAAGCAGGCTTTAATCCATCGTGATGGACAAGGGCTTGAGGTCTTCATCACTGCATCAACAGAGGTTTTCTGAGACGGTGGAGAGCAGGGCTGGGGTCAGACCACGGTGCGGGTGCCCTGTGCAAGGGGTAAAAACCGCAAGTGCAACCTTTCGCACCGAGATCCTGCATCACTTGGAGAGAAAACAGACAACTGATAAGGAGGAACATTCTGGGTGGCTGGAATACCATGCCATGGTCATGGTAAACTCATTATTAAAGGGGAAAAAATCCCCCAAGCCCTACTGTCGCTGTATTTAGACCTGACGATTACTTACAGTAAAATGGCACGAACTGAACGTATGTGCCGTGTGTGTGTACAAACGTGTGTGCACAAGGGAAAGCCCTTTTGTGCGAGTAAAAGATGTCTCAGAGCACCACACTGATCTCTCCTGAGAAAGATCTGTTTCATCTTTGGTGAAGCATTGGAGTGTCTTTGCATCCACACTGGCTCCACTGTGCAATAGGTAGTCAAATAATGTTTTAACATAGTGTGAAACCTGGGATCCTCCCCTCTGCTGGGCATTTTCTCCATCCTCCATCTAGAGACCACATTATCGCTTCTCTGCTTCAGTGTGTGAAAGGCACTTAGTGGTCCTTCCCTGGTGAGATTGGTTAAGGCTTTCTACCTTAAACACACACCTCTGTAGTGGTGCAGAGAAGAAAAAAATCTTTCATTAACGTGCGCTCTCGTTGCTTCTGCATAAATTGACTTGTTACTCCAGGGTTCAAAAAAGGGTCTTGTGCCCATGAATCTCATTTTCCAAACAAGCTGCGCTGTAAGAGCAACGTCGTGCTGGAGAGGAGCAGACTGATACCTGAACTAATTCAAAAGGGACACAGAGCCCTTTTCATCCTTTCTCTCCCATCATTTCAAAGCCATGGAAATGGAGCCTTTGTCTTCTCTGTATTATTCCTGCATCCAGAGGGACTGGAATGGGTCCCACACAATTCTGGTTTGGCCCTGAGCAGCATGTTCTTATCCACCAGAGATCTTACCACAGTCATGAAAAAAGAGAGAAAGGGACAGGATTTTTTTTTTTTTAATAGCTGAATCTATCACACTTTCTTTTATCCCTGTTTCCAAAAGTTCTGCTTTTTGTGTGGGAAGTGTTGGAATTAATTTGAAAGTGTTAGTGAGGAGTACTGGTAGACACAGCTGTAAAAGCACTAGGACCTGCAAAAGCCCCCAAAGAGCTGTCAGAGCTTGGCGCTCTGTGGCGAAATGCAAGATTTTTTTTTTTTCTTTTTCCAAATGTACAGAAGCTTTTTGTCGTTTCTCAAGATTCAAGGCAGCTTTTTAAAATATCAATTTTCCATGTTCTGGTGGTCTGTTCTTGCTGTGCTGCCATATGGTGGTGACCCAGGCTTCCCTGCTTACTGTCAGTCTTGTTACACTGCAGATTCGTGGGAAAGGAGGTGAAATCACTGAATTGTAATGACTATATCCAAGGAGTAGCCCCCTTTCACCCTCCTGGTGCACTAGCCAAGGCATAGACCATGAACAGACTGAACACTTCAAAGGTGGGATTCAAGATGTTAGAGTTGCTCAATGTGATTTGTAAGATTTTCACATAATTGCATCCCTCAATTTTCTGCTTTTAATTTACACTGGAATCTGGAGGCCTTAATAATCAGTCAAGCCTCAGTGTATGTAGGTGCTTTTAACAAAGGGAAAAAGATGGTCCCTTCTCCCTAACTTTATAGTTTAGATATAGATAAAGACAAAAGTTGACAAATACTTGGGTATTGATGGCCTAGATGAGCCATACAAAGAAATATTGGGTCAATATTTTTTAGTATCGTGGACACTGATCTCAAGATCCTAAAAGTTTCTCTCAGTCCCCTTTATTGGCTGTTGACCATAAGGCATGAGTTTGAAGGTTGTTCTCCTCTGTAAAAGTCACTTGTAGCCCAGTGCTGTTGCCAAGACCAAGTCACATTTGTCCGTTTTAGAACTGAAGAAAAAGTCAACATCAGTTTTTGTGCTAAGAAGTTTCTCTGAGCTTCCTTCCTGAAAGACTGGATTTCAGGTGGGAGAGTTGAAGGTGCAAGAGACTTGAGATGCAGAGACTACTCAGAAGACGTTTTCCCTCGTGACCTAGTGAATACCTGTAGATCTACCAGATTTACCTGGATTAATATCTAGTTTAAATACAGAATTTAAATACTGACTGGAAAAGGGGAAACATAACACCCATTCTTAAAAAAGGGAAAAAAGGAAGACCTGAGGAACTACAGGCCAGTCAGTCTCACCTCTGTGCCCGGCAAGATCATGGAGTGGATCCTCCTGGAAACTATGCTAGGGCATGTGGAAAATAAGGAGGTGATTGGTGACAGCCAGCGTGGCTTCACTAGGGGCAAATCGTGCCTGACAAATTTGGTGGCCTTCTGCAATGGGGTTACAGTGCCTGGAGTCTACCTGGAGTTGTGCAAAGCGTTTGACACTATCCCACACAACATCCTTGTCGCTAAATTGGAGAGACATGGATTTGACAGATGACACTCGGTGGATAAGGAGTTGGCTGGACGGTTGCACTCAAAGAGTTGCGGTCAATGGCCTGATGTCCGAGTGGAAAGCAGTGACGAGTGGCGTTCCTCGGGGGTCGGTGTTGGGACCGGCACTGTTTAACAACTTTGGAAGTCTTGCAGGTAACTACAACCTCGGTGAACTTAATCAGTGTAGGTATATTGGACATGTAATGTTACACCAGTGATAGCCAAAGGTATTATCAGAATCGAATCAGTCCTAATTTCAGGATGACTTATGTCCGTTTGAATTGGCTTCTCTTTACTTATATTGAAGTAGTCAATGCAGAGAGAGTGGAGCAGAGCAATAAAAGTTGGGCAAGGTGGCAGAGTATGATTTGACCCAGACAAAGCAGGACCAAGGCTTGTTTGGGATTTAAGCCATTTCTGAGATGAAGCCAATCTGAAGGTAATCTTTTCACTTATATTAAACTCTGAAAAAGGGATCACAATTTTTGCTGTTAAGCCAGAGAAGTGAGTAGCTTTCACACTGACCGTGAAACCTGGTGTCTCAGCTGTACATAATCACATTACCCTGTAGTGGGTGAGCCACTGGGAAGATAAAAGCTGTCAGGTAATGGAGATTAGTTACAGCTATCTTTCAAAAAGGTAAGCTTCTGGGAAAATACAGTGGCCTGAGTACACAGGAGGTCGGGTTAGATGGTTGTAGCGGTCGCTAAGGGCCTCAGTCTTTGAATTTATGTAAAGGGATGTGCATTAATGAAAAAACTTCAGTTTTGTCCTTGGAGATGGACTGCAACCAAGCAGGACTAACCCTCGCTTCCTCGCAGTGGGGGAGCACTGCTAGTTTTAAGATGATAAAACAGGTCAACCATCATTTCCAATGATCAGTCTAGGTCGTAATGTTTTTTAATTATCTTGCCTTTGATAGAACTGTCGTATGTTAGAGACTTGTAAAGTATTTCAGTCGGTGATGGTGACTTGGTATTTGCAGGTACAGAGACCTGATGAGGCATCTCTCCTCTGCTTGTTTTGGAAGCTAGTTTGGATCTCTCCAAGCAAACGTACTTCCAGGGACCTGAATGTTTCTTTACAGCCCTTAAGTTGATTAATGCTGCTAATTAGGAAATTATCTGCTTTCTCTAATTCGCAAGTTAGATTTACACACTTGTTGTCTTTAAGGGGTTTCTTCTGTGTTGTCCTGCCTGGAGTCATTGCCTCTAGGCTCGTATAGTGCTATAGTTTTGTCTTACCTGTATATGTTTTTGAGAACAGGCATGATAAAACCTCAGTGAAATGACACAAGTTTATCTCAGTAAGATAAAACATGAGTAAGAACTTATCTTGGAGATGGCACACTCCTTCCTCTGGGAAACACCATATTTCATTTTGTTCTCCTAGTCCTAGCACGTATACATCCCCGTGGACCAGCAGGCATGATGCAGGACCTACGGAAGACCTGTGTCAGTCTGGAATGGCATCTGGAGGCCAAAGCAAAGATATCTGAGGGCATCTCAAATAGCACTAGTTGCCCAGGTCTTGGCAACTGAGCGGAGCTTCTAGCTCATATGTAGACACCTAAATTAAAGTGTCTGAATCTGGAGGTAAATCATACTTCAGATAGACATTTGGAGTTCCTGGGCTAAATCCTTAGTTATGCAGTTACAGAAGAGAAAAATGAAATGAAATCACACTCTTAGCCGTCATTAAGGATCTTCAAGGCAGAACTCAGTAATTCCTTTCCCTTTTCTGACTGAGACTACATCCGTCTCAGTTCCCGCAAGGAATTAATCTTGATTCGGGTAGATGAGTAGAGCAAAGCATTTGGTGCTAAAGCCCCTGCTGCTATACTACATGTGGTTTGAGAGCTTTGTTCTGGAGTGTTTAACCTGGTCTCATGCATTAAACTTTCCTACCACATGGTTTTGCTTTGTGGATGTCTGAAGGACCAAGCAGCGATTCGGTCCCTGACGTTCTCATTAGCTGCCTGAGTTTGTTTGGTGCAAATCTTACAGCTTGGTTTCTACCAAAAGCAGTCTTGTTCGTGGGCACCCAAATAGCTCTGCGAGCACGACCCAGACAGGGAAAGGGGACGATGGGGGAATCACTTCAAAGTGGCGTAATGCTAATGTGGACACTTTATCTTTATTACTACTTTTCAACATTTACCTCCCTTTGGAGTCGCTATTTGATGCAAATCAGGTTTCAAAGCCCACCTCAAGATCCTGTCGTTTCGCTCTTAATTTAGTGGACATACTGAACTACAGCTTTGTTGTGCTCTTTGCATTAGTGAGGACATAGATGAAGCCCTTTTAATCTCGTCTCCAGTGATTCCCCTTTGATGTGTAAAGAGGTTTATGCAACTGTTGTTTCCATGTCATGTTTACCTTTCCAGCTCAAGGAAGCCAACTGAATCGCAGCTATAAGTTTGCATTATAACATTTTGCAAATCACACACAACAAAGGTTTTTATTGGAGTCACACATGGCAATAACAAAACGCGGAGTTTAGGAAGACGTTTACCGAGAGTGAACTTCTCCTCTCTGCACGCGTACTTTGTCACATTTAGTCAGGGAGAAATACCTTTTCTTCATGGAGGCGAAGGAGGAGTGATGCTGTCAGAAAAGCTAAAGGAGATCCTTAACACCGGCTTTTCAAAGCGCAGAGAATACTGTGATTAAATGCCAGCCCAATCCTTTGTGTAGTATGTCCTATGGTAAATGCTGTAATATATTTTATAGATTGCTTTCCTGCTGAAGGTTCTGTAAGTGCTTTGGAAATAAATGTCCAAAAAAAGACGATGTCTGAAAAGTTGTAGGTATGTAAGCTAGAATGTCATTTCTTGCAGGTGGCATCTTCTCCCTGTTCAGACCGTCATCCAAACTGCCCAGGGCAGATGTTGGAGACTGTTGTACTGCCTTGAAATAGCAAGGGAAATACTCATCACACAAACTGCAGTTAACTCGGATTTTGTGCGGGATACGGTTTATTGCTGCTTCTCTGTAAAAGTGCCACAGCATCTGTAACGCCTCAGGTTTTATTCCTGTTGGGGCTGTAGAAATCTGATGGGAAATCAGAGTAACGTAAGGTATTGGACTTGCATGGGATAGGGATCGCTCTGCTCTGAGATGCCGCTGATATTTCAGCGAGACTAACGGAAGGGGAATTGCAGGACGGATACTGGACCTGAACGAGAGCAGAGTCAGGCTTCAGATGACCAAAGGGCTTTGCAGTTGTTTGCAAAATCTGCCCTTGGTGCTTGCAGGAAATACTGAGTTCCTTCAACTCCTTGCATTTCAAAGGGGCTTTTCCATGTTTAAAGCTGTTAAAAATGTGCTGAACCTGAAACTGCTGTGCAGCGACGATTTATTTGTGTTCATTTGTTTGCATTTTTCCCCACACATGAGCATCTTCTTGCAGCCTTGCCATGAGATATGTTTTTTCTCCCCCCACCAGTTGTTCAACAGACCTTTACTTCATCTGCAAATGAAACCATCAAAATGTTTGAAGGCCAGTTCATTTTCCCGCTTACAAAAAAAACCCTTAATTGCTCCCATGAAGTATTTTCTTTGTTCTCTCCATCCCAACGAAGAGGCATTTATTAGCATTTGTATGGTTGTTATTGGTAATTTCATTGCTCTTTCTGATTCCTGCATGTTATAATTAAATCATTTCAGATTGTAGTTACAGTGTGAAACAGCTGCACCAAATTACAGTTGAAAACATAGGCTGGAAGTATGCAACTCCAATTAGCTAAGTATCTGGGATGCAGTGACGGCAAAAGACCCAAGCAAACAAGAGGCCTCAAATAGGCTGCGGCTTTCCTGCTGCTGATCTCCTGCCTGGATGCCATTTGCCATCCTCATTAGTTGCACGACGAGGGAAATGTCCAGATTCTTTGCATTGCACTTTATAAAGCAGATCACAGACTCATAGAATACCAGGTTGGAAGGGACCTCAGGGATCATCTGCTCCCACCTTTCTTGGCAAAAGCACGGTCTAGACAGGATGGCCCAGCACCCTGTACAGCTGAATCTCACAAGTGTCCGATGCTGGGGAGTCCATCGCTTCCCGGAGGAGATTCTTCGGTGGCTGATTGTTCTCAGTGTGAAAAATTTTCCTCTTGTGTCCAATCGGAATCTCCCCAGGAGTAACTTGTCCCCATTACCCCTCGTCTTTTCCCTGTGACTCCTGGTAAGAAGGGAGTCTCCATCTTCTTTGTAGCCACCCTTTAAATACTGGAACATGGTGATAAGGTCTTCCTTAAGCCTTCTTTTCTCAAGGCTGAACAAACCCAGTTTGCTCAGCCTTTCCTCCTATGGCAGGCTTCCCAGTCCTTTGATATCTTTGTGGCCCTTCTCTGGACCCTCTCCAGCCTGCCCACAT
>JAVKLA010000005.1:2446239-2464096 GCA_034782735.1 Sagittarius serpentarius | reverse complement strand
TCGGTTTGGTATCATTGGCAGACTTCATCAGGGTACGCTTGATCCCATCGTCCAGATCACTTTTGAAGATATTAAACAGCGTTGGGACCAACATCGATCCCTGGAGGACCCCACTTGTGACAAGTTGCCAGTTTGAAAAGGAGCTATTTACCACCAACACCTGGGTGTGGCCCATCAGCCAGCTCCCCACCCACCACGCAGACCACTTGTCTAGACCATAAAGCATAAGTTTCTCTAGGAGGAGGCTATGGGAAACCGTATTGAAAGCCTTAGTGAAATCCTGGTAGACAATGTCCACTGCTCACTCCACATCAACCGAGCAGATTACTTTGTCGTAGAAGATGATCAGGTTTGTCAAGCACAATTTGCCCTTGGTGAATCCATGCTGCTTTTTACCAATCACATGCTTCATTTGGCTTGTGATAGCCCCCAGGAGGATTTGTTCCATAACTTTCCCAGGGACTGAATTAATACTGATGGGCCTATAATTTTCTGGATCCTCCTTTAAGCCCTTCTTGTAGGTGGAGGTGACATTAGCCTTCTTCCAGTCTTCTGGGATGTCCCCCGATCTCCACGACTTCTTAAAGATTATGGAGAGCAGCATCGCAACAACATCAGCCAGCTCTCTTAACACCAGTGTCTGTGATGTTTTCAGTCTTCGCTGTTAGCTCTTTTATCACCCCATGCAGAAGTGGTGGGTGCCTGGCATGGGCAGAGTACGCCACAGACATGTAGGTTGCCTTTTTCTTGACTGCCTGTATAGGGACAGTGGGCAGGGAAATGCTTTTTGGCTAATAACACTGGAAATAGTCATGTCTAGGTCTACAGGGTTGGGATGAGTCCAGTACAAAGGTTGGATGCAATGGCCAGTGTTGGCTGCATCATTCTGGCATGATTTTCCATATACGCCTTGGTTGTTACCTGATGGTAAAGCCTGACTTCTTCCCTCTCTCCCGTCCTGACACTGATAGGTAGAATGGAGTTGAAATGCTGTTTATCAACTCCAAACCATGGAGTGGACAGAGTACTGGAAGAGGAGGGTTTATGCCGCGCTGGCACATCCGAGACATCACGTGGCTTTGGGGATGGACCCTTCCCTTCAGCCTGCCTCTTCTTTCTTAGCAAGGCACTCATCTTGGGACCGTGTCTTCTAAAAATATATCTATGTTTCAGGGCTGTATGTTGAAAATGGGTCACCCAAAGCCCGCAGGGCGGTTTGCTCCTTTCTAAAGAGGACATAAAAAGGAACTGCCTGCTGGCGCTCTATAATACACTTGCTGTTCTTCAGCATGCTTTACGATCGTGGTTAATGGCTCTGTGCAGTCCGGTACCGCACTCCATCACACCTTGCAAAAGCACTGGGTGATAATTTCCTCGAAATGAAGAGGAGATGCAGGGGAGATTGCAGATGGACTCTCTGTCCCACCTAGGTAAGGACTTGGATCATAGGTACTGGTGTAATTGCATGGATTAGCATAGATTTTTAGATGTCAGCATGCTTGTTAAGCAAAATTTCCTGCAAATTTCCATTGCCCTTATGAAATCCTAGCAAGGTCTTGGTTAGCGAGTCTATTAATAGTGAAATACTACAAAAGTTAAGGTATTTGTATTTTATCCATCATGCCTCTATTACATTTACTTGATAATATTTCTCTCCACGCTTCCGTTAAACTGTTGTGCAAGCTGAACAGTAAACTGCGTTGCTGTGTGTTTATAATGCATTAAGGTTTTTACTAATCTATTATATGAAACCTTTCACACTGGTGTAGCTGGATTTCCTCTGATCACGTCTGTTGCATCACTCCGGAAAGGGCACTTTATCCAGAGAAAAAGCCATTTATCCCATCCCATGCTCATCAGTTTACTTACAATAGGTAAAAGAAAAGGCTGAATGCATTCCCAGAAATCTTTTGTGCATTTTCACGAACATACCTGTGTTAAATTGCCTATCAGAGATTTTTCACAGTGTGAGGGAGAGGGTAAGCAAGCGTTAACGTCCTGGTTTAGCACAGCTGAGGTTGGTCTTTCTTCTAATAGATTGTGCTTTCACAGGAAAGGTAGTGGATCCTGGCTTCAGAATTAGATTGTTTCCGAGAAAAGATTTTATTCTGCTGTAAGTTATTGAACGTATTAACATTTTATTGCTCTGCTTAAGCAGCTCAAAATTTCTTGCCGGAGCTTTGAAGGAAGGAAAAATGAGAAGAAAAGGTTGTTAGAAAAGATGATGGCTGAGGGCTCGCCAGGTGGAAACCACGGAGGAGAAGAAAGACGTGGTGTGTGTTAGACAAGGTGACAGTGAGCTTCCAGGGTGGTACAGCTGTGAAAAAGGCAAATGGGATCTAGGAAACGTTTTCATTAGGAAATTAATGAAGTATTAATGAGAAGTGTTAATACTGTTACACTGGATGCGTTTGAAACTTTCCGTGTGATAACTGTGACTGATTCTGATTACCCGTCTTCAAAAAAGGTGCGAAGAAGGAGAAGCTATTAACAGGAGCAAAAAACTCTTCTGCAGGAGCAGAGGGAAAAAAAAAAAGGTTGACTGGCTTCTGTTAGCGTAACAAAGGCTGGCCTGGAGAGGATGGATCTGTGCAAGCTGCAGTCTCCAGCCACAAACTGGAGAGTTCAAATCCAGGCCAAGAGCTGGCTAGAGACACCCTTCTCGGCAGACCAGTTGCCAGTACCGTGTGGAGTGCCCCAGATGAGCAAAGTGCTCTCTAGGGTTGGGGAGATGTGTCAGAATTCTTCAACACAGTCAACAAAATTGGAATTAGGGTCCATCTGAACCCGTGCCCAAGCCAAACTCTTTTATTTTGAATATTGATTCAGTATGTATTTCTGAATAAATGTTGATATGTGTAATGATCTTAAGTTCTGCTTAGCCTTTTAAGCTCTGTAGGATAGGATTAAGGTGGGGGAAAGAAAGTATCTTCCAAAGGTTATAATTCCATCAGATTGGGTAGAGGTTGAATCTTGGTCTAATGTTAATGCTAAATAACCTACTTTGACTTTCTAATATTATACCTGGTGGAGCTGGAAAAGGATAAAGGAGGTTTATATTTCTGCTGCTGTTTTAGTTGAGTTGGAGAAGTTTCCCTATAAGGCAGCATTGATTAAATAGCTACAGCTGCATTTATATTGTCAAAGCTATTTCTGCTATTCGAGAAGGTCTGCATACCTGGTATAAAATCAAACCTTTCTCTTATTTTGTAATATCTCATTTCTTTAGGGGGTTTATTTGCAAGACTTCCTTTTGTCCCCCAGACCAAATTCCTTTAAGCTTTCCTGCATCAGAAACTCCCTGTCACAGCTCACCTTTTTTTTTCTTTTGAAATATGCATCACTATCAAATTCTGAAAATACTTTGCAGTGAAACCAGTTGAGGATTAACAGAGGACAGTGAGATAAGCATATGGGTTATGAGATAGCCGTATTCAGTGACTGGGTCTAGTTGTAAAGATACAAGAGTATGGCATGGAAAGGATGGTCTTGTTATGAGATGGGACTTTGGAAATCTAGATTAGGGGGTTTTGTTTATTTGTTTGGGTTTTTTTCTGTTGTGAGTTTCTTTTACCGACTTTAATCCAGCAAAAGACATGGACCTGTTGGAGCGAGTCCAGAGGAGACCACAAAAATGGTCAGGGGGCAGGAGCACCTCTGCTATGAGGACAGGCTGAGAGAGTTGGGGTTGTTCAGCCTGGAGAAGAGAAGACTCCGGGGAGACCTTATTGCAGCCTTTCGATACATAAAGGGGGCTTATAAGAAAGACGAAGAGAGACTTTTCACGAGGGCCTGTAGTAACAGGAGAAGGGGTAATGGTTTTAAACTAAGAGGGTAGATTCAGACTAGATATAAGGGAGACATTTTTTATGATGAAGGTGGTGAAACACTGGCCCAGGTTGCCCAGAGAGGTGGTAGAAGCCCCATCCCTGGAAACTTTCAAGGCCAGGCTGGACGGGGCTCTGAGCGACGTGATGTAGATGAAGGTGTCCCTGCTCATTGCAGATGGGCTGAAGTAGATGACCTTTCAAGGTCCCTTCCAACCCAAACCATTCTACGATTCTATGAAATGCTACTATTTCTCTTTTCTCCTAGTAATATGAGCGTGGGCTACTTAGCACAGGGGGGTATGAACTTGGAGCTTATCAGCTCATCTACTTCTACCCATTGGTGAGTGCATGGCAGCTGACCTCATTGCCAGGGAGACATAAGTTTGCATGGCTGTAAATATACATTGCCAATGAGCAAGCGGTAGCTGATCCTGTGAATTCATATGTCAGTTTGCCTCTCAGTAACATTTCTGGGTTTGAACACCTTAAGACCAAATTCTTTAGGACCAGTATTGTTTCCTGGTGATGAAGTGTGCTAAGAGCCACCCTTATTGGGATTCTGTAGACGTAACATGCAACACAACTAAAACAGCAATTTCCAGTCTTTGGCTTTCAGATAAGCGTGTCTATCTCTTGCTTCGGTTCTCTGGTGTGTTGTAACTCAGCATGCTTATAGTCATGTGCAGTAGCCCTTAATGTCAGCAGCTTTTTACATTTCATTAAATTGCCTACAGATTCTCTGATTCTTTTAATCACAAAAGTAGATGCTGACATGATACGTGTGGCAATCAAAACATGAAGAACAAGTTAAAAAGTAAGTAGCAGCAGCAGCTTTCTTGCTGCAGATGTCAATATCTTTGACAAGCAAGTGCTTGTGTTATGACAAATGATAATAGAAAACATCCTGTTGTGGTAAAACACCACTAGCACCTTGAGAAAGGCCTGGTGCCTGCGATACCAAATTACACGCAAAGATTCTAGGGTCCTTGTTCAATGAATTTTATGCCAACAGGAAGCCTGATCTTTCGGTTTATCATCAAGAAAGAAATAAAAAAAGGAAAGGAAAAACGACCGCTAAATCAGTGCATTTCAAAGCCTCCAAGCACTACGGTAATACAAATAATAAATTAAGAAATAATAAAGTGCAGAATAGCGGCGTTCAGCTTTCGGATGAGAATGGGATTGATAAGCAGAGAGTTTAACATTAAGAAAAAATCCTTTGGGGCTTCAACCTTCACTGATTGTAGAGTGTCAGGAAAGAAATTAGCATTTTTGTTGTTGTTGTTGTTTACCTCAGAAATTTAGGAAGAGATAGAGAATGAACAAAAGATGCTCCAAGGAGCCCTTCTGGAAAAAGTCCAACCATTGCAAAGTTACACAGATGAATTGATTTAATTAGGCTGTATAATAACACTTCTGCTGCAGCTTTTGAAACAGACTCATAAAAGATATTAACTGATGCAGTCTGGGTATTGCATATTTGTTTCAAAGATGCCCATGACTCTTCCCTACTTCCTAGGTCATAAAAAGCTCTGCAAAACATATACTATCCTCATATTCTTATTCCCCTCAGTTTTCTATTTTTACTGGTTAAAAATGTCTGTACTGTGGCTGGAAATCCTTAAGCGGAGACAGAAGCAGAAATCCTCTTTCCTATGATAGAGCTTGTAGAGCTTTTTTAGGAGAAAATTACAACCCTGTAGCTGTGTACCATGCAGTAAAAAACTGAGGATGAAACTGGTGTGGAGAAAATGGGATTCTACTACCTAAGGATTTTTTCTCCTTTGTGGAGGAGCTGGGCCTGTGTTGATGGCCAAGGTGTCTATCCAAATATTAGGGAATGTTTGGAGTGGAAGGCATCTTCCTTCAGACTCGCGGTGACCTGACCACTGATGCTAAATTCACTGAAGTTCATTCCACAGGCACAGGAACTTTGTTTCAAAGTATACTGATCAATTTTGAACCATCATCTTGCACTTCACAAACGCAATGATGGTTATGCTGAAAACCGTGGTCTTGGTGAAAGTGGAGAGCGAGCTGGATAGTAGAGCAATTGTAGGCACTTGCAAACCTTGATATAAAGGACACTGAGACACTGACAAACCTGTTCTTAACTCCAGGGATTTGTGAATAAATCATCCAGCAAAATTAGAGGTAGGTTTTGAAAAAGATTCTGATACTTCTTGTGGAACAAAGCGCTTTCAGTTGATCATGATGGTCTGTCTTTGTGGGAGAACTGTCAAGGGATTTGGGTGATTAGGAAGACTTTTTGGTAATGCACAAACAATACCTTGAGAAGAGCACCACATCAGCCCCACTGTGTTGGAAGAAGGATTATAGAATCCTTTTTCATGCAAACTTTTCAGGCTTACTTGACTGTCAGAGGCAAAATGCTGGGAAAATCCAAGTTGCTCTGACCATGATACTATAGACTTTGTATCTGCAGGCCTGAAAGTATCACTGATTGAAGTACAGGACATCCCACTTCAACATAAGAAAACACTTTTTTACTGTGAGGGTGTCAAACACTGCAACAGGTTACCTAGAGACGTTGTGGAGACTCCGTCGAAGATATCCAAAACCCAACTGGAGACGGTCTTGAGCAACCTGCTCTGGGTGTCCCTACTTGGGCAGGGGTTGAACTGGATGATCCTCCAACCTCAGCTCTTCTCTGACTCTATGTCTTGATATCACTTTATCTTTTTCCAGGCTGTCAGAACAAAATAAAAGGTCAGCGATGACAAGTTTGGCTTTTGTATTTTGTTAATTTAGGGAAATGGGAATTCTCCTTTGTAATCCTGAAAGCCAGCACTGTTAACAGTTTTCATGTATGTCTCTTCCAGATCATAGAAATTAGGCATGGTGATGGAACGATGTAGGGAATTCAGCAGACGGTGCAATCATTTCTGTCATGCTTTGGCTTTATGGGGGACCGTGCATTTCAGTGGGGCTGCATAAAGCCTGGTTTGCTGCTCTTGTGTACCCAGTCATTCAAAATTGCTTTATAATCACAGTGTAAAAACTTTAAAGTAGTAAAGACTACGTTGGCAAGACGTAGTACAATTACTTTGTTATGCATCTTGTTATGTTGGCATATTTGTTTAATTAAATTCCTTGCTAATTAGAGCTGTATGTACTTGCGTTAATTATTATTTGCTTAACACAATCAACAGTGTAATTCTTTTCAGAAAAGCCGCACACTTTCTAGTTAAATTCAATTACTGATTTTGTGTGCTTTCTGAAAGAATGGTTGCTCCATTTTTGTCAAATGATAGGTTGCATTCTTTAATGTGAATGAAATTCAATTTAGACTAACTAAAACTTAACATAATATATTATATTTTTAATTGGTGATTAAGCAAAGAAAGGAAAAAACTGGATTGATTTGTACCTTGGCACAAAGATGTATATTTTTTCTTACTGGATTACAAAATTGGATGGGTCTGCTATTTATCACCCACCAAGACCTTTTTCCATCTGACAAAGAAAAAGTACATTTGTCTTCTTTGTCATGAGGCTTTGGAAGGAAACTACCTTCTCATGCTAGAAAAATGTAACTCAGTGGAACTTCTGACCTTTCACCAAGCCCTTAATTACTTTTTTAAAATGTAGAGTACTATAAACATATTATATAGCCATGACCTATTTGGGTTTTAATGCTATGCTCATTAGCTCTAATTTTGATCTGTGAATTTATATTTAGTCCCTAAAATTGAAAGGAAAGTGATAACGTAAGTATCTTTAATCACGTTCAATAAGGAAGCTAATAACCAAGTATCCAATCGTTTCTGCAACTAGATGACTGGATGCTACACAACACGGGTAGAGATTGTGTATGTACATACACCCACACCCATATGTATCATCTCTATATATCTGGCAGATTTACTGCTCTGTCCTTAATAGCATTGACTTCCGTAAGTTGTTTCTCATTTGAGCAGTGTGAGCTGCTGATCAATACTGCAAAATGTGTTTAGCATTGGGGGATCACTGAACCACAGTATATTCATGTATTTAAGTTGAGAACCTCAGGAAAGTGGTAAGGAAGAAGCAACTCAGTAGACTTAATGCGGCAGGAGCAGATGGAAGAAATAATTCTTCTAAAGCAAAATATAAACATGGCCAGGATTATGCAGCAAGATAGAGAGGATTTGTTCTCATCCCAGGAAGGGTTAGGAATGCTGCTTTGCATTTTTCAAGACGAAATGTGCCATTGAATGAGAACTTTATCAGTGGAGGAGCAGAATATTAATGAGTGTGGTGAGCCTACAAGGCTCTTCGATGTCTTCGTAATCACTGAAATGAAACTGGGCAGATAATACAGATGCTCCTGAGGTCTTCCCGCAGATTACAGAGGAGCCGTATCTGTTCTTCAGTATTCACTAATTGTAGTTAGTTGTTTTTAACTATGCCACAAAATCAACAGAAAGATATTTTTTTTTTTTTAAAACACAAGTGCAGAACTTGGCTCGTGGTTATGTCCATCAAATTGTAGCATTTTTAATCTTTCATTTGAATGCTCGCCTGTGACTGAGATACCTTAGGAACAGAGTAGTAAAACCTGTAAGAATTGCAAAGTGTTTCCATGCCATGTGCTTAAACACTTTGCTGAACAGTGATACATTTTTTCCAAACCGGTTAAAGTGCATCTTTTCTATTAATAATCACCATTGTTAATCTACTGGGAAATAAGCATTGTAAAGAAATGAGTTATTTACTCCTCCATACAGAATGAAGGGCACAAGTCCACCATTAGATATCGTAATTGAAAAATCACAGGGAAAAAATAATATGGAGATTGAAGAATCACAGGAGGAAAAATGGAGAAATGGAAGAATCAATAGTAACATTAATGGGAACTGCTGGAAATTACTGTTAATGACTCTGGGCATCACTCTGGCGGGAATCATTTCCAGTTGTAAAGCAGTACCGTTGCCTTCCCACACAAGAAGCATCTCAGAGATGTGAACCCAGTTCCCCAAGACCAACTTGATTCATTAGAGGATTCTGCTTTACAGCAATACATTTTCTCACACAGGTTGTGTGAAAAACATCAGATGGCCCACTCGGTCTCTTTGCGCTTCTGTTGTCCACCTGGAAAAGGAGGTGAGGATATTTCACTATTTCAGCATGAAGGAAAAGTTAAATAGAGATGATAAAGACTTCTTTGGTGGAGACTTGCTAATGTTACCCTCACAAGGCAGCGACTGCAGCCAAGTCCCAGAACAGGTAGTGGCCAGGTCGAAGCTTCTCACAGCCATCGCAAGCCTGTACACACCAGCTGACTGAATTGCTAAAACAGACACCCCACCTACCCATGGCACTTCACAAAGCTCTCAAGAGGGTTGAAATTTTCTTTCTTTTCCAAGTCAGGATAAAAATCACAGCTACTAGTGGCACATGAGTAAAATTGGGGTGAAGAATCAGATTTTATAGTTTTAAGTCTTCCTTCCACTGAAGTCCATTGCAAAAACCCGGTCAGCTTTGGTGGGTGCATGGCTTTTGTGTGGAGTCTTTGATTTGCACTGAGGAGAGTTCAGCTCTGATGGCTTGTACTTAGCAAAGGAGTGGAACTGTTTTAGACACGGAGATTTTTGCTAATTTGGTAACAGCAGACAAGACAGAATAAAGTTAAATGTATCAGTGAAAATAAATATATGAGTCAAATATAAAATGAAATATATGAGTGAGGCAACACAAGTCAGGCTTTGTGAAGTGGAAGCACAGAGATATATTCCCTTTCAGAGAACAGAAACTAAAAGGGCAGATAAAAACCTGCATTATCTGCTAGTTTCCAGAAATTAAAAAAATCCCAAGGAGACTGTAAATTCTTTACCTGTCCTGGGACTAAACCTGCTGGTTATATTTTCAAAGCCTAAAACCTTCTTCCAGGAATAGCATTTTTGTAAATGTCTTTTTACTTTCCGTGCTTTTCCTAAATATTACTTTCCTTCCTTTTGTTGACATGGCATAAACAACAGTTTATCCTGGAAAGAACTCAGCTTTTAAAGAGAGGCTAATTAACATGACCTCTAAATTACTATCTTGCCTACCGGTATCTGCATAGATGAGATACTTGAACCCAGGTTGACAACATCTTGGGTTGGTCCCATAACAACAAGACCATCCTTTATGTGGCATCTTCAGCAAGCTGAAGGAAATGGAGGTACATTTAAATCACAGCTCTGGAAACTAAAATATCTCTGGGCTTCTGCCTTGAGAACAGGGAGTTTGCAAGGCTCTTTTGCAAGGCCAGATGCAAAAGGGTAGTTTCTGTCGTAATATTGTTTGGAGCAAGTGCTAAACTTGAGAGACTGCAGGTAGGTTGGATGTAGGAAATCAAGCTCTTCCCTATCAGCCCTTGGGGCGCTGTAGCTGCTTTTTATATCGCGCCTTAACTATAGCAAGGTGCTATATTTACAAACACCAAACAGAGATGTGGAGCAAGGGAACTTCATGCTTTAATGATTAATGGGCTCTCTGATATCCCCTGAGTTGGTATTTTTCATAGATTGGATCTTCCTTTCTGCCTGGAGGCTGTGTCTGAATTTCATTCTGTTTCTGAAATTGGGCTGCAAACACCTGAAATGCACAGCTCTGCTAAGGCACATTACACCATCCTGTGGATCGGGGAAAGTATTGAACATTTCTGTAAAGGAAGCACGTTTGGATGGATTCCATGCATTTCCATAAGGCAAAAGCTCAGTTTTTCCTCGAGGGAAAGGCACAATGATAAAATAGCTAGTTTGTTGGGTTCGTTATCCTATTTTGTCCCAGGTAATACATGTTATAGCCACTTAAGCAGAGTTAGAGAAAATCCAGTTATTTGAGGCAGTGATCACATAGACCCTTTAGGTTATGACAATAAGACTTTAATACCAGGAGCTATTTTCTGTGCACTTTCTGTTGCATTATCATAATGTCCTCTAATGAGACTGTTCTCGTTGGTCAATTTTTACCTCTGGGAAAGAGAAAGAAGACTAAATTGAGAAATATTCATGGATTATGGGTTTTGAAGCATCTCATTCCAAAATTGGACTACCCTTGCGGTGAAGGTAATTTCCTGGCCTTTTAGATGCTGTTACTGGGAATTATCAGCTTTTGTTTTCTTCTAGTGGCTGTAATCTGTGACTGGAAAAGGCAGGTCTACACCGTACAGCCTTCAAAGAAAATTAAGTGGACAGAATACAATTCCAGAATAGGTAACTTGTCTGGGATTCTGAGAGTAATATCCCATACACTCCAGAATTGCCTGTGTTTCTCCATCCAGGTTGTGCTGTTAACACTAAGGTGGATTCCAACATCAAAATACACTTTCCAGTTGAATCAAGAAATGCCACTTGTAAATAGGTTTATCCAAAAAAAGCTCCCAAATGAAGTCTGACTGCTCTTGAAGCATGACATTTCATTAGGTCACATACTCTGGTGTTACATCACGAGGGTCATTGCGTTCTTGGCGTTTTCTCCAAAACTGGGTAGGGATAGCAGGTTGTTCACATGTCAGTCCACAGTAAACTGCTGGTATCGAGTTGTGCTAAAGGACGGATTAAAATCCCCTTAGCTGGCCTCCGTCCCTTCCCTTTTATCCCACTAAATTCGTGCCTGCCTCCATACTGACAGTTGTCTTACATTGGGTGACTTTGTGCAGCAAAGGGGTAGATGTCACCAGGAATTTAATGAAGAGGTTTCCATCCAGCTCCTCCACCGTGCTTCCCCATGCACGTAATGCTTGCAGAAACAGAGATGGATTAATTTATTCTTGCTCTAATTAATTAAAAAAAAAATAAAAGAGGGCGCGCTAAGGTCTGACTGTGCAGGGTGCTACAGAAAAAATAAGCTCCACAAGTAATTGTCGTGGTTGTTTTGATACAATTGTTTCATTAGTCATCTCGTAGTTCTGCAGACAGCTTCTGCTTTCATGTCATATTTGTGTTCTAATCCTTCTCTTTAATGCTGACTACAGTAAGGAGGAAGAAAAGAAACAGTTTTAATCCATCATTTATTCCAAATACTGAGTACCAAAGAGGAAGGAGGATTTAGGAATGGGGTGGTAGGGAATGTTTAATAAGACAACAAAATTCATTCACGAGCTTGTTTCAAGGGGATTTTTAATATTCTGGAGCTAAATTAGACAGCGGCTCCAGCATAGGCCCCGGGCTTTGACATGTGTTTTATAATGACAGTTAATTAGATGCTGTCTGCAGCAATCATAGGCTGTCATTCCTAATACATGTCTAGCAAAGTGAAGGACAGAAGAACTCCCTCCCCCTCCTTGCCCTAATTGAAATCGGTTGCCAGAATTAACTATGAATATATGAGATGGTAGTTTGACAGTTAACATAGCCTTTTCCCGCATGCCGTGAAGCAGGACTATAACTCCTTCTGTGCTCTATGTGTTTTGTATGTGTGTGGATACTGTAGGAAAGTAAAAGAGAGATGATTTCCTGCTAGCACGGAGGAACATTTCCCAATTCCTCCCATTTCCAGCCTTTCCCAAAGATTACTTGTTGGAGAGCCTTATAACATTCAAGAGATGTCTAATCCTGCAGGTATCCTCCAGTGGTGCTCCTCTCCTCCTCCTCCACCATTGGGCAGTCATTATCTTAGAAGATGTGGGTCAAGCTCTTAGAAGGAGGCAATTCTGTTGTCACTCATGCAAGCTTTTATATAATTCAGAAAATCCTGATGCCCAGCAATTTCTGGTGCTCACTGTGATGCTTCAGGAAAATTGGCTTCAGAGTAGCTGTAAGGTAGAACCAAGTTCTCCTCTTCCCACATCTTTCTCTCTGTTTGTTCCTCTTTCTACTCTTTCTGCTCGTGCATGTGTCCTTTGATTCCTGGTACGTAAAGTGAGGGTGATAGTTTCCGTAGATCACAAGGTGGTTTGGGGGTAAATATTGTGGTATTTAGATACTGTTACTTTACACATGTAAAGAACAGAAACCAACTAACTGATCCTGGAGGCGTTCATGGAGGTAGCTGAGTGTTATTCTTTTACTGATGGAGAACCAGGTACAAATGAGTTGAGTTATAGCAACACTAGAGGGGAAGTGTTTGGGTCTGAGATAGAGCTCTGGATTGCTGGGATCGTACACGGGCAGTTGGACTACATTGTGGTCTCAAAGCCGATAGTCTGAAGTAGCACAACATTTTGGACAAACCTCATTTGTTCTGGTCAGAGCGCAAAGGCAGTAGATATCAAGGTTCAGGAGCTGTGAGTCATCCATATTGGCATTCAGGAGCTCAGAAAGCATCTCAATAAAACATCAAGCATCCATCCCCTTTGCCCATCATGTATCTCTGGCTTTTGCCAGTAGAGCAGGAGGCACCATGGGCCGCCATGTGATTTTGGAAGCCGTGTTGCTGAGGCACTATTCTGCCCATCACCTGGGCAGGCAAGACCAAAGACCTGTGTACTGGAAAAGCTCATTAAGCACAAAACTGAGCAAAAGCATTCTGGAGTCTGAAGATCATCATCATCATGATTTCCATGTTGGTCACCTAATTATTGATGTATTGGCCCATTGCTCAGCCACCCACTGTATTTAGAAGTTGTGGCTTTAAAATGAAGTCTGTTGTTGAAAGCCCATCGTTTATGGCGTTGCCTTGGGTTTAGGGTATGCATATCTTTTTCCTCCTTGTCTTACTTGAGCTGAGGGCTACAAGTTCTTTGTCTGGTTTGTATGCTAACATTGGTAATAAAGGTTTGGTGGGACAAAAGTTCTCTTCAGTTGATGCTTGGAAGGCACCAGCATGGCCTTCCGGCAGTTCTTTCAGCGAAGCTCAGAGTGACTCTTCACCCTCAGGTGCTTTGCACAACATAGGTGGAGGAATCCTGGGGGGGGGTGGGGGTATTGGTTTGTTTGGGGGTTTTTTTTGCAATCATTACTGAATAAAACCTTTTCCAGTAAAGCCAGTTACACAATTCATTTTTTCCAGGTGAGAGCAGTCCTCTCTGCTCTCCTCCCTGACTTTCCCCTTTCCAGGGTCACGGCAGACACTTGACTCTTCTCTATTACCGTAGTACCTAGACAGCTGCAAAGTATTTTCTCCTCCTGGTTGTTTTGCCAATGCTTCTTTCCCATATTGACCACTTTCTGTTGTGATTCAGCAGTGACATGGAAATCATATCTAAATCTGTAAGATGCTGAACTGGAAAGTCTCTGCTAGGAATTTTAGGGCTTAGGGCAGGGTAATTCACCTGGTTGGATTTCTAAACTTGAGACACTCCCTTGAAAACCGCAAATGTTGGCGGATGTCATACTACTCAAGAAAATCTGGAATTGTGGCTTCAAAGCGGTGATGTCGACAAAGCTTGTGTCTTTTTCCATCGTCAGAAAAAAAACCCCTTTGCTGTAATTGCTTCATCTAATCCCTTATTAGCCTGTAATATGGTTCCTGTCGTGTCAGACTTTTTTTAATTTAATTTAAATAAAATGCTAACAATATTTTGCTTCTAATTTATCCCCATCCTGGCTGCTTCAGAGACTTATAAGTAGATTGTTATGGCATTAATTACGATTTCATGGTCAGGCCCTGTTCCTCAATAGGAGTGATACAATTTTGCCCCCACTGTGTCTTCAAACAAGGAATCTACAAACAGCCCTGTGATGTCTCCCACTGCTTTAGAAGATTTGATATAATGGAAGGATGATAAAGCAATCAAACAAATCCTATTTACGCATCCCTGAGAGTATAATTCATGCATCAATGAGCACTGTCAATGGAAAATTACCTTTGGAGTTTAAATTTCCATTCCAAAGTTGCATTATAATTTTGTTTTTGTAGGCTACAGGCTTCTGCGTGAAATTTATATCCAGTTGCCATTTTTACTGTACAAGCAAAAAGCTTAAATACAAAATATTTAATGTCCCTGTCTATAAATTGATATTTTTTAATAGTTTACTCAATGCTGCTGACTTTTACGTTTTGTCTCTGGTTTCTCAATAGCTCAAACTTCCAATCCTGTATGTATGGGGCTTTTTTCTTAAATCTGAATAATGAAAACAGCAGCTGCAAATTGATTTTCTGGGGACTGTTCAACATCTTCTCATCTTTATGTAATCTTTCATCACCATCCACTTGGGGGCTTTATTTGGAAAAAAAAAAAGTAAAATAATGCAAGAAATTTTACCCTTATTTTTTGCTGTCAAGAACTGGTGTGAAGATGAGAGCTGTTGTGTGCACATCAGGGGTTGTTTGTCATCTGGCCTTGTGTGAAAGTGTGCCTAGATTTCATTTCCAAAATCAAAGGGAGTTTCTAGTGTAGTGACCTCGGGGTCTGCATAGTGAGGATGTCATTCCTGTCCCTTCTCTAACTCTGGCTTGAGTCTGCCCTCAGTTGTATTGTCGTTGGAGGAATTTGCTAATTATCTGGTCTTGAAGCTGCAATTTCTTGCACAGGCATGCAGCGTGTTTCAGGTAAGTGTGTTCAATCACAAGTGTAGGCTCCAGAAGATAAAGGTTTGGGAGAAGGATGAGGGTTTGCGCATTTCTAAGGAACCAAGACTTCCAGGGGTGGTACCCTGCTAGTGAGGTGTCTGTTACTGGACAAATGTGGTGTTATAAGGGGAGGTGCTGGGTCTTCCGTGCTTCTGTCTTGGCTTTTTTTTTATTTTGGGCAGTGCTTAGCATCTGTGTTTTGTGGGAACATTCTCTGGGTTTCATCCATTAATTAGTTTTTCTAATAGTCATTAATTTGTAAGACGTTTTGGGAAGCAGGTAGCTACTACCTGTGTTTTACAAACAGGGAAACCCACTCAACAATTTGTGCAAGTCATGTAGTACTGCACTGAAGGTCAGGAATAGGTTCAAGGCTCTTAGTTTTTCCTTGTGCTTTGTTGAATGCATGATAGTTTGGCCTTCTATAAAGATCGTTATCCGCTGAAGAAACCCGGTTTGGGAAATAGATGTATTCTCTGCATCTCTGTAGAAGTTCAGGAGGACTTTGCTCCGTCAAACGTAACAAGGGTATATCTATAATTACCGTTTGGAAGTTCTTGTTGGATCTGTCCGTGGAGACCACGTACTATTTAAGCATCTTTCGTAGTGGAAAGAACACTAAGCTGTGTAGTTGGTTGATCTCCTTGATAATAATGAAGCAGCTTAAACACTGCTACTGGGGTTTGTTCAAGATGGTCTTCTCTGTTGATCTGGTGGTTAAAACTGGACCGCTTCATACAGTTGCTACGTTTGCGGGGGGTGGGGGTCGGGGGGTGGAACAAGAGGAGGGAACACAGTTGGGAATAGTATGGGGACTTTTATTCAGCCTTTTTAAGACATTTAAGGTGTTCCTTAAATTTCAAACAGTAACAGGATATGTATGTTCACTGAGACATCTTAAATAGTTGTAGATCAGCTACTTTCAGAAGTGGGCTAACACAGAACATCACACGTGGGTGGACCCGTCCTGGAGTCAGTAGCGAGAAGGTAATACTGCTAGAATGTCTTTCCAAGCAATAAACAGTTCTTCCCTTTATTGAAATAACATTTATTGGTATTTACCTAGGTTTTGTTATTTCCCTGTGTTTGTTTTGTATCTTGATGAGAGGCTGAAAATAGAAGGCAACATAGTAATTAGTTAGAGAGGAGTATAGTTAAACTTAGGATGTAACCAGCTTTACATGGGTACTTTCAAATTTAGCTGGATCCACGAATCATAATAGCAAACCACAGTCCCAGCTGGATTTAAATATGTGTTTGTTGAGTTTCCCCTTAATTTCTGTTTGCAAGGCTTGTTTCTCCCTGTGCAAACTGAAACGGTGCTGGCACCTCCTGGAAACACATCTCGTAATGTCCCGGTCCTGCTTGCTTGGGCTGTGGTGTAAAAGCAGTTTTGGTGAAAAGGAGCAGTCTAAGGGATCACAACGAACTAACAAAGTAGTTTTCTAATGATTGTTGTCTTCCGTCTTCAGGTAAACTTGTCATGGATTGATTTCCAGAGCCTGAGTGTGAAGGGGTGACCTTGGTGCTACTGCTCTTGCTGCACCATGCATGGGAACCCTGGGGTGGGAGTGGAGTTTGGGTCTCCCAAAAGTAGGCATGCGCTGCAATCCTTTTGTTTCCATCTTTATCAAACAGCCTTTCAAATCAGGTTTGAAACTTGGCCAAGTGCTGAGAAGACATTTTCATTTTTTCCAACGTGTGTCAGCTCTCATCAGCAAGGAAGAATTAATTGTATGACCACTTTTTGTTCAGAGAGTGGAGTAATGGAAGGAAGCGGCTTTTTTTTCCTGAGCATGCCTTTTTTTGCATGACTTCAATCATCCTTTTTTCTCATTAACTTAATTTTTGGCTCTTCAGTTTTTTAAGGTCATAGAAAAAGAAGGAGGTGAAAGAAGAGAGCAGCAAGAGGGATAAAATACGAGGGACATTATTTTTTAATTAACTTTTCTTGGCTTCATTCAGACACTACTCTACTGTCAACACAAGGCTTTGTAAATCCAAAGAGTGCTGAGGATTTTTTTTAATTGAGATGAAGCGTCAGTGCCTCTTTAATGTTGAATGCATCTTCTGTTAAGCTATAAATCCATTACCTTTTCATATACCATACTGTGATCCTAAGGTAGGGATGAATTAAAAGGGTAAAAAAAATGCAGAAGTTTTTATTTTCTATTGCTTTCACCCAAACCTCAAACCAAATCCAGATTTTATTCCTAGGAAACTGAGAGGTCTGCCACAGCTCCAGGATTCACAGTTTAGGCTGATTTCCTTAGCTGGGTCTTAAACTTTTGCAGGTTTTTTTTTTATCAGAGCATCCTCAAGCTAGGCATGTCTTCAGTTTTCAGCTAGTTTTGCTAAATACTGTTAAGCACTTTTGGAGGGGGTAGGAGAAGTAGAGAATTTGCTTCTCGCAGCACTGTTCTTCCGTTGCTTTTGATATATTCTGTATTTTGTATTCAGTCTTCTCAGTCCCCTTCTCATAGGTCCGTGTTGTGGTTTAACCCCAGGCAGCAACTCAGCACCACGCAGCCGCTCACTCGCTCCCCCCCACCCAGTGGGATGGGGGAGAGAATCGGAAAAAATAA
>JAVKLA010000005.1:2398935-2446139 GCA_034782735.1 Sagittarius serpentarius | reverse complement strand
GGCTGGGCAGGAGAAGCTGAAAAGCCCTTGACTGAGTCTAAACACGACTGAGCAACAACCGAAAACATCAGGGTGTTCTCAACATTCTTCTCCTACTAAACCCAAACCTCAGCGCTGTACCAGCTACTAGGAAGACCATTAATTCTACCCCAGCCAAAACCAGGACAGTCCAACATAATGTCCTTTTAATATCTCCGTTGGTTTAATACCCACTGTGCTGGAGGACTGTATTTTGTGCTCACTGCTGGATGGAGGCTTTCGATGATTAATAGGTTGTTTCTTTCTCCCATCCGTATTATTGTACAGTGCTGCCTAGGGACAAATTCAGGGATACGTCTCACAGGTGATGGATCTATTGGGAAAGACAAAGGCACTGAATACCTACATCTCTTCACCAAGCCTTTTCTTCCTCCTCTCTTATTTATTTTTTCTCCATAGTCACTGACCAGCAAGTTCACGTTATATTGTCATCCTGTTATTTCTCCTTTTTTGTTGCTTTGTGTCCTGTTTCTTTCCACTTTTGCTGCTATTTAATACTCTTACTGAAAGCTGCATGTCTTCCGAAGCATATGCTTCGCTTTTAAAGATAAGCTGATCTGTAGCTACTTAGGTAGAGCCTATCTCAAATAATGTGGGTTTCCAGTACAAAAAAATATAAATAAATCAGTGAATACATAGAATTGGCAGAATCTTGTGTGTGTTTAAAATTTTACATAGTCTTCTGCTGCATGTATACTTCTGCATTGCTATCTGTACAATTATGATCATATTGATAAGTGTATGTGTGTGTAAATACATATAGGGAGACAGAGAAGAACTGAGAAGAGACTAATCTTAAGCTATTATTTCATCAGGGGCTGAATGCTGCATGTTAATGTTAAAGGGGCAAAAAACCAAGGGGAAATGAGCTATTGGATTCCTCCTTCCAGTCCCCCGCTTTCCCCTCGTTGGAGTTTCTGTGTGAGCAATATGGCATCGTTCGTGACTCCATCTGGAGAGCTGACAGCACAGGCTGGTTATAATAAAGCTTTCAGTCTTCTTCCCTAAGTCTGTAATTAAATGACATCACAGAGTCTTAAATGCATCAGCTGTAAAAGTCAGAAGGCTAAAACATCCCATTAAAGGGAGGAGACTCTTTCCGAGTGTTAGAGAAGCTCAAGTGTGGAACAGCTCCAGGAAAGCTGTTTTAAACCTGCTTGAGCATGGTTCATTGTAGAAGGGTTGTAGGCTGGTAAGGGTGTTACTGGTTCGAGTTCTTAAGACCCAAATTGTAGTTTTTTAAAAAGCCTGTTGTGCTGAGGGAGATGTAGCTGTGTGTATGTATGTCTATGTACACATGTGCGTGTCTGTAATCTCTACATGCTTATTTTAAGTAGTATGTGTGGTGTTTTTAAATATTCTGTATATATTGTTGGGGCAGTGGTCCAAAGAGAATAATTGTTTATGTGCGAGTGCTACAGGGTGAAACGCAGAGAAATAAAAGTTGAAATTCATAGAATCATAGAATAGTTCAGGTCAGAAGGGACATTTAAAGGTCATCTACTCCAACCCCCCTGCAATAAGCAGGGACATCTTCAGCTAGATCAGGTTGCTCAGAGCCTGTTTCCAGGGATGGGGCATCCACAGCCTCTCTGGGCAACCTCTGCCAGTGTTTCACCACCCTCATTGTAAAAAATGTCTTCCTTATATCTAGTCTGAATCTACCCTCTTTCAGTTTAAAGCCGTTACCCCTTGTCCTATTACTACAGGCCCTTGTAAAAAGTCCCTCCCCAGCTTTCCTGTGGGCCCCCTTCAGGTACTGGGAGGCTGCTAGAAGGTCTCCCCGGAGCCTTCTCTTCTCCAGGCTGAACAGCCCCAACTCTCTCAGCCTGTCCTCACAGCAGAGGTGCTCCAGCCCTCTGATCATCTTCTCAGCCCTCCTCTGGACTCGCTCCAACAGGTCTGTGTCCTTCTTACATTGGGGGCCCCAGAGCTGGACGCAGCACTGCGGGTGGGGTCTCGGCAGAGCGGAGCAGAGGGGCAGAATCCCCTCCCTCGACCTGCTGGCCACGCCGCTTGTGATGCAGCCCAGGATAGATGTATTTTCTTTACAAAGCCTGAGAAGCAGCAATAAGCACTATGAAGTGGTGATAAGTAATTAGATATTGTCTCTCTTCTCTCTCTTCTCTCGAGTCATTTTTCTTGACATCAGAAGCATAACTAAGGAAATGTGTTTTAAAAGTAGATTGCTTTCAATCTGACATTGCCTCCTAGACATATAAATGAAAAAATTGCAGGAAAAAAAAACCCTACAACATGGACTATCAAATTCAGTCATCCCATTGGAAGGATTCCCTATCAAAGTACCCTAATTTTCATGTCAAAAGTTGGGGTTTTTTTAACTTCTAGTGCTTCAAAAGTACCTGAGACACCTGGGAATAAAGTTTTTATTCTTTTTTTTTCTCTCTCTCATAACTTTTTACCCATTAGGAATATTGATTCTACAGTTGTAACTTCTAAGCTTCTCTGAAGTGGAAGATACCTGCCACATTTTCTAGCCATCTTGGACCTGGGAGATAGAGATGAAAGTTTCCTTTCAGAGATCGAGCAGGTTTATGGACTTGTAAGATGAAGATGAGTAGGAGGGGGCTGCTTTATCATGCAGAAGGATTTCTGGCTGGAACTGCCCTTCAAGTTTGAAGCACTCAAGGCTTTACCTTAACCTGAGTCGGCATTTTTATCCTCATTTTCTTTGATGTCTATTTTCCCTGGGGTCCTGGAGACACACCACTAAAGTAAATAGATGATAAGGACACCAAAAATATGTTCAATAGCCAGGTACACAGCTGTACTACTCCAAAGTATTTAATCATATACTCTTTCTCTCCAGTTACTCACTTCCCAAGGTGCTTCTCTTACTAAACTGTTACTATTCTTCTCCTTGATTCATCAGAGACTGCCACAGTCCAAGATTTTGTGAGCTCGCCCTTCCCCTCCACGTGCACGTTGTGATGACAGGACGCACCACGCTGTCCAGCTGCAGGAAGAGTGACTTTAGGCAAGATGACTGCAGTTTATGTGCAGATAAGCAATGGTGACCTGCAGTTGTGGGGGAAAGGAGATTGCAAATCAGAAGATACCTTAATCCGCTTTGTACAGTGTTAAGTAAAGATTTAAGTTAAGCTTTAGTATGTACTGCATCTATTTTATGCCCAAAAATAGATCAGATGCTCTGTGTAGTTTCATTGGGGAAATTATCTCTTATGATTCTAATTTAAAAAAAAAAAAAACCCAAACAAAAAAACAAACAGAATCCACAAGCTAAGAACCCCCAGAAGCTGGAAAGATATGAACAGATAAGGTTGTCCTTATTTTCAGCAGAAAGGAGTAGCCAGCTTATTAATCATGGGTATGGGCTCTCTTGTATTTTGGCTGTCCAGACATCGTGCACACTTCTGGCAAAGACACACTCATTTAAAAATATATGGTCCGTGAAAACTTTGGAGAAATTCAGAGGGCTTACTGAATTCTCTCGTTTGGAGCTTAGGTTCTTTGAATCAAGCCGTGCCAACCCAGAGAGGACTGTGCATATGTTGAAGCACAGGTTTCGAATAGGAGAAATCTTGCCAAATTGGAAATAATGATGAAAAAACAAACAAACAACCCGGGTGTAATTCAGAAGCAGCAAACGAAAGGTACAATGCAGCGGTTGTGCACACTGAGAGTTGGTCTGCGTGTGGGTCAGCAATACCGTGCCCTTCCAAAAGACGGCAAGTCCAAGTCCTGCTGGGCTGTGCTTGTGTTTGCACGGACCTGCAAGGCATAAGGCCGTTCTTCACCACGGTATGAGCAATACGAGCCAGGTAATGTCTTCTGCTCACAGGCGTTGTGGTATAGATTTGCATTAACACCACCAACTCGTCATCTAGGAATTTGGGAGGGAGAGGGATGGTTTGTGTCTTCATTTTTTTTCTCGTCTTTGTGCCTGCAGAAGTCAGCTTGAAATCATAACTAAGATGAACCCTAAAGGCTCATAAATAGGAAAGCAAAATGAAAAAGAAAGAAGCTTATGTTTTAATTCTTACGAATTTTAGATTGATTTTATTTGAGTCTGACTCATTCTTTCATGTTTATGAGAGGCCATATTGTACGTCTGTAGAGTTGTCAAGTCCAGCTATGGTGCTGTGTACATAAACCTAATAGCAACATTTATTTCAGGATCAATATTAAAGGAACATATCATGTTACTACAGACCTTTTTTTTTTCCCCCTCCTTATTAGCCATGCATGATCTAAAAAAAAATCTCTTCTTTAAATAGCTGGAGGGAATGAATGGGTTTATGTTTGGTGTGACTTCTGCTTCAGTCATCAGTTTTGAAAGTCCAGGGGAGAGCCTGTAGAAGATGTGGCAGACCGCAGAAGTGTATTCTCCCACTTTTTTCATTTGTTCTGCCTGTGAAAATAGTAGGGTCGATAACAGTAGATCGTGTTATAGATGATGCTGCCATTGTAGTTGTTCTCTACTAGTGGACTTCAGTTTAGGCCAAGACCTCCCTGTCTTTTTTGGGTCCGTGCTACTTCGCACAGACCAAACATCATCCAGTTGCTTAGTTTGGGAGGCGTCATTCTGGTTTTTAAATGGAAAAAAAATAATTTGCTGCATGTACACACCCCCTTCCCAAAACTGAAGTGGTTCCACTAAGCTGAAATGAAATGATGAGAAAAAGCATCCCAAAAATTGACCCCTCCAGGCACCTTGGCCTGGATTAATTCGTGTCAGTGGGGTGAAAAAAGGCATCTTTGAGCTTTTTTCTGCGTAAAATTCTCTCTATTCATAAGGAACAGAGCCCTGAAAAATCGAAAGCCTCTCTGCAATCAGCATTTTACGTCAGTGCCATTCTAGGTCCAAGATGACTCAGAAGCAAGTTGTGGGTAACTGAGCTATGCTTTGAAGCTACGGCTTTAGCAAGGGGACGGGAGGACAGGCGGCAGCGAAGGGGTTGTGATCCCCAGTCATGTGCCAGGAGAAGAGCTAAATGCCACCTTGACCTTCTGAGAGATCTGGAGTATCACTAGCAGAGGGACAGCGCTCATCTGATGTCCCTGCCCACAGCAGTGGGGTTGGGAGTAGATGATCTTTAAAGGTCCATTCCAACCCAAACCATTCTATGATCTCTTTTGTCTGTGTTTACGTGAATGTTTAAGTGTTTTTAAAGCTTCAGCGTAGTGTACAGCTGCTAACACAAGATCCTGTCCTCTACTCCATTCCCTCCTTCTTCACTGTTTCTCCGCTTGCTGAAGAACCACCATCACCAGACTTTGCCTGTTACCAGGCATTTTGGCCAGCTGGCTAAATAACGAGTGTTTTGCTAACGCAGCTCTTCAGTCTGATACTGCTCTGCCGCAGCGAGAGCAGTCCCGCCTTGGCTGCTGTTTTGTGCTAAACCAAGCAACTTGAGCCAGGTGTGCTTGGTTATTACTGCAGGAGTGGAAAGCAAGACTTCCAGGCGGAAGAAATACAGCTTCCAGTGTGGACATAAGGAATGCAATCAAGGCAGCATTGGAGAAGCACAAAGGGAAGGCTTGGGTGAAGGCATCTCTGAGACTACAGCTGCCCCCAGTTGAGAGTTTTAGCAGGGGGGTCCATGAACTAAATATTCCTGGAGACTGAAATACCTGTTCACCCAAAAGGCGTCCTCTTCAGGTCACGGGTGATGTGTGCTGGCACAGGAAGGTTTCTCATCTTTCCAGCTGTACTGGGATAAAGAGGAGCCTTAAGTATTGATGCTGATAATCTGGCTCTTCGGGGTACAAGAATCAATTCCTAGGTATTTTTGCCGTGTGGTAAGACTTGCAGCTGCAGAGGATGAAGTGCGTATGCCGTATTTTCAAATACAGCTTTCCATGTCAGGATTTCACCATCACAGTGCTTCAACATAAATATTTTCAAATGCAAATGATGATTTGGGGCATTTTAGTTGATGATGTTTTTGCTCAGAAAGCTTCATTCTCAAAAAGTAAATTTTAGGTGCTTTCTGAAGGTAAGGCTCCGTTGAGTTGTCCTGTACATGACACCTAAAATTGATATATTCTGAAAATGTATTTCTTTACAAGAATAAATTCAACGTAGTAATAAATTTGGCATAATAATAAATTATTCACGGTATTCAAGCACTAATCACACTATTAGAGGAAAAAGATGAAATGCAGAGGACTAAAATGATTCACACCGGCTGGCTGAGTTAGAACAAGTATTAGGATCCTGAATCCTGGTGCAGTTTTCAAAATGCAGGAAAAATAAAATTCATGGAAAAAATCCAAAATAAAACTGCTGCAATATCCATCCTATCCATGAAGCTGCAGGATCTGCATTGCTACATTTCCGATAATTGGGGACATTTTTTGCTATTTTTTGTAATTGAAAGAAATTGAGAGTTGTAAGAAGAGAGCGTGAAGAAACTGAGCACAATTTACAATGCAGGTAGCCACAAAGGTAGGATTTTATATCAGAAACACAGTCATATTTTGTAACATTGCTGCTGAACGATATCTTCATGGTTCTCAGTATTTCTTTCCACCTCTTTCATCTTCCCAAGCTCACAGGACTTGGTCTGAGGTTTGTCATGCCTTGGAGGAATATAAACACAAACATGAGGCTTTATTTACAGGGAGACTTTTGAATTCTGCCTGGGAGAACGCCTGTCCCTATTGCTGTAAGAAACATCCTCGTAGCCCAATAAATGTGTGGGTTTCGCCATCGCTAGCAGAAGGCCTCAAGCTTTGCGCTGACCCCGTGTTAGTGTTATGGTAACTGGACTAAGAAGAACTCTTTGCTGTATTCTAATAGATAGTTAAGAGTTAATTAGGCTAACAGCTTCCTGGCTCTGTGCATGTGGTGTGTTCCTTTTGCAAATAATAAGATTTTGAGCGTAACACCACAGCCCATCACAGTACACTTTCTAGCTGGGAAGGTGAGATACCAGAAAGCTGCCATCCCATTTCAACTGGAGCGGTGCTGGCTGGCAGGGCAGGGTAGGGTGGGATCACCATGGGTGAAAGCCTGTTATATCAGCCCATCTGTTACATATCCTTAATTAGTGTAATTCCCATGCAGTCATAAAGGGGAGTTTCCCCATCCTTGCTGCAATTTTATGCATGTTTCAGAGGAGAGTTCCTTTTTCGATGCATAACGTTGCAGGAGACTTCATAGATGCAGGGAAGCACAGTTCACATCACCTTATGTCATCAAAAATGATTTAGCCTGTGCATTTGCAAGCACTGATTTATGGTAGCGGGAGGACGAAGTCACCAGCAGAGTCACCATTAACACTGCCGGGCAGTTTGTGTCCCACATTGTGAGACGGAAGGGTTGTACAACCTCAGTAACATCTCACTGGCCTCTTCCAGCCTGATTTGCGAGCTTGGTAAGGAGCGTTTCTAGTCGATACGCTGCATTCAGTTCTCCTGTTCTGTGCCTGTGTCTAAAGATAATTTTGCCTCGCTCTAAAACGTGGGTCCTTTGATTTGATACGTCTGTAATCAAGAGTCGTAGTGTGCCTTAGATAGTTCTTACAGCCCCATTTTATACAATTACATGTTTACAGAACCGAATGCTGCTCCTAATGTACTACATATCATCTGTGCAAAATAATTATAGGAAAATAAAACTGACACACATACAAACATAAAATTACACGTACCGGGGTCCGAAAACAGTTTTCCCAATGGCAATACAGCCCTTATATGTTTGTGCTGTGTTTTACAGCAACTTCACTCACTTTATTAGGCTAATGAATTATGCGTGTTTTATAAGGATCACTCTGTGGAGAGAAACCAACTGCCTGGGCAGAAGACATCATCTGTCAGTAATTCCTCATTGCAGTTTTTAAGATCAGGAGTTGAAAAAAATGCCGTACACAAATGGAACTACACAGGGAGTTAGTTTAACTAGTTAAATTAGTTCCGTTTGGAAGAATGTACCTCCTAGTGTCGGAAATTGTTGAGGACATTGAAGCAAATACCCTCACTCTTTTGAGAAGAGGAATGAGATCCTTAATGGAGGTACAGCATCCAATTTGTCCAAATTTGCTGCCTCCAGTAGCACAGCATTGTTGCTCAGGTCCCTTATGATGCAAATTCATTTTCCTCATTAGCTTGGACCAGACCTTGGATGCCAAATGAGGTGGATGATCAGAGGCAATTCAGATACCTGCTTTTCATCTGTATTTACTCTGGAAGCTGTTTCTGTTTTCCTCAAACACACGCTGCAAGCACCTCTCCTTGTAAAATGAGCTCACTGAGCCTCGTCTCAAACCTTGAGAGAAATAGTGGTGGCTGCTAAAATTGTGGTGTAATTTCCCTGCGGTAAATACCTTCAAGGGCACACGGTAAACTTTCTGTCGTTTCTTTTTCTGCAGCTCTGGCTCTGTAGACAAGGTGTGTGCTTGCTAATGACTAGAGCCTGAAGCACAGCTGGTTCTTTGATCACTTTTTCTTGCCTTCCTAAATAGCAATATTAGTGTGCCCCAATTGAGTTAAGTTTTTCTGCCAACTTACTGATGAATGTGATTAGATTGAAACTGCGCGTAGCTTAACGTCGCCTGGCTTAATTTGTAATCTCGATCTCAAAAGTGCAGTGTCTTTACACTGGCAGCTATTTATATACAGGATCTTTGCGTTCCTGTGCAAATAACTGTTACTCGGCAGCACGGACACAGTTACGCTGGGTGCCAGATCCGTGGCATGAAAGCCACCAAGCTTTCCTCTGTGGTGTTGCATGCCCGAGGTTAGTGACAAAGGAAAGTAATTGTGCTCAGATTCCACTCCTCAGTATGTGTGTGCTTGCTTACCTGGGTGTCTTAGAGTGATTTGTATTGTGCAGACTCTTGCCTCATAATTTCCATGTGACTGAGTATGGTTAAAACGCAAGCCAGCTCAGTAGCATCTCAGGTCATCTCTGTGCTCTACATGAAAATCAGTAGGGTTCCTGTTCTGTTTTCCTGTAGCTTACTTGCACACATGGAGAAAAAATATCATTGATAAGCACTATTTGATCCCTTAATTGACAAATGTCAGGAGCTGAATTAGCTATAGTAACTGAAATCTCCTCAGAGGTCCCTCTGGGTCAGATGGAGGAGTGCCGGGGTGCTAGAGCATCTTTTTAGTGGAGGTCAGTGTATTAATTCTCTTCCTGGAGCTCTCAAACCAACATCTTTCCCCACTTCTCAATTGCCTTTGCAGAGCAACAGGTATACATTACGGCAGGCTGGTAAGGAACAAGAATCTTCAAAGGAGGCTTCGTATTTATTTACTCATTGCTCCTAATTTTGACGTTGCCCTAGGCTTATTGTGTTTGTCCTTAGAAGAGAGAAAGAATAGGCAGAGACGGGCTTACTGCAGAATATAGTTGCTCCCTAATCAGTAAGAAACAGAATAATTTAGAAAAGACAACGATGTACTTAAGGGCCATGGTTTTTTTCCTCAAACCAGAACCATAAAGTTGTTATCCTCATTAAAGAGTTCTGAAGTTGCCTGCTTAAAGTGGCTCAGCACATTAATGCTCCCCTGCTTCTACTGCAATCACCCCTCTGTTTGCTCCAACCATGCATTTATGGGTCCTGGTACCCTCTGGGCATTGCTGTTCCTACCAGGACGGCAGGGACTCTCGAGAACCTACCAAACTAAGATGTTATCCTCGGTGATGAGGAAGGCAGAAGAGGAACCCAGGTCATTGCAGCATGGGTCTGGCCGATTCCCTCATTAATAGATCTGACCGTTGGGCAGTCTGCGTGTTTTTTGGGTCTGCCTATGACTTGGCTATGGAGACGCTGTCACCTTAGGAAAGATTTTATGTTCCCATTTCTAGGCCTGTTGCACACATACGTGCTGCTCCTGGGTGCTCAGCAACGGCTACTCTTTCCCTCAGTTTCCTTACTTATTAAATTCGCCTCTTTTACTTACGTTAATATTCCATGGTACATGAGTAGACTTTCACCACCGGTGAATTTGGTTCTTAGTGAAACACAGAGCAGGTTCCTTGATTAGCCAAATATTGTCCCGTCCAGATTCTCAAGTCAGACAATAAGGTGTATGGAAATGATCTAGGATCTGTGTTCTACTCCATCTGATGTGTTTCAGGGCCGCATCTTTGACAGCTTTGGGTACAGGATTAAAATGTGGAAAGGAAGGTTCAGGGATGAACTTGACATTGGCTGGGATAGAGGGACTTAATGCTCTGCCACAGATTTCTGGGGTGATGGTGTCTTGTTTCCTACTGTAAAAGGGAAGCGGTCTGGGCACGTGGAGAGAGCAGGGCTGTCCATGGAACTGCGTTTCCCAAATACTTGCAAGGACACAGGGCTGGAGGATGTTACCGTCCTACAACTGGTGGTTGAACTCGGCCTTCTGGCTGTTTCTCCACATTGGCTAAAAGGAAAGCCAACTGCCGCAGAGAGGACAGCCAGAATCGCTCATCAGCCCTTCACTGTAGATGCCACAGTGTTGCGATGCCTAAGTTAGGTGTCTATAGCAGGACATCTAAATTTGGCCATACGTGCTCCTGGAAACAGTCGCTCCATCAAGCCCTGATACTCCAGGACGTCCCCAGGCGAGCCCTGGAGTTAGGATCTCTTGGTTTGGGCTTTTCATTTGCCCCAGTGTGTTTTTTGGAGTAACCCCTGATTTAACTCATTGACCATACCCCCGTCCGCACACCGGAGAGTAATCAGTCAGTTGGATGATAATGAAAGATCGTGCCATCTGTCTGCTTATTTAATGGAGTGTCAGCACACAGCAAATAGGAAGTAATTGGCTTGACAGACACAGAGCCAGTTATTAGGCCGTTTGCTATCTGATTGGGAAAAGCAGAGGAGCAGAGAGGAGTAGCAAAGCTAATCTGATAGTGTCTGTTGTTGTAAGCGCACACAATCTGCCGCACCAAATTCACGGGCTTTAAAACCGCTGGCTGGTTGGAGTTGTTCCTTGCTGCCGTCCGCTCCAAAGCCATCCTTGCATTTGTATTACAAATCATTATAATGCAATCTAATAAAAAACAGTTTGCATAAAGATGGTGCCCATTTATAAAGCTGTCAGCACAGCTCCTCTATTAATAGAGCCATTTTAAAGATTTATAGTCAGCATATGTTACTTTTTACAGGGGCCAGATTGAGAGCTGTGGGGCTTGAGCACAAAAAATGTGCCACCAGATCAGATTTTAAAATAATATGAATAATAAGTTAATTTTTACAAAGCTGTTGTGCTCAGGAGAGCATGTAAAGTTGCGCAGGGAGGTATCATTACATTTTAGTGGTGGTCAACAAACTGAATGTATTATGTCATTAAAGGAAATAGGATTTAATAATAAGAAAAGCTAAAGTTAGTGAACTTCATATTTTAGATCACTTTGTGTAATAAGATGACATTGTGTGATGGTTCTGTTAACATCTTTATTGATGCATGATGCTAAAGTGTTTTATACGCAGTTAATGAAACCCCACAATATTTCTACGCGATAGGCAGGAATTCATTTAGAACTGACTGTCAAGATTGTTTAAAATTATAATGCTTTTTAAGCAAGGCTGTATGTATTTTCTACCTTGCACAGTACCAAACACATCAGTAGTAGTGAAATTGCGTTACCTGTTGTAGTGTCATGGGAAGTAAAGCATTGCCATTACTTTTATAGTAAGTTAGAAACAGAAGAAGCGGTGGGATCCTACAGGTTTGCCTTCATCTCCTGGGCAGAAGGTGCCTCTGAGCATGCACGTGCCCTGGATTCACATAAAATAAATACGTTGCACAACTTCTATAGAGGGAGAGATTGATTGACCACGGTTAGTACATTTATCTTCTGGCTTCTGCAGGATTGGATTTAAATTACAAATGGATCGACAGTGGGTAATTTAGTTCAGTGGTCATTTTGGATTATCATCTCCATCATGAAGCAGTCTTGTAACTTTGAGGCAACTGGCAGGTTTTGCTCAGCGTCGGTCTAGTTTTGGGCTAGAAGCTTATGGTTTCAGGGACTGGAGCAGGGAGGTTTGGTGGTGCAGCTTCAGAAGAGCAAAGGGGTGGCTGTCTATAGGAGCTGTGTTTGCTCAGTTCTGTATAAATTTAAAACACATAAAATTTATTCGGTTGGAGTTTTTTTCAGTGACAAATGGTAAAGTAGTAGCTCATCAAAGCTGTGTTTCAGGCTGAAGGTGGAGCGTGTTGCCGTGGCTGCTGAGCTGCACATCACAGCTCTGCCGTCCCCGTTCGCTGGAGGTGCAGCGTGTTACATTTTCCTCTTACCTGGATGTGCACAGTCGGGGTTTGTTGGCATCTTAATGATACGGTACCCTTCTGCAGTTTTGAGGATTCCTTCCTTTGCAAACATTCATTGCTTGTTGTAGTGATGGGGAAACTGCGGCTCTTTACACCCAAACAACCCCCAAAAGTTCCTCAGTAATTAGGAAGAGACAAAAACATTTGACCACAGGTTCCTGCTTCCAGGCTCACATTGTAAAGACCCTGTACCTGCTCAAAAGGATTAAAAGGAGGTTCACGGCATATAGGGAATAAAGCTACTTTATATTTGTTCTCAAAATGAACTCAGGGGCCTCACAGTGTAGTTACGAGTCTGTAGGGGGTAAGCAGAATAAAAGTAGAAGTCAGCTCTCAAAAGCTCCCGTGTAGGTTGGGCTGACACGAGACTGCATTACACGCCGGTGTGTGTAGCTGCGCCAAAATGCAGCCTCGTGGAGGGGAGCAAACATAACCCGCTGCTCACCGGTGGCATCTGAAGAGGGTTTTGTCTCAGTGCTGCGGGGTGAAAACCCGTCTCTTCACAAATATGCTGCAGAGGGTCTTTAGGATCTGAAGAAAGCTCTGTTTTTTCAGGTTTGATCTAAAAGACCTCTGCAAAGATGTGGAGCAAACTGAATTCCTCTGCCGTAGGGGGATGAAAGGCCAACACCAAGGGATGGCTCTTGCAAGGAGCCACAGACAGGACACGGCTTTAACACCCCGTACTGTGCTATATGTGCCGTCCTCTACTTTACACCCAGGTGCTCTCAGGGAGAAGGTGTGAGTCTAGATTTCTCTGATGAGATGTACACCTTGTAGGATAAATAAATTGCCTCAAAGGTCCAGATCCCTCCAGTATTTTTATGGGCTGGGAGTTCAGAAGGAAATGAAGAGGCCAAACAGCAGCTGCGTTTTGGTTGTAGAAGACGGGCAAGTCTTCTCTTTACTCAGTGTTTGTTAGTAAGCGCTGCCTTCTCATGCTTGTTAAATGCTTCTAATGCTTAAAATGTGCTTTTTGGGATGTGTTTTCGGCTGGTGCTGAGAGTCACGTCAGTTCAGCCATATCCCAGCCGTGTTTTCACCCATGTTGGGATTCTTGCATGCTGTTTGTTGTGAATAATCGAAACATCAAGCAGTCATTCTGCCTCAGTCATAATGTTACTGATCACTTTTTAAGCCTCATCGCAGAGAGGCAGCATGGGTGGAAAAACGGTATGGAAAGTGGATCAAGGACCATCAGCATCAGGACAGGGTGAGGTGAGGAGAGGACTGACAGTGAATCCCGTATCTGGGTGTACATTTGCAACAACCAAGTGAAGACGACTTAGTGCCTACCAACTGGATGTTCCTGGCCCTTTCTGGATGCCAGGTAAACCATGGGTCACGCCTTACTGCCAGGTTACAACAGGGATAAGGACACATCCAATCACTTACCACGGCTTGGCTGGTAAGCCATAACTCAACCTTGGAGGTCATCTCTCCATACCACATTGAGATGCCACCTTGGTCTAAAGCAGACCAGTTGCATCATGTGCAAAGCTCCTTGGGAGGGGGATAAACTCCCAAAACCTCCACCAGTGACCGCTGCTGCAGCTCCAGATTGTGTCGCTTTCCCTGTACCACTTGTGATTCGTATTTTGGGTGCGTCCTCATTAACAGAACAAGCTGATGTGATTCATGCTAGAGCTACTCTTCTTTTCCCTGCCTTCAAAGAGAAGCAGCTGTACCACATCTGCTGGCAGAGGGAGCTGCTTGTGGGTCTTCCAGGCGTAGAAATGCTATATGCAGATTTTTGGCGCTGATAGTTGCTCTGTTTCATCTGCAGAAAGGAAATAACATCTTAGCAAGAACAGTGTCTAGAGAGAGAAGAGGAATAAAGTTAGATTTTTGCTGCTGTAAATTCATAGACCAGTGGATTGGTTTTTAACTCTGCGGATTAGTGCCTTTACAGATTTACAACTAGGCTCAAAACCTACCCAGTTTCTGTTTCTTAAGTAACGTAGTCCTGTTCCAGTGGTCTGTACAGTAGATTTTCCCATGTTTTGCCCAGGACTATGATGTTGATACACATTTCATAGCCTTCATTTCACAGTAATGACTCCGAGTTACGCCATTTTGTTCCTTTCGAAACTCAATTTCTCCAAGACGGTCACAAAACTCCAGGTTGTTCCTCAACTCAGATGTACCACTTTTGAAAAAAACATGCCTGGCTATTAGCTGAGGTTTGGCAGTGGATGGAAATGCAGCTGATTCCTGAAGCTTGCTCATGCCCTTGCAAGGTATGAGAGGATAGAGACCATGAGAGGTGAGCATCAGTCCAACCGCCACAGCAGAAACCTTCCATCGGGTGGGCTCTTGCTAATAGTTGCAAAGCATGAATTACCTTGTGCCATCTTTGTTGAGGAAATCATTACTCCTGTGGATGAGATTTACCTCTGACAAGATGAAAATGAGAAGTGAGGAAGAGGCTTTGTGGCGGTGCACCCACATCACCTCTACTCAGCGGGACGAGAGCAGAAGGATGTTTTCATTCATGCCTTTGCTGGTGGGTGTCAATGAAGATGTTCAACTACAACAGCAACCCCAAAAGCAAATGAAAGCAGTTTTGAGGCCATGAGGAAAGGAATGGAAATGTGGGGTGCTGTTCAAATTATGCGGTTGAAAAGGTCGTAATTAGCATGTTAAAATTTCCCTCCGAGGTTCGACCTCCCCAGCAAAAATCCACTGTGGTTCTGCTGCTGCTGCTTGTGGTTCTGGCTCAGTGAGAGGCATCTGAGCTCTAGGATACGAAATACGCATTTCTATTCGTTATGAAGCTCTAGATCTAATTAGTTCTGGCTCTACATCTTGTGGTCCAAATACTAGCCAATATTCCCCTCTGGAGACATCAGAAGAAATTGCACTTGTTCTGTCCTGAGCTAGTTGCACTTAGTCAGAAAGTTGTGTTCTTTAGGTGATAGGTGAGCATTAAATAAGCAATATTTTTAGCACAAGATGACAGCAAATTATAATTTAATTTCTTTTCTGAGTGTGTGTTGTGTTTGTAGTACCTCAGAGGCAACGAAATACTTATTTTTATATTACACCTGCATGGGAAGGAGGTATTTCTCACCTCAGTCTCATGGATGAGCAACTGCAACACAGAAATCAATTCTTTAAAGCTCGTATTTTTTAGCTGCTGTTAAAAAAAGTAGTTCTGGACTCTCTCCTCTTTCAGTGCTAAAGCTGTCAGCTCTATGGGGACATAGTCAGAAGCCTTTCCACTAACCAGAAGAGCTGTATCACGTAGTTGAGATTTTTTTGACTGAGGATTTCTGTTTGTATAGGGGAGGGACTGAAGTGATGGGGACTGACAGTAGAATCCGGCCATTTGCCCAAAACATCCCATCAAACTCAGCTCGGTGTTGCGGACACCAGACTAGCTGGTACTGCCAGTTACTTGTGTTAAGCTGAAACCTTAATATTTTAGTGAAAAATGCCCAAAACTTGGTGTTTTCTGTTAACAGTAGTCATTTTCCATAGTCCTTGCCTTCCTGGATGTTTTCTAGTTTTCTAGGCTATATAATATTTCAAAATAGCAGAAAATTAATGCTTTTGTCTGATATTTGCTGGTTTTTTGACTGTTCTTGCTAAGATTTTGAATGCACATAGCATAGCTGAATCTCCATTTAGTGTCCCAGAGCTGTTTACACTTTTTTATGATAATTATAATTTTAATCACGTTTTGGGTCACCTAGAGAAGAGCTTAAAGCTTTATTCCTGCTGTTGTCCCCTGCATACAGCTCCCTTTGGACTGACTTTGTACAGAAGCAGCTTTATTATCTTCCATATAGCTACAATATTTATCAGCAGCGTGCTCCTCAGTGAAGTATCAATCCTGGGGTAACTGATAATGTAATCAAAATAATTCTCTGTAGTCAAGTTTTTATGCAAAATAATGTGCTTTCTGTTACTTTAGTAGCTATTTGATTGGTCTTCAGTAACAAACAGTCTCTGGTCTGTGTGCTGCAGTGACTTTTTTTAATTTAATTGTATTTATTATATTCTGCACATCTGTAAGGTTTAGTACTTTTTGGTGTGGGACCATCGCTAGGTCTTACTTTGGCAGAGGAGAGAGGAGTCAGAGGATGGATAAGAAGTAGGTTTTATTCCAGCTAGATCATTATGTGAACTGAATATACTGAAATATATACCAGTTTCGTTGCACATAGTTGTTGAAATAGCCTGTTTGCCTGACCACATTATCACAAGGGTGATAGATTAGGAATCAGAGCTATACCTTGTTGGTTATCAAAGAGCTTGGCAGGAGAACATCATCTTTGGCTGTCCCTTCTGTTGACCCTCTCCCAAAACGCCCGCTGTTGAGGTGGAAAGGCTTTCTGAATGGGTAGTGGACAATCTGGGATCTTCCAGGTGTCTCTCCTGGTTTGAATGTGTCTTCAAACCTTCGAGAACCTGTAGTCTTGGATATTTTCTCTCTTAATTTCCTTGAGTCTGAACAACCAGCTTGGGACTTGCCGTTCTGTCAGTTGCCAGTATCCAGTTCAAAGGATTTCTGATGTTTCCTTAATATTTCCTTGCTTTGTGTAAGCTCACCAAAAGGTTCATTCCAGGTACTTGGATGTTCTATGACTAAGATAAAGGGAAAAGAACAGGTTAGGATCATACAAAAATGAAACAAGCTGAAATGTAAATTTGGGCTGAATGTCTGTAAAAATCTTCTTGATAAGGTTTCAGAATATTTTTTTTTCTGTCATTCATTTGTTTGAGGAGGGAGTTTCAGATAATATTATCATCATCATTAGGAAAAGCAGTAGTTGATGTTACACACTTTCAATGACATGTCTTTGGTTTCTTTTATTGATATTTTAAAAGACATCTGATAACAAAAAGACAGAAGAAAGCCTTGGGAAGGTGAGAGTTGTGAGTTTCTAAATCAATCCGTATAGCTTTTTGAGGTTTTATGGTTTTTATTGCACACTTTCAGCCTAGGTAAGACAGTCCTCGTAGCCAATTAAGTTGTGAGTTAGAATGAATTAAATTTTCTGAAATGGTTTGCCTTTTTTTCTTTTTTAATCCAAATGACTGTCATTTACAAAAAGATACTTCATTTTACTGAAAGTGCTTTTCTGTCTAAGGGGAATGCTTAATTGCAGCCGCAAATCACCTCAAACGCTTTCATAGGACGATAAAGCAAGTTAAAAATTGCGCATCATTTTGAAAATGCAGGTTCTGAATGTAGGATAAGATGCAGATTTCTGTTTTTTTCCCCGGCTGCTCTCTTCAAGAACTCCGTCCTGGCCAGACATCGTGTAAAAGTGTCCTTCAGAGCAGTGACATCCCTGTGAGCCTTTTTAGGATTTCAGGCAATTCCCAGAGCTACGTACAGTGACCGTTATCCAAAATACGGTGACACACCTCACTCTGCATTTTTATTCAGAGAAAGCGTATTTGCATTTTACAGGTCTGACATACACGGCGGTTATGTTAAATAGGTGTAATTGCTCAGCAATAGGGGCATTTTCTGTCCTGAATATGCCACGTGGCTCATTCTCTTGCTTTTAGAGAATACACCCCACGGCATGTTAACCTTTATAGGTTTTTCTTCTGGTTGTGTGTGCTGGTGAGAGATGATTTTAAATGTGGTTGTTGATACTGTTTCAGAAAACCTACTAAATTACAACTGAATGGTTCTTTTTTCGAATAGAATAATCGAAGGAAATGGAAAGTGAATCAAAGCTGTTCCTCCAAGGCCTTCTTTATGGCCCCCTTTTACAATGAGCTATATCTCAAATTTCCCTCTTTGGAGAGTATAAAGAAAATAGTAGGGTATAAAAGGGCTCAGCAACGCGGCCTTTTACCATCACAATGTTTTTTGACTGAGGGTTTTTTGGTCATTTGGTTTTACGCACATGCAGGTATGTCCAAAACCAATTTGAGGAATGATGTCCAGACGTAACTTCCCTGGTGCTCCGCTTTATTCAAATGCCAAGAAGTTTTCTCCACTTTGATTTTTATGCATTTTATATCAGCGTGTCATTGACCAAAATGTGATTTCTTATCATGTCCACTGGTTCACACACAGACATAAATGTTGATCTCTGCGATAGCCATGGGTCACATTGCTTTTTTGACATCCTAACAGTTACATGGATAGCTTGGATGAGTAACACGGGAGCATTTTTGGAAAGTACTCTTAGAATATTTTTTTTAGATGCTGCTAAACATTTTTTTCTTTATAAAGACTGAATTATGTTTGAATAAGTTAACCAGCAGTATTTGGAATTTAAATAAATAAATAGCACAGTGTGTGACTGTGAATGTATGTGTATGCGTCTGCCAAGGAGAAAGTAGAGAATATCTGTTAGGTCTTTAATGCCACCCAATACTTCCCATTTCAAAAAATTCATTTTCAGTTTCTTGTAATTTGGCTAGTCTTTAATTGCCAACTGGGGCTAGATACCTTTTTAGAAAAATGTGTCTAAAATACTTGTTCTTTCTGAGAATGAGAAGAAGTAGTACATCGTACATGTTGGCAAATTCTGGTGACCTTTTCTTTGGCTGGGAATTTGCATCTTCACACTTCTCAGTAAGAACTGTTGTGTGAAGGGTGCGCCTTTTGCCATTCCTCTGAGAATACACCAAAATTTGGCTGAGTTACACACCTTTGGAGAACTGCAGTGCTCACACACTCCTAAGAGGCTTCCAGTTTATAGCAGCTGAAGCTCCTGATGGGCACAATTCTGCCCACAGCTAACTGGGACCAAGCCAAGGGCAAGGACCTTGCAAAGGTGCTGGTTCCTGAGCCAAGGACTGCCTCCTCTTGCAGTGTTTTTTGGGCTCCCATACCTGTTGGGCTCCAGCTGCCTGGAGGAGGATGCGTCCTGATCTAAGTGCCGAGAAGAGAGGAGAAACGTAGGATGTACGAGTGGGATTGGGAACCAAGGAAAATAAGAGAACTGGTGGCCAAATTCCCACAAACAGGAGTCACATGAAGAAATGAGAAGGCAGGAAGAACAAAGCTTGGAAGCAGTGCACCCAGCCCCGTGGGACTTTGTGGCAGAAGTGTCTCACTTGGTGTCATAGTGATTCACGCAGGTGACGATCGCCTGCTGGTGTGCGTTACTCCAGTCACACAGCAGAGAGTTGCAAAGCCCCAACGCCGTGACATTCACTGTCTGAACACCGACCATCCTGTTCCTAGGACAAGACAAGGATCTGCTGATAAGAGCAATACTGTGCCACTGCGTAATTAAAAATTATACCATGGTCTCATGTGCAGCAGGCCGAACTAAGGTGACACAAATGACTCCAATCCTTGCTTTTCCAAACTTGTCAGTGTTTGACTTTGCATCCTTAATTCTCTTAAGAAATACATAAAATTAATGTTTACCATTAGATTAATCTGTTCTTAATGGCATTCTGAATAATCCTCCCAATACAGAACACGTGGGGCGCGTCACTGTTGCAGTGTAACGTGCTGGAAGGATTCTTGCTGTAAATCTGCCGTACATCTGAGTCTTGTGATGCTTGCTTGGGCGAACCGGTCATGCACTCAGTGAGTGGAGTTTTCCTCTTCGTGGGATGAAGGTTGGAGCTGCACAGTGGCTGCCTCGAGTGCTCCATTTGCAGAGCAGATGTGGGATTCATCCTGGCTGGTGAAAAAGTTGTGAGGTCATCTTTGAACTATAGCAAATTATAGCAAATTGGATCCCACTTGTCCTTCTTTTAGGCTGTACTAAGCAGTAATGTACTTGTACCATTGGAGTATCAAATTTATGAACTCTTAGGGCTGTTCCCTACTGTAAGACATGCTCTGACATCCATACTACATTTTTCTTTACCTTTTTTCTACTTCCATTTCCTTTGGTAGAGATCTTTTGATTAAGTGAAGACTTCAGAAAATTGTCTATTTTTCATTACCATTATCATTTAATCAAGCTATCCTTGAACGTTCAAACTTAAGGTCTCTCATCCATATCCTTTAGTCCTCCATGCCGTGCACAGTTTCAGGCTTAATAACTTTTTCCTGATATCGAGTTTAAATCTGCTTTCCTAAGCTCTTGACCATTTGTTCTTTATCACAAGTGTTGCTGAACACTCATAAAATCCTCTCTCGCAGAGACACTGCTATCTAGCAGCTTCCTTGTAATCTGTGATTACTTTATGGTTCATATCAAGTAAAATAGGGATGTATTTTTGATTCTTACCAGTATTAAGTGAACCACCGTTGTCTTGTCTATGCCAAGAAATTAAAGCCTATTGGAACATATCAACCACCAGGACTCGGTTCTCTAATCAAGGTAGTTTGCTGGAAATTAAGGCACAGGCCTTTAGGAGAGATCTGAAATGGTGATTAATGCCAGGTACTGGAAAACAAAACTTCTTGATTACACCTTTTGCTAGCACTGACCTTTCCTACAGCCTCACACAAGCAATTTAGTCTCTGGTATAGGAAACACTTAGAAACACCATCAAGCTATTGTGGGATAAGAAGTTGCCGTAGGTCAGCACATCTGAGCTCAGATAGTTTGCTGCTAGTTTGTACGTGGCCATTCTCCCTTTAAAAGTTTTATTCCGTTTATGATGGTTTAGCCATTTTTAAGCATGTGCGGGATTTTAAAAGTGTTTAAAAGTTGTTCCCTTCACTGAAAGTTGCTTGTTTGAAATTCAAGCTGCTCTGCCTCTCCTTTCGCATCTGAAAGAGGTATAATGGTATTTGGCTGCATGGTGCAAGTATTGTAAGAGTTAATTCACTTTTTTTTGTGAGTTCTGTGGATCAAAAGTGCTATGTAAATAAGCTTATAAAGAAAGAGTGGCAAATTTATTGGCAGACATGAAAAGATACGGTAAGTTAGTTTCATATGGTCCCATCAACCTTGACAACATTCCCTTAAGGACATCAGCGGTTGTCACTCGAAGCTGGTGACATTAGGTCTGTTATTTCAGAGATAAGCTCGGTGGTGGTCTCTCTGCTCTGTTCCCGGATGACTCTGCTGTTTCCCTGTTTGATAAAGCCGATTCACATTATCGATCTGTGAAAGCCAGGGAGTAAAACTGCCATCCTTTGCACATCTCTCCACGCAGCATCCTTCTTTGGAGAGGCAATCTCCAGACTTAACAGCGAACGGGTCGCCCCACGGAAGCGATAGCTGCATCGGCCCAAATGTGTCTCTCTAGACTGATGGAGTCAACACCAGAGAGGCTTTAGGGAGCAAATTGTTCAGATTTGAAAGAAATCATGCTAGTAAAATTGACAGGAACTCCTCGGTCAGTCCTCTGAAGACAAGCTGCCTCTTCTGGAGTGCGGAACGTGGAGATAGAAAATTACAGACAATTAAGCAGACCTCATTGAAGTGTTTAGGAAAATGGTTAGTGGTAAGGCATCTCTAATAAATGCTAACTGCGCCAGAACCATTGGAGATGTCTCATGCAACAAAAGTCTTTCCTCGTGAACAAGAGGTGGCTTTCAGGGTGCGGAGAGTGTTGCTACATATATTGGGAGATCCAAGGTCAAAACACTTGCTTCTGCTGCTGCTGTGTAAAACAAAGATAAAAACAATTCCAGCCTGTCCAGGAGTGGGATTAAAATATAAACGATTGTGAGGCATTTGCGTGCATTGATGAAGAGGGCTGTGTAAACACCATACATGTTTCTCCCTTTCGGACAGCAGGTCTCAATCCACTATGACTCCTGATACTCAATTCCGAATTATTTTGATACATACAGTTTTGAAAGGAAGACTAATTTCATTGCCTCAGATGTAACTTAAAGAAATGACAGGGTAATTTCTAGAAGAAACTCCTATGTGTTAAACAGATGGCGTCAGTGAGATAAAGATATTTTGCAGGAGGAGATGGCAAACATTTTGTGTTAAAATATTCCCAGAATCAGCATGCCATTCTGCGTACGTGGGAATGGGATCCTAGGATGAAACAATAACACATAATAAGAATATAGCATAATACAAACATACATAATGCAGTATGATATCAGCATAATACATATACATTTCTTTTTTCAGTGGTATCTCTAGACTTTGAGCTGGAATATACTGCTGTTCGGTTTAGAGATGGGAAGCCCACCTGTGGGAATCAAGTGACCAACCCCAGGTGGAAGTTCTCATTTTCAAAGCAATGTCTGGCATACTAAATTTTTTCATGGTTTTTTTTTTTTAAAAGATGCCTTTCCAGTATGTCTCAAATAGAGCAGTCAGTGATTTTTGGATCGATAAACACAAATCGTGCCTGCATTGTAGATTTTCAGCAATTCCCCAAACACAAATCGTGCCTGCATTGTAGATTTTCAGCAATTCCCCATTTTGTCTGTTCTTCCTCAACCATTGAGTCTTTGTCTCACCAGCTGTTGGCATTTAATATATTATTTTTTTTGAAGGCTACCTTATAGACCTTTTCTACTCTTCATGGCTCATGTCGGTGCAGTCTCTAGTCATTCTGCCACTGCTGGGACTCGGCTCTGAGACGAAAGAATGGCAAAGGCAATGCTAACACTTTTAGAGTAACTACATAGTTTAACCACATTGCGTTCTTCCCTTTCTGTTTTCCAGATTTATCCAGGAGATAGAGCATGCCATGGAGCTTGGCCCAACCAAGCAGTGTCCGCTCCGCGAGTTCCTCACCATGTACATCAAGAACATCTTCCTCAATCAGGTCCTGGCTGAGATCAATAAAGAGATCGAAGGCGTCACAAAGGCATCTGATCCCCTGAAAATACTGGCTAATGCGGACACCATGAAGATCCTAGGTGTGCAGCGGCCTCTTCTGCAGGTAGGAGCTGAGTGAACTGCCAATACATCCCTTATTGTCCGTGTCTAGCCGTGACCTGGCTATATATCCAATGAGGAAAGGCATGGACTTGTTGGAGCGGGTCCCGTGAAGGGCCATGAAGAAGACTGGGGGCTGGAGCACCTCTGCTGTGAGGACAGGCTGAGTGAGCTGGGGTTGTTCAGCCTGGAGAAGAGAAGGCTCCGGGGAGACCTTCTAGCAGCCTCCCAGTACCTAAAGGGGGGCTACAAGAAATCCGGAGAGGGACTTTGTGCAAGGGCATGTAGTGATAGGACAAGAGGTTAATGGCTTTAAACTGAAAGAGGGCAGATTTAGGTTAGATGTAAGGAAGAAATTCTTTAGTGAGGGCAGTGAGGCCCTGGCACAGGCTGCCCAGAGAGGCTGTGGATGCCCCATCCCTGGCGGTGTCCAAGGCCAGGCTGACGGGGCTTTGAGCAACCTGGCCTAGTGGAAGGTGTCCCTGCCCATGGCTGGGGGTTGGAACTAGGTGGTCTTTAAGGTCTCTTCCAACCCAAACCATTCTATGATTCTAGGATGCTATGACCTACAAAATTTGTCTCAACATTGAGTCTAACTATGATTATTCCAGTGTCAGCGCTAGTATAGTCTTTCCTCTCTGATCTCTGGTGCAGATATGTAGGTATACCCGGGCTCTTATGTTTTGCTTGTGCAAGAGGCTATGTCTCTCTTGCTACATATGTCAAGCTAACGGCATCTTTGCACCTTGCCTGGCATGTGCCGTTTTTAAAGCACCTTGTAGCCATCACGACAAATTGTTACCAGCTTTCTTAAACCACCACCATAGAAGTTTATTTTCAAGATTTTCCATAACGTGTGCCTCCCTTAGAAGTTCTGGGGACCCTTGCAAATCACAGAGCCGTGCGATCGAACTAAATACACGTGCCAGACTACCAGGAGGAGTAAAGACGAGTCCGGCTGCCTCCCAAATGCAGCATGTTTGTGATTGATGTGATGCTGTTGCAGCAAGGCAGCTGTATTGCTTCCTCAGCCAGATAAGAGAGATTTGAGAGATTTGGTTTTGAAGTTAGAGTATTTATATGAGAAGTGTCTTTTGACACAGCTTTTTTGAGCACTAATGTGGAGTAGTGATAATAGCAACAAACACAGTTCTCATCCCAGCTGCATGGGTAACAGGACAGTCTGGAAGCCCACCCAAAAATTCTGAATTACACATGTTGCATAAGACTGAAAGGAATGAGCTGACTGTTAGCTCTGACTCTTGCTGTGATTTGAGTCAAGCTCTTTACATCCTTTTAAATTATTCCCTTATCTGTAAAATTGTCTCTTCAGGGATGAATAATATTTGCAAAGTTCTTAGGAAGTAGCAGCACGCGTCTCCCCAGGTTTATATGGCTGCTTTCTATCTTAGTTTATAACTGTAAAATGTGTGTATTATAATGATACATAATAATAGTAATAACTATTATTATTTTATTATTTGGGGAAGATCGCTAGGATTTTTGCATGTATTTATGGTCACTAATGCTGTGCCTGTCGACTGCCGTGGGTATGGGATGGTTCTTTCAGAGGCAAAGCAAGATCAGATTCCAGTGGAGAGTTTTCAGAAGTCTTTAGAGGGGAACAGCTTCCTTAGAAGGGGGCCAAAAGTTTCTTTACATGGTTTAGAAAATCTCCATGAGTTAAAATGATGTTTTGGAGCAGCACAGCATCCCTGAACTATTTCCTTCCCAAGCTTTACCAGCCTTCCCAGGAACTCAGTTATCAAAACCAAAAAGCGGAAGAATTCAACCCATTGTAAATAATTACCAACATAAACACTGTTTCAGCCTCAACGTTCACCGAGCACACACGACGTAAGATGAGAACAGGGCATTTCCCCAAGAGCAGGTTATGTCTGAATATCTCAGGTTGAGCCCTCCCATGAGCTGAAGGTGGATTTGATGGCGTTTGTCTTTTCTTTTTCGTTCGGCGCTGCAAAAGTAGTGCCGATCAGGTGTAAGGTGTAATAGTGAAAATGCAGCAGGAACGGTCATGCAACAAGAGCAGAGTAGTGAAAACAACTTTAATGAGAGCAGAAGAGGTTTTGTACATCAAGAACGCGAATGCATTGGCTGAGCGGGGATGGCAGGAGCACAGCAGTGAGGGGCTGCGCTGGGGAAAAGATTACAAAGTACGCCCTCCTTTTGCAGTTACCTGCAATGCCGGTAATTCCTCACCAGCGCGAGTGCCTAGGAAAAAAAGAAATATGCCAAATCTGTGACACACGCAGAAGTCTTCCAAGGCTTGATTTTCAGAACAGGGTTGAACAAAATAAATTTTAGGGCAGTTTTGGCTTCCACAACAGGAAAAGTATTTGAAGATTGAAACGATGAGTTACAATAGAAACGCAAACTCTACTTACTCACAGTCTGAGGAGTCCATTGAAGATGTTATTTGAAGTTCGTTTTGAGAGATCTGCAAATAAATAGGTATATTCTTTGCTGTGTTTTGTATTGTTTGCCCTTCTTTTGTTTTCTCGTACGAGAATTAAACTGAGTGAGAACCCAACCCCAGCCTGCGCAGGTGTCTGACCTTATTGAGAGCTGAAAATACTTTATAGCAATATTATCATGCAAGCTTTGGAGCAGGACCGTGGAGGTTGTTAACCTTACGAATTTGTTTTGGATTCTTAATGCGATAATGTGTGTTTGTGGATTGTGGCTTCATTTGTAGCCATGAAAATGTGTTCTATAATATCAATATATTTTCTTAAAGTTCATTTGGGGTTGAAGAGTCAGAATGGCTTGGAATTTTCTCGTCCAGCTCCTATAATTTGTTTCTCATGATGGATGGAAATCATTTTGAACTGGAATTATTCTTGGTCAAAATGTACATGGTCAGAAGGTCTGCCTGTTCCCGACATTATAGAAGGGTAATTTTGTGAAAGCGAAGAAAAATTGCTGTCTCTTTGAACCAAGTCATCCAAATAGCTCCCTAAAATAATTTTATTGATTTTACATTAAAAGGAAAAAAAGGCTATTTCTGCATTGACAGTGCTGGAGCCTGAAGTCTTGGCCCTCATCACCTCATGGGTACGATGAAAATACAGTGTATAGCGTGAATGAGCCTCGCATCTCTCTCCCAGCACTGGGGTTACTTTTTCCTGCCTTATGTCGTTCGTGGAGGGGTTCATGGTTCTCCCATCCCACTCCTTTCTATCCTGAAGATCTTTCTGAAGCTTCTGCAGCAGGAGCCGGCGCTGTGATTTGAACACGACTCAAGAATTTATCAGTTCCCACTGCACAGGCTGGTAATAGCTGCTTTTTGATAACTATCAGCACATGTTTGAACTGAATTAGCTTATAGATAAGAGGTTTTCTAGCATTCTATGCCATCATGTCCTCACAGATGAATCATCCATTTCTGTAAAGATTATGCTTTAAAAAAAAAAATTGTAGCTGCCCTTTGTAAATATTATATTTGACTGGGAGGATGGTCTTGTTTTCCATTCTTCCATCCTTAAATGTAAAATACTGTAAATCCTTTTCCTTTTAAGAGTGACTGAATAACCATGAAACTAATTTGTCTCAAAATTATTCTGCATTAAACTTCAGGCTGTAATTGTTTAAATCAAGACTAAATTAGGCTACAAGCAGCTCGACAGCTTCTTATAGCCTGTTTTTGTATGCTTCACGTCGAGGTGATAAATCTTTCCAGCTAGGTGGTCACTACTAATACTGGCCTGAAAAATGTTTTGCCCTGTCTCCGTCCAACAAAAAAGTGCATGTTGCTTCATTCTTCCCAGTCTATAGCAGCAGAGTGGGATTTTTCCTTTAAAGCATCAGCGCAACCGTCATTTCTTACAGCAGTATTGTGTAGGTGATGGGCGTGATAGTTTTCTGGCTGAAAATCCAGCTAAAAACTCCTTGAAAAGTCAGAGTGTGCAGCTGTTCGCAGGATAATGACTTGCTGGAGCTAATTATCCCATTGCCCGCACCGCTTATCCCACGCACAAAGTCACTCGCTTGTGACTTTCCAAGGAGACATCGCTGGTAGCTTTGGCATGTTTTCTTCCCGTCAAATTACTGGTTATTAAGAAGAAGAATGGTCACAGTGAGTGGTGTTTAAATGGTTCAGCAGTAGTGATGGGTGCATGCTTTGATAGCGAGTGGATGTTATTAATTATTAGCGTAAACAAATTAGTTGTCTTTTCAGGCTGACTTCCAACAATCAAAATCCATTAAGGAGCAGGCATGGCTGATCAGTTGAGTTTTTCCCATTCAAGGACAAGTGTGACTTTTGAGGCAGCACCTGTGGTTCTGGTCCTTGTGGGGTTTTTTTGTTTGGGTTTTTTTCAGTGACACGATATCTAAAACAGTAGGAAGTGCTTTGCAGATGTTTTCATCTCTTGGGTGCTGTATCTGTTTCCCTTGCACAGCCAATGTGTCAAGAGGTTAAGACCCACTGACTGAGTCCGTGGCAGAATTCTAGCTGAATCTTCTTTTTCACTTTGAAATGAGAGACAAAATTATCTCTCCGTGGGAGTCTGAATCTCCCTATTGCTTTCAATATTTCTTTGGATAATTTTTCCTCTGAGGGGAACATTTACTGTGGTTACTGCCTTTTGTGGAAGCTTTTACAAGGCTCCCGTGTAAGTCATCTGCAGATCTGTAAGTTCTCCACTGAGGCTGATCGCGGAGCTCTAAGTTATATAAAAGAAATTACTAGCTTTAGGCAAACTGTTATGGCAGTGCTTCAATTTATTTTAAAAATCAAGTTTAACATGCACATTCAGTAAAACCTAGGTAGGAGACAGCTTTAAGTTGCATATGGACATACTGAAGCAGCACGGCTCGCAGGCAGAATTATTTTCTTCCTCTCTGGATCTGGAAAAGCAAAATCAGGTTGCACAAACCATCCCACAGATGTGACTCACGTTTGACTTGAAGGAAACAGCCACACGTTTGAGGTCTCTGTAGCCTGTTAATCCCTGCAGTTGCTGGGTATCTCTTGCATAGGTGGGTGCAATCCTGCGTTGGAGTCGGCCGGAATCTGTCTAACCCTCGTTTGTTCAGCGCTGAATCCAGGTTAATATTCCCCATCTCTCATGACCTGAAGCTCAACACCAGGCTGGGCTTGGCTGTGTGGTTTCTATCTAGAACATGTGAGAACTGGTCTCCTTTTTAAGCAGACTTTTTGAGAGCTGGTAAAATCGCAGCTGCTCTACCTGGAACATGCTCTATTAGAAATTAGCACCACAGAGAAAAGTAAAAGCCTAAGTCTTGACTGCAAGCAGTGAGAGTTGGATGCAAAATGTGTTTGGTCATGGTCCTACCTGAGACCACCACCTTGTTTTGTTCACGTCAAGAAGTGTCTGTCATATGACCACATTTTTTGGCCCATACCAATGCAGATTGCATTTGAACTTCGTAAGTGATGGGTTACTGTTATTTCCAGGTCTTTAGTAAACATTTTTGGAATATTTACCTACCTAGTATCATAGTATCGTAATTATGTTAGTTGGAAGGGACCTCTGGAAGTTGGTCTCATCTGCCTGAAGCCCTGGCCCAGAACCAGAGTCTGGCCAACACCAGATCAGATCAGTCCTGGCTTTATCTCAGTGGGTCTCGAAAAATTCCGGAGATGGAGATCCTCTGGGCAGCAGTTCTGCGCTGCTCTGCTGCTGGAAAGCTTTTTCATAGCCACGGTTTTTGGCTGCTGTTCCTTATTATGTCACATGTATGATATATAGAACAGACCAGGAGTCTTCATTTAAATTGTATATTATTTTTATTTGTGGAAAACTGAAGCCTACACCCAGTGCAGCTCTTGCATCTGTGTAAGGCACCTTAGGTGCAAAGCAGAGTAACTAAACCAGTGACCACACTATGGCCTTCACACTTCTGCATGTGGTTGCATCTTGTTAGGGCTGATCTCTGGTTTAAATTAGTCCACTGTTATTAAAATATACCTCCCTAGGGTCAGTCTAGCCGCAATGGTCTTGACAGTACTAGAGATGAAAGTGTGTATGGAGTGTTTGTATCAATGAGTCTAATCAAAAGATGTTATGGGCAAAACAGTCCAGTTAATAAAGAGATCACCTGGTCTTGTATCTCTTTGCAATTACATTGTGCTTTTGATTTGTAAATCTTAAATTTTTTTTCAAGAATTTAATTTAATTGGTAAAACTTGCTATTCAAAGACAGCCTTTCTAACACAGCTTTCTCTCAATCTGTGTCTTTGTAGTGCATCAGCCAACATCATTCCTAGGGTCCAAGAGCTAATACTTCGGAGTGAATTCACATCATTAACTTTGCTTGCTCAGGGTTGTGTCTGCTGCGTTATTTTAGATGACCTGAGCCAGGAGAGCTCTGTTTCCAACCTTAAGCTCTAGGTTTGAGCAAAAGTGATGACCATGGCTCTGAACGTCCTTGGGAACCAGCAGCTTCAGGTTGGAAAAGCACAACCTCCTGAGCTGCTGGTGCTGAGAAACCTGGCCGGAACGGGGTCAAACGTTGTGTTTTCAGGGTGGGTTGGAGGGTGCAGACCAACTGCTGTCTCTTTTGATCTTTCTGTAGCAGGATTTTTTGGTGGACAGGCAGGAGAGATGTAATGGTTTCTGACACATCTGCTGACAGGGACTGAACTGCATTAGCACTCTGTCAATCCCATCTTCTACAAGCTGCCTTTTTTGAGACCTATTTGACTTACTAGCTATCAAAGGCATCCTCAGTTTTTGGCCTGCATGGGAAGAGCAGCAGGCAGTCAAGGGAGAGGCAGATGTCTGCATGGCCAATGCGAATCCGCGGGGATCAGCTGCTCTGAGGGAGCAGAAGGGGCATTAAGCCCCCGAGTTCACCCTGGAAGCTGGAATGGGTGCAAGGAGAGGTTGACTTTGCTTCTGTGGATTTTCTGTCTCCCTCTGGTTTTTCTGGTCATTAGTCTGATGAGTGGGGCACGAGCCAAAGCAGAAAGAGAAACATACTTCAATTCTCGTATGCTGGAGATGGCCTGGCAAAAAAAAATAAAAGAAAAAAAAGAAATCAAAAATAGCTGTCACTGTCTTCTTGGCCTTGAAGATTGACATCTCACTAGCAGGTCCTGTCTGTCATTGCAATTCCCTGTATGGCTCCTGGATTAAGCCTCTCTCCATAGATGCAGTTCCTATTGAGCTGGTAGGGCTTTTATCCCTTTTATTCTGCTCCTGAATGAATATGGAGTTTTGGGGTGATGGGAGAAACTACGTGCATAGTCTGCTTCATTCCTTCCCATTCTTTTTGATAGGATTTTATTTGAAAACCCTGCAGTCATCACGCATGCAATGATTTCTGGCTTGGCCAGAAGTCAACGGGGGTGTGCAACTGTTGACGTAGGGAGGCTGTGGGAGATGCACCAGCGTGGTGCTGGGAACGCCTCCGGGACGCTGAGCGCATCAGCTCCCTCCTGACATGGTGAGATGCAGAGGAGCATCCGTATCTTGCAGGATTAACCCTTTTAAAGGACCTTTGCCATCATGGCATTTACAGTGTTCATCCTCACCCTGGACTTTGCAGCTGTTTTTCAGTGGCAGTTTGAGTAATCGCCAGACTGGTAAATCCACTAAAACTTCCTTGTGAGTTATTTTATTTTTTTCTTCTTACAGTCGTCTTTTTTTTTCAGAAGTTGGGAGTAAACCACATGTATCTGTCCCAGCCTCGGTCACAGGCCTTGATTGATTATTTTAATTACCAAAACAGCCCAGACAGGTTCTTTCAGCGGTAGTATTGCGCTCATAAATCCTCATTTTGCCTCACATGGCTGAGCCCACATGGCTGGTGTCAGAAACAGCCCCTCTTATCTTTCTGTCCAGAGGAGAAGCCATTTAGCTTGGCCACCCTCCTGTCTGTTTAAAGCTTAAGCTGCACATTTCTCATTTGCAACCTCGTTAAGCGTACCGCATCCGTGCAGGAGAGCATATCTCTGGGATGCGGAGGCAGAGCTGGCCTTCTCGTTAACCCAAGGGCGCTTCCAGAAATTGAGTTTGAAGTCTCAGGTACAGGTACCACGGAAGCAACACTTCACCCAGCCTTCCTCTTTCCCTTCAACTGCCTTGTTTCCTAGGTGTTTTTCCAATTTTAAACCAGTGTTTTGACTTTGCCAGGGTTGTTTCTGTGGTGGATGACCATAGCTGCAGTGTCCAGGAGGCTCTTAGCATCCACTTGTGAGTACCTACAAAGGCAAACTCTGATTATCTTCATTTAAAGGAGATCCGTGTCTCTCCATCACCAGCAGCTTTCCAGGAGTTTCTTTCATAACTGTCTTTTCACTAGGAAAGTTTAATTACTTGCCTTTTTTGAAACACAGCAGTGGTAGAGTTTGGAGCCTTGGTTTGGCTTTTTTTGACTCTCCGCACCCATTAGCTGAAGATTTTCTCTCTCTATCAGAACAGCACAGATATTTTTCCCTTCCCTCTGCCTGGTTTGCTTCGTGAATCCCAAATCCGGCCTGTAACACAGTCTCATGCAACACACTTTAGAGATGGCTTCAAGAGAAGAAACTTTCCTGTGTTCTTGGCAGGCTTATTGAAAGTCACTTTTTTTTTTCCTTGCATTTGAAGCCTGGGCCCATTTCATTTAGGAAGAATAACTCTAATTTCTAGGTTTTGAAATGTTTTCCTAATCAGAAGTGCTGTATGAGAAGAGCCATCGCATTTTAAATAATTGATGGCTACTTTATTGAGTTGTCAGCACTAATTCATCCTTCCTTTGAAGTGCTCGGATGTTCAAAGGAGTAATCTTTCTACGACGTGCTCATTTTTTGAAGAAAAGTTCATTTTTATAATTACTTTTTTTTTTTTCACTGCGGAATGTAATTGTAGCTGTGCAGCGAGGGGGAGGGATGAAGTACCTTCCAGCTCACACAGGCTCTAAAATGCCTTTATTACTACTTTTGCTGCTAATTTCTCTGCCTCCCTCCTTTTGCAGAGGTTTAATTATACCTGTTTTAAAAGTGCATTTTGAAATATGACACCTCGCTCTCATAGAGAACAAAAGGGAGATTAATCTATTGTTAAAAGGAAAGGTAAAGAAGCTCTATTTTTTTTTGTTAGGGGCTGCCCCTCCCTGACAAGCAGCATTCAGTGGGAGGATCGCAGAGAAGTAGCTGTGATTTTGAAGGAAGGTACTTGTCAACAGGAGAATTAAAAAATGAAAAAGAGATGCAGAGACGCTGCATTTGGAGTATTCCTTTTTGCACGGTGGGTTTCCCTTCCTCCCCTCTGCTAGCAGAGAGAAAGGTTCTTGCTAGAGTGTATAAACTTTGGTAGCAGTTTAAAGGTTAATAGCACTCTAATTTACATCTGAAAGAATTGAGAGAAGGCAGTAAATTAAAAGTTTCCCCTTTTGGTACTAATCTGTAAATAGACCCTTTCCATTTCAATAAAATAAAATAAAATAATAGTTTCGCTCAGTCAGAATGGTAATTTTTTTGCAAATGATCTGCTTTTGTACAATGGTTTTTACTTGCGTGAACTTCACCGTACAGAAGGTAAAAGCTTTTCCCTTGCATCACCCATGCGGCCGCCCCGTGAAGCTGTTGGGTGGTACCCGGTTCTGCAGCCGCGGTTCTGGTCATGATGGGCCTGATCCAGGACTCGCTGGGGAGTTTAAACTGTTGGGGTGGACTCTTTAATTAAAATATTCGGGGACCTTGTGTGTCTGTAAAGTAAACTGATACATGGAGTGAAAATAGAATGAAATGATACAACTCTACGGGAGAGCCCTGCCCCGGGCTGTGTTCTGTTTTAATTAATTAGGTGCTGATTGTAGCTGCTGGAAAAGGTAAAGACAGGAGAGAACTGAAAAGCGTTGAAATTGTGAAGATGGTATCCTAGATTCTGATCTCAGCTGACCTTGAAGTCTGTGGAGTTACACTGGATTTCTTCCAGCTTGAGTGAGATGAGATCTATCCCATTAGCTCTAAATAATGTCTGTAGTCAGTCTTTTTACACAGTAAAGGACAGGAAAAGATCTGGTCATTCAGCTGCATCCGACTCCTGTTTGTGTAAATAGCATCAGCCTCAATAACCTCTTGAGTCGCATACAATGAAAAGAAAAACAAGCTTGAAAATGAAGCAAACCAAACATTCAAGCCTCCAAGGGAGCTCCAAGGCACTTCCAGCAGAAGGCCGTGAGATTTCTCTGCCCAACTATGTTTTTTCTTATTTCAGGGTGGTGTCAGAAACTGTATCAAGGGCAGGTTGAACACCCCTCTTTGGTATTAACATGGCGTTTTGTATTTAATTCCTGCTCTGTTGTTTTCCATGGCACTTTATCAGCCACAAAATTAAAAATATTATTAATCACCGTTCTCCTAGTTAGGGACGTGAAAATAGTGAAGATGACCCATTTGCCTAGAAGTATTAACTGCAAAAATGTACACGAGCTGGTGCGTTAGAGCTCTTATCCAGGTGCTAGTCAAATCATTGATCTGAAAATAAAACTACATGTGTTTTGGGTCTTCCTAGAGTTACGTGAAGAACTGTTTCCCGTCCTCTAAGTAGAAACACTTTGGCTTTGCTCTTTGCGTTGCTGCTGATACAATAGAGCGCGGTCTGCAAACCATCAGGGAATGGTGTTGGGTCCCAGTGGGTGATGTAGGAAAATGGTGCCGTGGTGTAATAGCTGCACTTGCAGACTTGTAGGGACGTAGGTTTGGAAGAAATGTTTGGAGAAGTCCATTCCCAGACTGGCACAGGTGATGGTGATCTCATTGTAGAGGCCCTCTCAAAACAAAGCTGCATCTGAAAGGTGGCTTTTCTCTCTTGATGCTTCTCCATTTAAAGCCCTTTTTCTCATTCCTAGGTGAAAGGTAGCAGCCAGCATTGACCATTTATTTTGCGCCTTGGACTCCTGCTGAGTTAAAAGCAATGTTTTGACATTCAGATTCATTTCTTCTAATACTGCGTCGTATTTGGGGATTTTGATTTGATTCCTAGTTCTTCCTGATGAATTTGTGTACAAGACGTGTTTGTTTTCTGGTTTGTAAAGCCCATCACAACCTGCAGGAATGTGCATAGGAGCAGCCAGAACATCATCCAGATTTCATCTCTAGTGCTCAGTCTGAACTCTAGGAAGAGTGGCAAAGCAAATAACAACAACAACAACAACGACTATTATTATTATTATTATTATTATTATTACTACTACTACTACTACTACTACATTGGTAGGGCTTGGGGAGTAGCCACATGCGTTAGAAAGAGAGGTGAATTTCCTTGCTTCTGCAGATAGGAGAGGTTATACCACAACAGAGGTATGGGTGTTGGGTGGGCTCCTCAAAGAGTTAACGAAAGGGCTGTCAAAGAGTGACCAACAGCCCATGGCTTCCTAATTGTCATTGCCTCTTCAAATCAGTGGACCACGCTAAGTTTCAGGAATGTCTCTGCTCAGAGCAACATCAAATGCTTCTGGCCATGGTGACACTTTTTGGCCCTTCCTAGGAACCATCTGTCAGTGACCACTGGAAGGGAGAAGGAATGGGACTTACAGCCATCGCCATGCCACAAAGCAGAGACTGTAGTCTGAACTATCCAAAACAAAAAAAAAAACCACCAAAAAGAGAGGAAAAGAGGGAAGAGGTTAAGATTAAGCAGCTGATGCTCTGAAAATAAGAACTGGCTCTTAGATCAGGAATATCCATGACAAATGGGCTCAGGCAAGCAGGATCTACCCGCTGTTGAGTGTAAACCAACAAATAGCTGGAGGGTATCAGGGCTTACTTGGTCTTTTAGATTCTTAAAACTAATTTGGCAACACTTGCATGGTTTGTCAAGCGAACAAAATCTCGTTTAATTGAAATGAATTGCCTGTGTGTGTATAAATGCATATTGAAGTTTCTGTATCGCGGCTTCAAACCGGTAGTATGGGCTGAGCATCTCTTAATTGCATTCAGCGCTGCATTTCACAGCTGGGCTGAAGAGCAGCCAGAAAAGCTTCTTTCCATCAAGTCAGGTTTCAAGTGAGGGGGAACAAGTCCTCCTGCTAATTTTTACATTTATAATTCACCAGGACTGTAGCACTGGCGATACAAAGAGCTGGTTGAAGTTTTGAAAAGGAGAGAAAGACTTTTCAAAACAAAATGTGGATTTGACAGTGAGCTAATGCAGAGGTTCAGCCCAGGAGGTGATGTGCTCAGGCAGGTATGTTTGGGTGTCTGGACAGATGTGAGTTTCACAAATAAACTCAATTTTTGATATAATGGGAATAAGAGCTCTCGAACGTTAAACAATCCAGCCTTGAAGAGAAGAAGACGTTTAACAGCACCTTCACTTCCGTTTTGCTGAACATTGGTCTTAGCCTGACATGTTTTTATAACCTTTAAAAAAAAAAAGAAAGAAATTGCCCTAATGGAGCCAAGAAAGCAAAATCCCGTGATAATCTGCAGCTAAATTAGCACTCCAACTCCTTTATACATGAATCAGAAAGGAAGAGTTTTGGGCAGGCCTCAGACAATGATGCCAGTTCTGCAGCAGCACGAAGCATTCAAAAAATGGTCTAAAATACATGTATCTATAAATTTTATCGATCTATCTATCTGTCAGGCTATCTATATTTATTTATGGTAGCATGAGCTTGAGCCCCAAGGCACTGAGCTGTGAACGGTGGAGGAAGGAAGAGGGGAAATGTGTGCTGGCGGTATCGGCAGGTTGTCATCGGAGTAGATGTGCGGGTCTGAACCCCCTAGAGATCGTCTTCTCCAAATATTCGGTGGTGGGCTGGTTTGAGCCACCCTCACTTCTGTGCAATGTGCCTTTCCCCCGAGCTGTTCCCCCAAACTCCTCTTTTGGTATTTTTACATGGGTATCAGCCTGGCTTTTTTCTTTTGAAGAGCATTTCCACCCTGTATCGTTTGGCAGTGATCCATATTTAGGTAACAGGAGAGGTTGTTTCCGATGAGGAAAATGATTTTAAATATTTTTCTTCTAATAGGTTAGCAAGTGTTGAAATTGATGTAATGAAATAATGACAGGGGAGCATCTCCCTGTGAGTTTACTGCGGTGGTGAAAAACATGCTTCTTGACAGGCTTCAGGTTTTTCTTCTAGGTTTATTCCCTTGCGCTTGCTCTTTTGCTTTGCTCTTAATAATCAAACAGCTTTTGAAGGCATAGGGTGTCCTCAAGGAATAAATACTTTCTGAGTCCAGTCCATCTCCACTAGCCGGTACCATCCACACCAACCTCAGCTACCAGTACCAGATCTGTACTTGACCGCTCGCTTTTGCAGGAGATGGTACACATCATTGCCTCTTCCCTTCCCCTTTTCCCTCCTTAAACCCGCAGTAACTGGTTATAACTTGTAGCCATGACATAATTTAAGGTTATTTATAGATTACTCCTTCCTTGCCCTCTTTAGTTGCATCATTTCTTGCAGGTATGGTGGTAGCATATGGTGGTAGCACAGGGCTTCAAGAAAGATTTGAATGAAAGTGGGGATGACCTGACTGGCCAGTGGAGGATCTTCCATGCATAAGAAGTCACAAAAATCCTGAAATAATTATGCTGGAGAGAGATAAATGACATGTTCAAGATTAGTGGTGGTACCAGAGGAGGACACAACACAAAAGCAGGCAGCTGTATAGTGGCTGGGAGGGAGCAGAGCATGTCTGGCCAAGGAAGCTGTTCAGTTCCCATCCCTATCATTGATTTATTTTGTGCATTCAACTTTTTTAAGAGGCTACTAAAACTCAGCTCCAGGTCCAGATTGTGAGATAACCCTTTTTCTTTGCGCTGGGCTCTTGGAGGGAAGGAAGGGAACTTGGGAAAGTTGATGGCAGCACAGGTATTTACAGAGCAGCTTGACAGCTGAGTTTGTTGTATAAGCTTGGGTCAAAATCAGCTTGTCTGGGGTTGCTTTTTTTTACATCTGATTCAAGGTGCTGACTTTGGGTTGCGTATGTTGCTAGCAAAAAGGAGCTGATTTTATTTTGATTGGTATTCTGACGGGTTTCACGGAGCAGGTCAGTGTAGACAAGGTCTAACGCAGAAAAAAGAAAAGTTGTGGCAGAAGTTTGTGGATCTGTCCTTAAATCTTCACTTTTGGAGACTGACATGCACAGGCAATGGGGAGGAATAGAGGAAAATTTCCAGAGGCAGGAGTGGAGAAGGGCAGTATTTGGGAGCAGGCAGCCTCTGCGGGTGGACTTCCAGTGAGAGCTCTTTCTCCAGACCATGCCGTTAGCTGTCCAAGGCCTCTTCCCTGCCTCATCTCCCACCTTGCTGAACACGTCAGACAACAGTAACTCCACAACTGCTTGCTGGACCCGCATCCTTGCAATAATTGAACTTAAAGGTCATTTATTACGAGAGTTAGTTCATGCCCCCAAATTATTTTTTTCATTTAATTGCATAATAAAGTAAGAGCGGTCCATTTTTACGCACCTTTATCGTGGTAAAAATAGCAGTCAAGTCGCAATTTAAAGTATTTTTCACTTTTGTGATCTGTTCTCTTCAATCAGATATCTGTCCGTATCTGCTCTCTCTTAGCTTTCCCATTGGTTTTGGATCACATGAAGCCTCCAGCATCCTTCTTGGTTTATTTTCATGTATCACACTCTTAGGAAAGGAAAATGAAAATAGAAGGAGCAGGGAAAACTTGAATACTGTAATTGCTTTCTCAATCAATTTTAGGCTCCTACTGTAGGAACAAAATGCAGTAGCATTTAAGAATGTGTTTATGTTTCAGATTTATCGCAGGAAAATGCTCAAATCTCTTTTCTGCTGTCTACTAACGTAGATATCCTTGGTGCAGCAAATTATTAAACGGATGGTGGGAATATTTAGGTAAGGCTGGTGGAAATTGGTGCTTTCTGCTGACCCTTTTGGGACCTTTTGTGTATTTTGCTCTAAATGGATTAGCACCAATTTTCTTGAGTGACTTTTATAAATTGGTTCTGTGCATGATATGCAGGGTCACAACACAGGGTGAAACCCTCACTTCCTTTATTCAGAGTTTACTCCACTATCACTCACTGACTTTTCCTTAGCTAGGGAGGCCTGCAAAGGCAAATATCAGGATTTGTCCCATTTCCAGCATTCACAAGCAGCTTTGCATATCACCAGCATCGGGAAATGGGAAGGGACGCGTGTGTCGGTGGTGGACACAGGGCTACGCGGTTCCTGGAACGGAGAGGAGAGGCTTAAAGATCGTGGTTTCAGGTAGGGGAGAGAGAAGAAGGGACCGTATGTTTGTATAAGTGCCTGATTGCAGCCCAGTTCATGATGTTGCCATGTGAGTCTTCCCTATGATAAGGAAATTTCAGGGAAGGCTCAAAAACCTTCGCGTTGAAGGTTTCCCAAAAAAAGAGATTTTAAGCAAAAGTCTTCTAGTGCCGTAAGTGTCATCTACTTTTAGGGGGTTATTAAGTTACAATTGTAAAAACCCATCAGGAGAGTGTTCTGGGGGTGCTTGGGGCTGGATGCTGGTACCCTGCTAGGGAAGATGCAGTGCTTCAACTCTGAATTGATGTATGTTGGGACAGCTTAAGGCTCAGACAATTGAAGATCTGTAGCTCAGGACTAACTTGTGTTGGCAGACGAAGGTGAATGAGTCTGGTAGTGCATGCCGAGCAAAGGTTTGCGAAAGCACATCTATAGGTAATGCTTTCATGAGTAGTATTTTCACATCTGTAAGTAATACTTTCACAAGCACTTGCATCCGCATTCATTTAATGCAGGTATAATGAGATTTCTATACATCCTTCACATTTAAGTCAAACATGTCAGCAAAAGAAGATTGAAGACATGATAGTTAATTTACATTTTGGGTAACCACAGAATTACAGAGGTGGGTTTTCAGAAATGTGTCATTCAGAGCGATTATTATTTAATGTGTTTATTAACATGTCGATGAAATTTAGGTGCAGCTGTTAGAAAACACTTATTTTATGAAACTGTTGATGTTGGGTTTGTGTGAGAGGAGGTAATGTTTTGGTTTCAGTTCTTCTGATTTTATTAGAAACAAACTATTTAAAAAAAAATCTGATGTGGGTTCTGTTTGCATTTCCCAAGAGTGTTTGTTGCTCTGCTGCATGGTTCAAATAACATAACAGAGTCATCAGGAGTTCTCACTGGGGGTGGGATAACCACTCATCTCCAAGGGGGACCCAGTGTCGCCCAAGGAGTCTCCAGAGCTGAAGGAAGTGTTTTCAGGAGGACTTTGGGGGACACAAAAACATGTTCTGGCTTCTTGGAGCATATTAGGTATCGCTGAGAAGCTGGCTGAGAGCCTGGCCAGTGCGGGCCTGTGCCCTAGGAATGAAATCACCAACCTGCCTGCCACGCCCCGTGTCCCCCACTGACATGGGGTAATGAGAAAGATGAAAAAAAATCTGGCAAGCTGTAATTCTATCTTATTGCTGCTTATGAGCTTTTTTCTGCTTTCTTTTCTTCATCTTAGAAAGCCTACTTGACCAGGGGTGTTTCCTGCAGCAGTGATGTCTACCCAGTATAATCTCAATGCAGCAGAGTTTCCTTGCGGTCATTTTCACGTTTTCTATCATACTGATGTTATTCAGAAAAAAAAATGTGCTTTATAACCTCTTTTATTACTTGCTGTGAATCTTAAAATTCAGTATCACTTATGACAGCGCAGATTGGGCAGTATCTTCTGAAAGCTCTAATAAACATGTGGCAGCAAATTAAAATTACATGGCTGAACGAGTTGCTGCCCCCAGCCATCTGCCCTGTCCCTTCAGTGGTTGTTGCTGGAAAGGTGAGGATATCTGATCCACTTGTGAATCAGTTGCTGAAAACCTCTAGGTTTTTTTTTAGTTTTCTAGGTTTTTTGGACTAGATGACCTTTGATGGTCCCTTCCAACCCAAGCCATTCTATGATTATATTTTCATTCAGACATACCCTGGTCTCGGTTTACCTTCATATATGATGCTGTGAAGGTTTGGGAGCAGATTCACAGGTAGGTGAGATATCCTTAGATTGTGCTGTTGAGTGGAGTGGAGGAGATGGCTTGGCCATCTGATTTTAATCCATCATCTCATCTCTCAGAGCCCCTGAAGATCTTGAGAAGATCTGCGCTCCTTTGCGCCGTTAGTGGGAGCAGCACACTTGGCTCCTCAGAAAAGCAGAGCTGTCATCTATCCCATGTTGAAGGTTGTCAGATTTGTCTCCTCCTGCTCACTCCTCTTCAGCCCCTGAACTTTCAAGAGATGATTTTTTAATCTGGCCCCATGGCTTGGACAGCAGGCGTACTTGTCTGGCAAATGTGGTGCTGTAAAGATGCTGTCTACGCTTTGACTCTTTTCTAGAAGTAGAAATTTGGGGAACATAAGAGCTACCATAAGAAGATTTACCCAATCTTCCTTTCCATCTTAGGAATGATCAGCAAGAAGTGCTCTTGGAGCCTGCTGTAATAAATAAATAAAAAAAATAGACTGCAGGAAATCTTCCCTATTCATTAGGCTTCATCATGGTCTCTGATAGTTCAGCTCGATCCCTAAATGCTGCGTGCAATATCCTTTCCAAATCACATTAAGTCTGACAGCTGTGGATTGCCTTGATAGATGTGTAAACGGTCAGCCCCGTTGTGAATGCCGACGAAACCCGTGCCTCCCTGATACCTCCCGTCGCCAAATCTAATCATGCGCTCCCGTGTAAGTGAATTCTAAGCTCTCATTACGTGTCAAATAAAAACTATTTGCTTGTTTTGGTTTTGAATTGCCAGTAAGTAATTTAGAGTCCAGCAAGGTGTGAAAATAGGTCTGATATTTTCCCTTTAGGCTGGGTTTAGAAGCACAGTGCTGCGGGATCTCTTGGGTCATGAAGTCCCAGTCCTTGCCATCAGATGCACAGCATCATATAATCTGCTTCTCATAAGTATATTAAGTCTGTCTTCAAAGCAGCCAGGCTTTCATTCCCCATAGCTCCTGTTGAAGGGTAGGTAGACATATTGCTTTGGTGCTTTACTATTCCTCTAATTCCAAGCCGTAATAATACTCAGGGCTGTTTATCAGTGCCTGCTCATGCAGGCTGCTGAGTTCAGCCCACCCGAACGTCACCGTCTCTCCCTTGGGGCTGCAGTGGTACAGGTAACTTGGAGTCATCTGCAAATGCATCTGCCCAGAGCTACTCGGCCTTTCTGCAGCTCAGTAGTGAGTAAATTAAACAACATGAGATACGATACAGAAGCTTAAGACAATCTTCTTCAATTGCAATTAATTTTTTCTTAAGGAGTGGACCAGCAAAACCTTTTCAGAGGCCTGTATTTATTTAGCAGAAAGTTGTTTTTCAAAGGACTCAGCCTTATTATAAGCTGTTTCCAACTTGTTGGTCACAAAGCGTGGTCTTAGCAATCATGGTTTGGAAGGACTTCCAGATTCAGTAGTAAGGAATGCTTTATTTTTGTGATAACTGAACTACTCAGGATCGCCTTGAGCACTTGACCTCAGCTGCTTTTGTTCCTTGAGCTCTATCAGAAAACACCCTCCGTCTGTGAATTCCTCAAGCTGAAGGTGTGTTGGTGAGTGAAATACTCATGAGTGAATGGGACACAGGAGTGAGGAAGAGATTTGTCTGACATGAGGTGATGGACATGCTGTGCATGTTCTCCTCCTGCCTTTGCTGCCAGGTGTGGTTGTGCAGCACTTCGTAGGCTTTGCTGTCTGCACTGAACCAGCTCTCTGCTCGCCCTGTTCACAGCTTGGAGACAAATAAGAGAGAGAGGGAGAGGACATTTAGATTAGACATGACACCCCCTAATCGTGAATAATAAGTCTGTATGGACAGGACGACAAAAGTCTTTGCTGTACCACTTGCGTTACTTGATTCAATTCATGGTTCTCCATCAAGACACTGAATTAACACAGGGCATAGGCCTTCTCAGGCTGTCTCAAAAGTGGCGAGCGAGTAATTTTTTACCTATGTGTTACTGTGTGGTCCACCGTCAAGAGTACCCTTCACTGCAGAAAACCAATCATGAAAATGTCTTTGCAGCCCGTGAGGGCCACACTGGTGGGTTTTAGGAGCTGAAGTCTTGCACTAGGAAAAGGTTTCATCCCCGGTGCCATCCAGGTGTAATCTTCCAGTTTTTGGCTTCTCTTGACATGGAAGTTGCAAAATTTGCCAATGGAGTTTGTTTCTTGAAAAACAGCTTGACCTCACTGTTCTTACAGTTGGACGTTTCAGGAATATTTCCTCCATTTTTCAGACAGGGTGCTCTGTAGCAACAGGCAGTGATTCTGCTGAGAGAAGAAAGCTTGTGAATACAGTATGGCCAAAAAAAAAAAATTCTCAAGGGTATTCAGTTGGCTTTTCACTTGGGGGGAGTTGAGGAAGTTCCTTTTGAAGAGATTATATGGCCACATTCATCAGCCTGCTTCATGCTGCTTGAGTAGAAGATGCATAAATACGGATTGACCCCATGTTGCAGTAATGCATCTCCCCTTTTAAGCACTTAATATTTAAAATGACTCTTGCTCTCCAAAAATTCCCGTATTTTTTGCCCGGCGGCAGTCCCAAAATGTCTTGACTGCTTCCTGCCTTGTGCAAGCTCCAAATGGGATGCCTGTCCCGTTTCTTCAACTCTTTCACTGCCTCAGCATGTCCGATGCATGTTCCCCATCAGGCGCAGCCATGGCTTTTTCTGGATAAGAAGAAAAATGTTTCTCCTATGTAGGAATGAAACAAATGAACAAGCAAGCAGTAACTGAGTAGTAGCCTGTTAGTAACTGAGCTACTTTAATTTGCTCCTTCTATGTGGAACTGAATCAAACCTGCTGCCATTAATTGCAACAACATCTTGACGTTGGAGACAAATTTCTCCTCCGCTCTCTTTGCATTCAGAGCGCTACTCCCAGAGGCAGAAAGATGGCATGAGTGATCTTGAGTGCCACCTGGCTTCCCGATAAAGCTTGCATTTATTTCATCTGGCTCACTTGTCGGCAATATCGCTCCTCTTAGCAGCACGGCATTGCCAGACAGATCTTGCAAATATGACAACATTCAAGAGACGAATTATCTCCATTCGGAGTTAATTTCTGTTTCCCAGCAGGGCTCCGCTGTGACCCTGCTGGGTTTGGAAATGCTGCTGTTTGGTTAATAGATGAATGTTTTGTGGATGACTGTATCTGTGCTCTGCTGGTGCCAAGTTTGGCTTCCTCTGCTCCCTCGCCTTCTCACTTGCAGCCAACATTGTGAGGCCTAAATGGATTTATTCACAGGACAATAACTTGACTGTCATTAGCATGGGGAAAATAATGTATGAGCAAGCGATAAAACAAAATGCTCATTCTCTGCCATCCATAACTGCCTGGGAGGTCTCTTAAAGATGTACTGTAGGGAGCCATCTGCTCGGAAGGGGAGATGGGACTGTCAGGAAATGATACACAGGTTAGAGATGGGAAGGGAAGATCTATAGTATCATCCAGACCATTTGCTGAGCGGGACTGCTCATTACTGCTCTGGCTGGGAATTGAACAATGGCATCTCCGCGTTTATTAGACATCTCTCGTAATGAGCTGACCCAGTGGGTCTTTCATTTCCCAATTTGTTCTTTTCTTTTTTTTTTCCCTTCTAGAATGTTAGTTGGGGGAAAAGACAACTTTTTTTCCACACTGCCCTTTTGCTGTATTTTGGAAGCAGGATTTTGCGTTTCTTTGCTACGACAAAAATCCTGAGTTATGAGCAGATGGTTGCTAAACTGCTGAGTAGTTCATTTAGTTCTTTTTTGCTCCTTGCAGGGATCTCAAAAGAGTGGAAATATTAATCATATAGTGGGGGAAACTGTGAAGTGCTACCGAATACTTTGAGTTTGGTTTGTTTTTTTGGATTAATGTACATGTCTTTGGGCAGATCGTGATAAAATACGATAGCAGCATAGTTGGGGTCTTGTCAGCCTGGGTATTGTGGTTGTGAAAGGGGGAGGGGACAAAATTGGATGAATTAAAAGTTTCCCCTGACGTGTAATTCATCTTATCTATAGGAGTGTTCCTCAACACATGACATTTGATTTTACAGTGCCAGGCAAACAGTGCAGCTGACTCCTAACACAAATATTTATCACAGACCTTGGCCCCCATCCAGACCTTGTTTTATGTTGAAAGGTGTTAGATGGAGCTCTGTGCGAAGTTTTTGTTTTCCATCCCTCTCTGTGTGAATAGGACGGTGAAAGTTGCTTGGGCAGTAGCTGTGCCCCATCTATGAGATTCTCTACAAACGTCCAAGTGATCCCATTTCCACACTGTTTGAAGCTAGTGTGGCCAGCCTTTCCTACTAGAGATGGTCAGTCTGAAAGGGAAAGTGCCCTGCAGGCCAACAGCGTTTTCCAAATCTGTCACTGCTTCCCAGAAAGTGTGGTACATGTATACGGCTGTCTCCGTTTCCATCCTCACACCATGGCTCACACTTGGAAGCATCCTACTTCAGAAATGGTCCCACAGTTGGACCTGTCATCAGGTAGGGTCTGAGTCAAGCAAGAGGCAAGTAGCTTTGTTCGAGCAGGAGAAAATAGTGTTTTAATAGTGTTTCGATTTTGCACCCAGCCCGCAAGTCTCATTGTAATTGCTACTTCTCTTTGCAAGAATCAAAGGCCGGTGGTGTCTGTTCTCCCATCTCCTGAGCAGAAGAGTTTGTCAGACCTGAATCTCCAGGGGTTTTAAGTGGTCACTCAGTTTTGATTAATGCAGTGTTAATACAAGCTGTCGGATACTTGGAGCGGGCTGCTCACAATCTCCATGCATGAGGAATTTCAAAATAATCCTTTGGGGACATCCAGGGACAGAACTGTGATCTCCTTAGTCTTTGATGTGTAGAACACAGGGCTTAATTTATTGATTAAATCACAAGTGATGCAGTCACGTGCAACATAGGAGTTTTCTCCTCTCTGTGCTTCTTGGGCAGAGCACTTAACACTACATCTTCCCTGTTGGGATGGTGCTGGACTCCAGGGCTGTGTGAGGGCACCCTGAGTTGCCCTTAAATTGGTCAGCTCGAACCCTGCTCATGCCCCAAGAGTGAATGCAGAAAAGTAAACAAAGAGAATAAATGAAACTATAGGGCTTTTAATTCCTCTTCTTCCTTTTGCAGGAGAAGAGACAACTGATGCTTTTGTAGTTCCCGACTTAGGAAGCTCTACAAAATGTCAAGGGTTTCATAAAATTAAAATTTCACAAGACTAAGGTCATTTGTGTTCTTTTCGGTGTGTAGACATATAGGTGTGTTAATTTTTACCTTGAGTGCGTTGCCTCTCATTTCCTAGTGGCTTTTTTTTTTATTTACTAACTTGTACCGGGAAGGAAGAGCAGGGAAAGCTGTTCCGAGAAGACCTCAGCTCTACTAGGGTTATGTCTGGAGGTGGTTGGAAGGCATTTTCTTGCTGACTTCTATGGTGATTTCTCCATAACAGTAATGTACTTGGTTGAAATCCTTTGGAAGCAAAGGAAAGAGGGGTTGGGGAGTCCGATGTCTCTCTTGTTCTGGAGAATCTAGTGGTTAGAGCATTGGCCTGTGCAATAGGACATCCAAGTTCAAGTCCTTCTGCTGATTGAATGGTCTCGGAGAAAAATTTTTCTCCTTCCTGTTGGTTTCCTAACCACTGAGACAGGCAGAGATCAGTTTTGTCGACAAATACACATTTCAGCGTGGGTCTGTTCTAGTGGAAATGTGGAAAAGGTCTTTATTTTGCCCAGTCTGTTGGAGGGGACCTAGATTAGAAACATCCGAAGTTGCTGTGAAACCAAATTGTCATCTTCCAGCCATCTCTGGCAGTCTTTGTGTGCATTGGGGTGTGACTTCACTTTATAAAATGAAGATCAACCTTAGTCCTGCGGAATCCAATAGCTCCAACTTGAGGGCAGCTCTCTGGGAGCTGGTGGCTGTTGATGTGGTCCATCAATCATAGCTGTCAATCATAACATCCAGCCCTGAGTGCACAGGGCTACGTTGCATGTGGCAGCAAGTTCTCAAGAAAACCAGTGTAGCAAGGGTTTTAGCAAAAATACAGCCGCTGAGTTGCAGAAATCCATCTCAAGTTAGTTGCTGGTAGGTGACCTTTAAAAACATTTCGGAACATTTGAGATTTCTTTTCTTTACTCTCTGATTCCTCCATTTAGAGAAGAATCATCTACAGATGAACCCCAAGCTATTCTTTAGGGAAAAAGCACTTTTTTAACTCATTGAGAATGGTTAAACAAGGCTGAGTTGGTCTACTGGTTTTTACAGCTGCCTCTGGGAAAAGGAAACATACGCCATTCCTGTGGTTTAACTGCATTTTCATCTCTGCTGGCTTATAAAGTCAAGCCACAGAAAACAATACAATAAATTTAACCGCCAATTTTAATATACTTTTGGCTGTCTCAGTAGGAATTGAATACATTGCATGTAATTAGCTGGACTCTCTTGGAAGGGCCTCTGCTCCCCTCCCCATGTGTCCCAATGATTGCTTTGGAAAATACAGACTTCTTAATCACATTAATTGTAGTTGGGTTAATGAAGAGGGAGACAGGAATGTGAAATGTGGTGCTTTAAGGTGAGGTTTGAGTGACCTATGTCTTTTGGGACCCCCCCCTATATTGGGTGTTACCTTCTAGAAACCCACTACTGACACTGGTCTTGTCAATCTACATTGTCATTTAGTTCTACAAATGGACTTTTAGACACTTGTTCCAAAATCTGACAAATGGTCTTGTAATTTCAGTGAAATGAGCTCTTTGTGATCCCAGAAGCTCACCCTGGATTAGCCCTCAGAGCTCAGCCTGGGTTAACTGTTAAGCCTTTACATGTCGTTCATGTATTTATTTGGTGTATTGGGTTTATGTGGCAAGGTTTTGGTAGCGGGGGGGGTGACAGGGGTGGCTTATTTGAAAAGCTGCTAGAACCTTCCCCCGTGTCTGATGGAGCCAGTGCCAGCCGGCTCCAAGACGGACCCACCGCTGGCCAAGGCCAAGCCCGTCAGTGATGCTGGTAGTGCCTCTGAGATAACAGATTTAAGGAGGGAAACGAAAGTTGCTGGGGCTCAGAAACTGCAGCCGGAGCAGAGATTCCCCTGCAGCCCCTGGGGAAGACCCCGGTGAGGCCGGCTGTGCCCCTGCAGCCCAGGGAGGCCCACGCTGGAGCAGGTGGGTGCCCGAAGGAGGCTGTGACCCCGTGGGAAGCCCACGCCGGAGCAGGCTCCTGGCAGGACCTGCG
>JAVKLA010000005.1:2365661-2398835 GCA_034782735.1 Sagittarius serpentarius | reverse complement strand
ACCCCGCGGGGGACCCGCGCTGGAGCCGTCTGTGCCTGAGGGACTGCAGCCCGTGGGAGGGACCCACGCTGGAGCAGGTCGTGGAGAACTGCAGCCTGTGGGAAGGACCCACGCTGGAGCAGGGGCAGAGTGTGAGGTGTCCTGCCCCTGAGGAGGAAGGAGCGGCAGAGACAATGTGTGACGAACTGACCCCAACCCCCATTGCCCCCCCACCCTGTGCTGCTGGGGGTGGGGAGGGTAGGTAGAGAATTCAGGAGTGAAGCTGTGCCTGGGAAGAAGGGAGGGGTGGGGGGAAGGTGTTTTGAGATTTGGTTTTATTTCTCATTACCCTGCTCTGATTTGATTGGCAATAAATTAAGTTAATTTTCCCCAAATCGAGTCTGTTTTGCCCGTGACAGTAAATGGTTAAGCGATCTCTCCCTGTCCTTATCTTGACCCAGGAGCCTTTCGTTATATTTTCTCTCCCCTGTCCAGCTGAGGAGGGGAGTGACAGAGCAGCTTTGGTGGGCCCCTGGCATCCAGCCAGGGTCAACCCATTGGCCATTTTGTTTCTAGTGATGTTTTGCGTTTCCATTAGTTCTTGTTGGATTTAGATCATAGCTACAGTCTTTGCGTTGTTGTCCACATGGATAGCATAAATCCAGGAGCACAATATCGTCTGCTTTTGGGGCCTCAGTTCTGCTAAGCCATTCTCCATCGATTTTTTCCAGCTGCTTTTGTTTTTTCCATCAGCCAGCTGCCCTTGTTCTGGTAACTGTGTCTTTCCAGGAGCGTCTCTCCTCCACGTGGGACATGTGTATGCCCTCTCTCTAGCAAGGATTTTTTAATAGTTAAGTATGCTTTAAATACTGGGGCTCTGAGACTGAAGGAAATAGACCTTCGAGCACATAGAGTATTCATAAAAATAATACAGATGGGTCTTATTCTCCAAACTGGGCTAGCCATATGAAAACATTTATTAAAAAACGAGGTTCACTCTGCTTCCAGAATTGATGGCCTGCTTCTCAGCATCATTAATTTCATGGTCCACTTTCAGTTTGTATCGTGTTGCAAGTGCTAATGATGTTCTAGAGCAGATATTACAAAGGAGAAAAAAACTTACCACTCAGTGCATGAGAAATAAATCGTCACCTTGCCATGAGTTTACCTGTAATTGGGAGAGTTGTGTAAAATCCGAGGAAGGCCACTTCTGGGAATATTCAAGGGGGCTGAAAACGTCAGGGACGAGCTTTTCAGCTCCTGCAGTACAAACCGTGCTTGAAAGAACTGGTTGTTACTCCTTTTCATTGCAGCCTTGCACAAATGTATATTGATTCATAAAGGAAGAGCGTGGCCTGTGCCTGGCACTTTTGAGTGATAAACAGTTACGCAGCAGTAAAGAGGGTATATTAAAGGGTAAGAGCTAATGACTTTTCTTGTGTATGTAACACATTAAAACCAGCATGAAGCTACAGCTATTTTATCATGCTGCTAATGTCCCTGACAACATTCACTTGGTGGGAGTGAATGGATGGAAATCCATTTAGAGAAGTAAATTAAAATACCTTAAAAAATGCCTTTAATAATAGCTGCGGAACTCAGCAGGATCAGAGAAGTGAGAGATACAAAAGACCTATTAAGTTATCCAGTCCATCTCCCTGCCAAAGCAGCAGTATTCCTTATTATGCAGTTACTACTGTATCATTCAGTGAAGATTTAAGTCTCAAGTGCCAGTACCTCTGATGGGAGAGTAATCTAAAGGCTGGAAGATTCCATCGTCACAAACTTGCCCCTGTGTGCAACCGAATTTTTCCTTCCCCGCTCGTCGCCTGCGCTGCACGCGTGGATGTGCAATGGGAATAAATGGACAAAAATCCATATCCAAGTGTTAACTTCTATATTTCCGGCTTTTTAAACTTGTAACAATGCGGCGTTAACAGTCTGCTTGGTATCAGGGATGCATTTTGGTTCGTTTGAAGACTACTGAAAGACGTCTTCTCAAGCAGATACTTCTAGTCCCGTGGCTGTGATTTGTGGCGGCTTTTTCAGAGGCGAGAACCACCTTGGCAGGGGATGCTCAGTGGCTTCTGCTGAAGGCCCATCTCGAGCAGGATGGACCCACTGAATCCAATCCCTTTTTTTGGCATGCTGGCAAGCTCCTGGGCGCTGGCTAAGAGTTGATGTACCAAGAATTCCTGTTTTGTGGGGAATTTAGGAGATTTGAATAGTTATGGTGTCTTTTTGGGGGATAGATTTGCAGTGCTAGTTCTGGAGAAGAAAATGCCACTGCTTTTGGATATTTCTGTGACAGAGCTTCTGGGATGCCAAGGTGGTTTTGTTTGGCTAGTTGTTTTTTAGGCACACCTGGGGCATCTTTTGCCATGACATGTATTTGAGCTCAAAATCAGAATAAAAGCATCTGAACTCCAGTATAATCAGCCATAGAAGTTCATCCAGTAATTTCTGCATCAAGTCCGTAACTCCGGTTTGAGTGTAGCTTGTCTTTCCGAAAAGCACCTGTGCTTGATTTAGAGCCTTGCGGAGATGGAGAATCCAGCACACGCAAGCTGTTCGTGTGGTTAATTACCTTCACTGTTAAAAAACATGTAGCTCATTTCTGCTCTGGTATGATCCAGCTTCAGCTCCCATCTGCTGGTTCTCGTTACGGCTGGCTTAGAAGGCTTAAATAAAATAAGTAAGGAGCTTGAAAAATATCCTAATGTCATAGGCATTCAGGAGGTCAAAAAGAAAAGGTTTGTTTTTCTTTTTATAGGTAAATGTCTGAACAGGAGAAGTGTCACGATAACCATCAAGTCCAGTTCATCCGGGCTACGTAGAGCAGGCAGTTGAGCAGAGCATTTCTCATTGGAAAAAGCTTTTCATATGTAGTTATCTAGTCACATCGTTCTGCTGATGGCAACAAAACTGGTTTCTGGTGGGACAAATGAGCTGTAGTCTTGTACGGGAGTGGTCTACAGCGGTCACTGGGGATAGTGAAGAAGAGCTGAATTGCAACTCACGTGTTAAGTCCGTGTCCTACACGACGTGAGAAAGCATGAAGGTCGATGGTGGCCGATTCCGACCTGCGATGCTGTCAGCAGGGACTCAGTTTAATTAGAAATTGGGCAAATCTTTCTAAGGAAACTTTTCCTTGCTGTGAAGTGCAATCTGGAACGCAAGCCTGTCTCAAATTTGGACAAAGAATATGATGAAAAATCCCATCCAGCCATGCCCATGGTCCTTGTGCCTCCTCTCCAGTCTTCCCCTGGCTTTGGGATTTGGCCTCATGTATTGCAGAAAAGGCACACGTGTGCTTTTAGACTGTGCAGGCTTTTGTCCAAATTGCAGAGCCAACGAGTATCACTTACCTTTTTTTTAAATTGTGACAGAGTATGGTTTGAAAATACTCACGGCAAACTCCTCTTTGTGCTTTAAATAGTTGTGACTGATTGCGCACTCACTGGACTTCAGCAGGGTTGGCCACAGTTAATGTTAACTTTGTGTATAATAGAGGCTCGTGTGTTCAAATCATGGACTCCGTGAAATCCTAAATAATGAATATAGTGTTTAGAGGAAGAAAACAGTTCTTCTGCATGGTCAAAGGTAATACAGTAATAAGCAGATTTTACAGTACATGTTCTCCATTTTTTTTTTAAAAATATACATTTTGCTCTTCATCAATATTCTAGTTCACTGGAGCAAACGTTTTCTGGATCACACAGTGCCAGGTAAATAAGAGCTCTCCAAGACCTTGTTTGTGCACTCATTTGGCTGCTGCAGCATCACATTTAAAGGTGAGAGAGAAACACAGTGTATCCTGGGCTCCCATTCACATCTGTGGGGATGAAGGCACTCAGGACCTTTCAGAATAAAGCTCATAATAAGAAAAATATCACCTGCAGTGAAACAGGCAGAGTTATAGTTTAAAAAAAAAAAATCCCTCAGAGTTAGGAGCATTTGAGAAGCAAAGTTGTAGTAGGTTGTAGTATAACCATAGTAACAGGCAGGATTCTGCAGAACTGATACTGGAATAATGAATTTTGCTGAAAAAAAATGCTGTATGAGAAAAGCAAGCTATCTGATTTTGAGACCGTAAAAAGAGTTTTTGCATTTAAACACGTATTTGAATTGATACATACTAAAAACTCCAGCCCTTTGTAAACCCTGGATGTGCTACAGAAGAAAACAAATTGAAAAGCCCCCTTATCGCTCAGTGTGAAATAACCACTAATCAGTAAAACAGACAATTTAGACTATCATCTTTCCTCTGCTAGCTAAAAAAAAAAAATATTTTCATTGCTTCAGGGTTGTTTTTTTCTTCTGTTATACTGGGGGTCACCACAGCACTGATACACTGAAATAGGGGTGCAGGTTGGCTCCCCACAGCAATGATGGAGCTGGGGCAGCACCCAGCTCTCCTGCCCAGCCCACGCCCGCTCCCTCGGCCACAGGGCTTGTGTTGGCAATTTTTTAGACATCAAGTAGGCTTAAGCAGCCAGCTTATAGCAGTATTCAGGGAAAACTGGGTCCCCAGCTGCTGGTTTTCAGTTTTCAATGATTTCCGTCTCTGACTCTGTTCTACCAACATGTGATATCATCTAATGAGATGAGAGAATAGTTATTTCCGTGGCCTTGCAAGGTATTTGTTAAACTGCTGGAATTTGGGCAAAGGGAGTAAATGCATTTGTGGTTTTTATCTCCATCTCCCATTGCCCTTCAAGGCGCTGACAGCACTTGGTATTTATCAGCTCACAAGTGCCTGTCCAGGTATTTAAGCAGCTCAGCTGCTAAAGCAAAGCACCAGTAAAGCAAAGCACATGCTGGGAGATGGCTGCAGAGCTCCGTTTCACCCGCCTGCCGAGTAACAAACCGTTATTAATTGACAGCAGAATAACCAAATTGCAACTGGCAGCCTAACGCTGCGGAGCATCGCGGGTCAGAGCGCAGGGGGAGGCGAGATGGCAGGTGGGGGCACGGGATGAGGAGGGAGCTCGGGCAGGGGGGGTTTCCTATTTGAGAGCTGATTGCCTTGGGTGTGATTTTGGCAAAGCTCCCGCAGCTGCTGAAAGCCCCTTAGTCTCTATAAATGTCCTAATAAAATTAATCATAGTATTAATGAATCCTAGAATAGAACAGCCCAGGTTGGAAGGGACTTGACAAGATGGTGTGATCCAAGCTCTCATGGGAAAGGGAGCCGAGATGAGATTACCCAGCACCCTCTCCAGTCACCTCTTGAAACCCGCCAGCGATGGGGACTCATACCGTGTCCCTGGGGAGGTTGTTCCAGTGAATGATTGTTCTCACTGTGAAAAATGTCTTTCTTACATTGAGATGAAACTTCTACTGGTATAACTTGTACCTGTTGCCCTTTGTCTTCTCCATGTGGCTCCATGTGAAGAGAGACCCTCCGTCCTCTTGCAGCTGCCCTTTAAATACTGGATAATGTCATAATAAAATTAGCCCCAGATCCTGGATCCTAGACACCGTATCCCATATAGTAGTGGGGGAATTGCTCATTTTTCTGCAGAATTCTGTATGCCAGGCCAATATCTAAGAGCACATCGAGCTCAGTCCTGTCTCCACAGCCCCATTATATCTCATTGCGTCTGGTGGCATCATGCTGGTGTGATACCCAAGTGCAGCGATGGTGAGCTGGGTTTCAAAAGTTTCCATCCCCTTTGCACTCCCGCGGGCGTTGCTGTGCCGAGGGGAACGCTGGGCAGCCTCTGGCCGCGTTTCAGGCCAAGCGGCTTCCAGCCTGGAAGCAGATGAGATGGAGCCGCTGAGCAGAAAGACAGAAAAATATCAAACAACGTCGCAGGTGCCCTGGGACTGGTGGGAGTGTTTTGCCTAAACCTCCTCTGTTATTTGAACGCTTGCGTTGGGCACGGCACGGGTGGCAGTTTGGCAGCTGCCTGCAAAGAGATTTGGAGAAGCAGGATGAGAACGGCCGATGCTACGATATGGAGAGCGGGCCCAGGGGGGAATGAGGAAGAGTGAAATTTTGATACAAGAAAGGAAGCTGAAATGGATCTTTGCTGGATGCTGTTTCCTTGGGGCTTTGGTTAAAGAGGGGAACTTTACCAGTGCGCAGCTTTCCCCTGTGCATGCTGTGGGGCAGGGATGGCACCGGGGTACACTGGGGCTCCTGAGCCAGAGCATCCCTCTGGAACCCTGGGTTCCATCTTTACAAGATGCTTGAGCCCAACAGCGAGGTGCCGGGAGATCACCGCATGCTTTGCTGGCGTTCAGACAGACGCAGGGCCGGCTTTCACTGCGCGTGCATCAGCTTCGTTGCATCCATCCCAGCCTGTCCAGAAGCCTCTGCAAGCTCATTTCTGCAGCTCATCGCAGAGCGAGAAGTCAGCCTAACACCCGCAGGTACTAAGAGAAAGCAATGCCAGGCTTCCCAGCAGGAAAGGAGATGCTCCACAGGCTCCTAAACCACAACCACCCCGTTTCCAAGTGCAGCCCCCAGTTCTGCACCCCACCTCCACGGAAGGAACCAGAGCAATTCTTGGGGAAGTTTTGTCACCATAACAGATGATGACACGGCACACGGCACCCGAGACAGGTGAGGCTGCATCGAGCGGAACAAATCTGTATGGATGATGCATTTCTGCTGGGGCAGGCGAAGGCTTCGTGATGATTTATATATTCACTTGCCCGACAAGTAGTGCCCCAGCATGGGTCACTGGAGCCCGCTGCTGAATACACCTTCTCAGCGCCTGGAAAGGAGGACAAATAATGCTTTGGAAAGGCAGATGCTGGGAATTTAACATTTTCGGGGGCAGCTGAGAAGCTGTAATTAAAAAAAAAAAAAAATACAAGAAAAAAATGCACAAATAAATGTTGCACATCAGGGTGTCAGTGTGAGACGTAACCACCGGTGTCCTTTGGAGAGGGTCGCAAACCCAGATTTGTGGCTGAGCACTGAGCTTGAAGAGGTTTGAAAACCTTTTGTCTCTCCTGTCCTGCCTTTAATTACAGCTGCGCTCCATGTAGTACTTTTAAAATTGCGGGGTGTCAGCTAAACTCCAGCTTAAAAATTAGATTAAGCTTTTTTCTTTTCCTTTAAGGCAGCCACGTCTTGCACCCATCTGGTGCCCTCCTCTGCCAAGGCATCTCGAGGAGATTTTTAAGTGATGGGCAATAATATACTAATAATCGACAGCCTTTCCAGTGCCAAGGTCTCTTCCTCCATCTGCTGTGTTTTCCAGAGCCCGTCACGTGGTGAAGACATCCCTGCACAGGTACATTCCCATCCTTGCCTTCTTCCCCCAGGAAAATGAAGCAAGTGAACGGGCATGGGAGAAGCTGTGATTTCTGCAGAAAAAAATATTTAGGGTGGAGATTGTTCCTCTAATCTAAGTGCTCCTCGCCAAGAAGTTAGAGAAAACGAAATGACAGATTGAAAACCTGAAGGTTTGTGTAGGCTTGACCTGTTGTTTTGAACTTCTGTATGTTGGGGAATCATTGGGGAACCACCTTTATTGTACTGAAACTGCGTTTTAAGGGACCATTAAAAACATTCCTCCAGCTGCATCGTTTTACATCGAGTGCCCTCTTGCTGTAGAGGAATTCAGTCATTTTAAAAACTTAGGTGGGGTTGCACAAAACGATAATCCCAAAGGTATTATTGAAATAATACCTCTGGGTCTGCTTGTTCTCCATCACTCTGGGCTGGTGAAAGCCCCACGGTCGGAGTGTAAATCATACCTGCCCTGGAGCGGTGTTACATTATCTGAAGCTTCAGCAGAACTGAGAATAAGGACCATTTCAAGGAATAATGATAAATGTTTGCAAAATACATTAAAGATAAAACCCACGGTGTTAATAACGAGTGGTACTGCTTTGTTTTATCCGCTTATCTCAACAGTAGCTAATGGACAGGAGGTCGTAAGAAGGAATTTCTTTTTATTTTTAGTAGCCTTAAGACTCTTTTAAAGCCTTCACCCCGATGTGCTGTAGGAGTAATGAATCATACCCTCGGCGTGATGTTAGGATTCAGCACCACGCAGCGTTTTCAGGTGCGAGGAGATGAATATTGTTCTGCGGATGAGTTTCCTTGTTAGTGTGGTTTTTTTTAAAAGGCTTCATTGAAGTGTCTTGCCATAAAATTATGCTTTGATCATATCCATTTGCTGTTAATGAATCCAGATGGGTTAGAGGCAACTGGATTGTAACTCTGATAATAAGTGTGCTGCCTTTCATTTACTCGCGCGGAGTTTCAGAAGATCCTGCGCTGGCCCAGCTAACGAATCCAGCTGTATTAACGTGGCCTAATGCATCCTGAAACGTAGTGTCCCCAGAGACACATGCAGATACGTCAGGTTTGCTTTGGAAAAGGTTAAAATGTTACAGAAAAATAGCCATTACTTATCTAGTACTGTCCTCTTTCATATGGTAATCTCCTTTTTTCTTTCTTCTGTTTTTTTTTAATTGTGCAAGTAGCTTCGTATTTCCTTTAAATGAAAAGATCTTATTCTAAAATCAAGATATTGGCAGGAGCTTAGCTGTGATTTTAAAGTTGTTGTAGAGAGGAGGAAGTAAGTGGGAAAAACTACGTAGAAACCAGCAATACCTTCCCTTTTAACATACAATCTTTGGATTTTTAAGTTATTGATTGCTCAAATGTTGAGTTACGTAAAGAAATAGAAATGGGGTGGGTCAAGGTCAGGTTTGATTCCTCTTCGTGTCGTTGCACGTCCAAGCCATGAAGTTTGCTGTCACACGAGGATGCCTGGAAGGACAGATCCTTCCCCTGGTAAGCTAAGAGAGATCAGTTGATAGCAACTGATCTCTCCCACCCACCTCTCACCAGTGAAATACCAGTGGAAAATTAAAAGTATGATTATCAATGCAAAGAGGAGAAAAACAGCTTTTGTCTTCCAGGTTGCTACATGCGTCCAAGGCCGGGGGTTTGGAACTAGATGATCTTTAAGGTCCCTTCCAACTCAAACCGTTCCGTGATTCCGTTCTATGAGTTAGGAAGGCTTTTTTTTTTATTCCCTATGCATAAATGTTATCTTTAATGCCTCACCCTTAAGGATCAGGGTCAGCCCCCAGAAGGAGACTTGGATTTGGATTGAAGCTGCACAGCAACTTCTGTATTTTCCATTTGTGCGGTCAGAGAAGTTCTCGTGGCTCACGTCAGCAGGCTGGAGAGTCGCCTTTTCCTCTGCCGACAGACAGACGCTGGCCATGGGAGCACCTTTAAGCCATCTAGGTGCAAAGCGAAGCACCTCTGCTGAACCCCCTTGCACTGACTGTGGTCATTGGTGCTTGAAGGCTGAAGGACAGCAGCTCCTTAACCAGCCCACACGCAATGAAGGCGTGACTGTGCCCTATCTCTAGACCATCGGTGGATCTGATGGATCTTAATTTCCCCAAATTAATAGGTAATTTTCACACTACATTAGCCCAATGGACATGGTCTTGAGTTTACTCTCAAGGGAGAGATGCCAGATCAGTCTCCCATTTTAGTAGGATTTGGGCAGATTCTTAAAATGTTGCTTTTGCCCTCGCTGCGGTCAGCCTGGCCCACCAAGCAGGGATAGCAAAGAGCCTGGGCGACGTTTGAATCCTGCAGCTGATGAGCTGTGCTCACACCTCAGAGCCCATCGGTAGGAAAACAGCATCCCTGGCTGCTGCAGCCTCTCTGTGCGGTCGTCTGCTTCATTTGCTTGCGATGACTCCGGGTTGCACGTCCTTTAGGGTTGGTTGTTCTCCCTGTGCATCAAGCCCAGGGTGGGATTGAATATTTATTAAAACACAGATACATGTAATAACAGGAGAAGCAGCGTAACCAGGAGCATCTGAGAGGCAGCTACACCAGACTACATTTATGTTTGGACAAAATAATCCCAAATTGTTGCTAATTACAATATGAAAGATGGGTTAATTCCTGTGATTTGCTTAAGAGAAAGCTTAATAAGATACAAGAGCAACCAAAGAGAATTTTTTTTTTTTCCTCCAAGTACAGTTGCGAGCCAAGGATGTATCAGGAACAGCACAGGCAGTGACTAAGCCTTCATTGAAACCCCCACACGCTAAGGAGTCATGTGTGCTCTGAATCAGGATGAGGTTTGCAGATGCTTTTTTACCAAATCAGGGACAGGTAGAGGAGAAGAATCAATTCCTGTCACTCAGGGGTTGCTCTGGAGGAGCAGGATTATGGATCAGGGCTATGCTGCCGCACTTTAATCTGGAAATCAATAGAGAGATGGAAGTTGGGCTTGTGGGGATGTGGCAGAGACGATGATTTGGGGTTTGATGAGATTTTGCTCTGCAAACAACTGAGTCACTAACTCTTCTTCGCGTCCTGATTAACACAGAAAAAGGGCTAAATTCAGCCTTGATGCAGCTCTCTCGAAGTCCCACCGTGTAATGTGAGTCCAGAATTTCTCAAACGAACCAAGGCTCCCAAATGCTTCGGTCTCCTTCTTTGCCTTTGTGCATAGCTCAGGAATAACCCTTCACTCTACCAAGCCTAATATTAATTCAATTTATATCGACCTGGGACTTTGATCACCTTCCTTCTGTCTTGTTTGTAGCAACCAAATTAAATACAGCAGGCAATGTTATAAATACAAACTGTGCCAAGTCACCTTGGGGTGCCTCAGAAATCCCAGAATTCATACAGAGCTGTTTAAATCTTGGACATTATCAGATAAATGGTACCTCCTTCTGCAGGCTGTCCAAACTTGCTCATCTACGGGATGTGGAGCAGCATTTTTGGTTTGCAGATTTGCCCTGTTGTTCCTATGATTGTAATACACTGCTTGGGGTAAACAAAAGGATTGCAAGGTGCTACTTAAACGTCAGCTGCTGGCAGAAAGCTTGTGCTGTACACACGCAGCTTGTATGAATGGGAGTGATGGGTGAAGTCCCTGGTCTTATAGTCTGCAATCTGTGAGTCCAGGGTTATTGGTCAGGCTGAAACGCTCAGGGTTTGCAAGTCCAAGCAGAGCTCAGCGAAGCTGTGTGTGCCTTGTTCCTCTAAGAATCACACTTTTGCATTTTCAGGTTTCATCTAGTGAAGGAGAGACCTGGTGAACTCCACTGGTCCTCAGCAACTGGCTCAGAAATCCAAACTTTCAGACCTGATATTCAAACCCCTGAGCCACCCCTCTTCATCTCTTGCATGGTTTCTCCTTTTTCCTCATTCATTCTGCTTTACGTCACTCGGTGGTGTAGCCTGCTCCAGCATCTGCTCGGCGTTGGGGAGCATCAGCTGTACGGTCACATCTGTGACTCTAATTAGCAAAACATGAGAAGGCTGAAATTAAGATATCCGCTGAACTGCTATTCATACTTGTGCTTTTCTTTCTTCTCCAGAGCACAGTAATCGTGGAGAAGACTGTTCAAGACTTGATGAACCTGATGCACGACTTGAGCGCCTATTCGGATCAGTTCCTCAACATGGTGTGTGTGAAACTCCAGGAGTACAAGGACACCTGCACCCTCGCCTACAGGTACACGCAGGCTTGGAAACCAGTGTGTGCTGGAGATACTGCTCTTGGGCTTTTGGAATTTCACCATCAGTTGGCAGGAGTTACTTCTAGACATCATCTCTGCTGGGATGGTCAAGGATATGTCTTTCTAGGTGGGGAAAAAATCTGAAATAATGATCATTGGCACATGAAGAGTCTTGGCTTCCAAATGATTTTATCCACGTCACACTGCGGTTTAGGCTTTTTAAACGTGGATGACAGTGGTAGTAGAGGTTAGAAACCAGGCAGTTTTTCTCTTAATCAGGCAAAAGGTGACCTCAGGTTGGAGATGGAGAGTATAAGGCATCATCTTTAACATAAACAGCTGTATGTAGCTATTGCTTTCTTGTAAAGCAAGTCAGATCCTTCCATTTGAGCGATCCCAAGAGATTCAGCTAGATTTTAATTAATTATGTTGAGATTTGGGTATTCAGATCTTGTGGCAATGTAGGAATTAACAACCACAACACACCATGTAAATACACTTATGCTGGGTTTTGTGAAACTTTCCCCAAACCTTTTTGTAAACTTACTCTTTCAGCGGGTCATCACATGCTGTATCCTGGGCTGTCTTTGTTCATTAGCATTTTTGGGTGATCCACCTCTAACTGCTTCCCCAGCCACGGCGTGGAGGCTAAACAGAGCGTGGTCCCACTGGGCACAGAGTCCTCATGCTGGGTTGTTTCGTTTAAGTCCTTTGGGTACTTACTTGCTTTATCAGAGATTTCCTGGGTAACCGTCGATAAGTAACTTATTCTCTGTACATCCTAGCTGCCCATCTGTAAAATGGCCCTCCCTGGAGAGGGGGGCCAGGAGCGTGCCCCGCACCGCAGGGATAAATACTTGCATTGAAGGACACTAAAGATGCTGCGGCAATGTGGGCTATAATAGCTGCTATACATAATCTCCTTTAATGGCTAATTGAGGCTGGCGATAGCAGGGGAAGCTGAAAAAGCCCCTTGTGTTTTCTGACCAAGAGCATTAAGAAATTATTTCCTATTGCCTGGTTTCATTCAGGAGAAGCTTCATCTGGTGAGCGGCTGCGTACAGGCTCATTATTATTATTAATAACGCCAACAATAGCAGCGAGCACATATGCGGGCTAAACTTTATCTGAGCGCTTGTGTAAATTGGTAGCTGCTCTTGTGCCGTTGTCCAAAATGCTCATATTTTATATGGAACTTCACTGACTGGAGCCAGACAATAGATGTAATTTTTTTGGCTTGAACTTAAAGGTCCTTCCTTCCTTCCTTTGCTGATACCATTCCTGGATTTGGCACCTGCTGAGGAGTAATTAGGACAGCCCTAATTTGGCAATATCCTGATTGCAGCAGGAGGAAAACCAGGAAGTGTTCCAGTTTTGCTGCTAGCAAATGACTGACTGAAATAGAAATCTATATACATTTCAAATGATGCAGAGGAATATAGCGGCTACCCGGCTTTCCCAGGGCGAGCGGTTCGATCCGCGGGGACGTTATGCCCTCTGCAGGGATCTCGCGTCGGTACGGCTCCGTGCAGCCTTGCCCTTTGGACCAGGGTTTTCCCTGGGGGTTTGAGATGGGTAAATCCTCATGTTCGTAAAGTTAGTGGAGGAAGGATCGTTTATAGCTGCTTAAAGTCAGAAAAAACTGCCTAGAGCTGTGTACTAATTCGATCAGGAGAAGCTATCAGAGCAAGGGAGTGTGTGTCTATTCTTGAGACGTCAAGATAGTGAGAATTTGGGAAGCCAGAGAGATGGTTTATGCAAGATTTGCACATGGCATTCGTTTGTTCCCCACGTGCGTGTGTTTCTTGAAGGGGAATATGAGCTAACGTGGATGAAATGTATTCAAATACAGGCTCCTCAAAGCAAGACTCTTTTATTCGGAGCCCTTTGCAGAACAGATAGCTCTGTCAGGACGTCAGCGCTAAGAAATGCACAGCTGAGATTTTTCATGTTTGATTTCCTTTTGGCTCTGGTTTTCTAGTGAATGCAAAAAAAACCTAACGGGGATGGATATGAATGGATTGGACATTTATATAAGCAGCAACTATGGATTTTCTTGTTTTAATTGATGACGAATTTCAGAAGCGTATTTAATCTGACGTAGGTGAGATGTCTTCTGCAAATTACATGTTTGTGAGAAGTCCAATTTCAGTTTGACGCAAACTGTTTGCAAATGTGAGTTATGTTTTCTGACGAGTTTATGAGGGGTTGGGGATTAAAATGAAAACAGAAATAGGAGATAGAGCCACAAAACCTCCTGCTGTATTGGCAGTACTTCTCTTAAGTCTTGTCCAGCCAACGTCTAGCTGCTTCTTCAGCAAATTTCTGTGAAAGCAGCTCTACTCAGGAGTTAAGCCTGTATAGTTAAACCATTTTTACGAGGCTTCGGGAAATATTGCAAGGCCATAGAAGGAATCAGAGGGACAGAGAAAACCTGACCCGTTCAAGACAGCTACCCTTAACATGGGTCTTTCTTTTTAATATCTTGCCAACACCCTTCTCGGACAAGCTTTGCCGTCTTGAGTGCTAAAACTAATCTCTTTCCACGTCTTTCTACAGAAGTTGGCCCCCTGTTTAGTTATGTTCATGCTGAAGTTGCGCATACTTATTTTGTTGTCCAAGTTTAAGCTCTGTCCTGGGTGTCTACCTCCTTTTTGTCAATCTTCATCCTCTCTCCCTTGAACAATCATCCTCGTGTGCATTTTTCAACCTATCTGAAGAGTCTGAGTAAAGGCACCGCTCACCCAAATAACTCTGCTTAATCTGTAAAAAGAGATTGACATTTCCAAAGAGTGATTCGCCTTAATTAAAATGTGCCTAAACTCTCTGGAGTTGCCCAGATCTCTTCACTGGCATGTGAAGGCAGCTTATGGTGACCAGCCTCCTGGCTGAACTGTCTCAGCTGAATCAGTAAAATTAGGTGGGGTAAAACCGGGCCTAAAACTCTCCAAATGTTGGGGGGGGCGGGGAATCACAGCTCCTGCTTTCCAGCCAGGCAAAATAAAACTAAGCCCTTTTTTATTGATAAGGAAATGAGGAGGAGATTAATTCATCCAAGGTGTGAGGTCTGGTCAAATGGGAGTTCTCGAGTCCCTAGGAAATGCTCTTACCACTCAGTTTACTACTTCTTACTGGCATCTTCTCCTTCTTGCATTAGCTTTTGGTTTTTCAGTTGTCTTTTTGACTCCGTGTGGGCAGAGGTCTGTCTCCGTCAGGCTGTTAGGTACCTGGCACATGCTGAGCATGCTTTTGAACTCTTTAGCAGTGCGAGCAGAGCTCAGCATGGAAACATCACCTTGGCCCTGGGAAGAGAAAAAAAATAATTTCCAAATACCTTTGGCACAAGGCAACGGAGCCCAATTAACCCCTGTGGCCCCCAGATGTTTTCTTAATGAAAAACCATGGCCCTCCAGCTGTGTCCGGGGACGTTCCCCATCACTCTGTTCCCCGTTCAGGGCAGCAATGGTGCAAATCTGGGACCATTACCACCAGCAGATGTTTTCTGGATAAAACCCACCGAGCTGTGGAGGGGTGAACCCTCCTCACTCCTGTGCCATCACCTGTGTAAGTGTTACACCTATTCCCTACCCGCTCCTGGGAGCTGGGTACAAACAGATGGCATTTTCCTTGGCCCGTTGAGCTGTGAATTAAGTAGTTGATTATGGCACTGGTGGTAGCAAGTGACCCTATTACAGAAGCAGGAATAATTACATAGGAGTTGGGGAGAAGGGGGGGGGGTTTGAAGGAAGCGTTTTGAGCTGTACTAAAACACGTCATCCTGTCTTGTGATAATTTACTTGGGGACGCGAATTAGATTGACATTGATAGAAGTTACGGAGGTTGAAAACTGGCTGAGATGCTAGAAAGAAAAGGTGGGGGAAAAGGAGTCTGTAATGGATGGGAAAAGCTGAGTGTCTAACGGAGATTGGGGTACGTACCACCCTGTTTAACATCTTCCTTAATGAGAGCGTGGTTGGAGTAAAACCAACCTTTCAATAAAAATCGGAAGGTGTTGCAATCATGGGAAAGAATGGGGACATAGTTCCAAGGGACTCACGTAGTGGTGGCAATGTCGCAGCGTCAATTAATTTGAAGTTCCCTATTGATTGCAGTGGAGAATTTGGCTTAGGGCTCCAGTGGCTCATGGACCCATGAGTACCACATCGCCGCAAGAAAAGCAGGAATCACGTGGGTTAGGCTCTCGGAAAACAGTGACCCTAGAAAAGCAAGGACCACCAAGGTCAGTTTGCAACTTGCTGTAACTGCCAAACATCCTCCCCTCTCTCCTCTTCCAACACCCACTCCAAAAAGCAATAGGATTTTCGAGGACAGCAGATAATAAGGATCATAAAACAGAGGAGTAGCTCTGTCCTCTGTGTAACTCCATCAGAAGACTCCCAAAGTTGACTTGCATTCGTAGACATCTCAAGGGCTATGATAAGGCTGTAAATAACTGAAGAAAGTAAATAGTGAAAGTGGTGAGAGCTGAGGCTGCTGTAAGGGGAAATCACGGGGAGTAATGGGATGAAATTGAGTAAAATAAAACACAAGCACAGTACCAGGATATTTTTTTATTTATCCAAGAGTTAGATTTGTTCAACTGTGAAAGAGACTCCCAAGGGAAGGAGACTATTACTTTAGTCATTTAAATCTGGAGAGGACAAAGCACTGGCTAATATATTCAATAGAACAGTTGTCTTGCCTTGGCAGAGAAATGGCCAGATATCATCAAATTCAGTTTTTCCATCTCAGATGTCAGAGATTCTGGTGAAGCTTTTTTTTTTTCCCCTCAGTTTTCACCAGGGTGAAAAAAAGAGCCCTTTTTTCATAAGTGGAAAAACACCAAGTTCCTAACAGCAGCAGAAGGCCAAATTGAAATTTTGACGCCGAGGTCTTCTGCGGCTGGAAACAAAATTCATTCTTTTGTCTGTGGCAGATTGAACATGAAATTTAAAGAGAAGGAAAATATATATGTAAGTGCATGTGACAAATTCATTTTCACAAATCGTGTGTGCTTATGGAGCAGAGGTTGTTTTCTTGGTGGTAGGTGAAAGGAATGATAGGTTGCTCCATGCTGGTGGGAAAAGAAGTAATCTGCTCTATTTCAGGATAGAGCAGCCTTGGCTCCTATCTCAGTGCCTTTTTCACTGTTTTCCTTTTCAAAACGCAGATAGTCAGTGTGTTATTACTTTTATTTCTGTTTATTGACCAAAATATACCTTGCAGGAAATTTAAACTGAGGCCAGTTAATCCACCTAAACCCCTTGGAAATGTGCGGGTTCTTTATTGTGAACTTGCATGACCCTTCCCAAAACCCACCTGAATGCTAGTGACAGCTCTGAGCATCTGTTTGCCCCATGCAACATCCTAGCTCGGATCCAGAAGCGTGCAACCGAGTAAATGGCTCTCCAAGGTCCACATTGAGCTGACGTGGGCTGAGCCGGCACAGATACGTCCATACTGCAGCACCCAGCAACTGCAGTTCTTGGTTGACAGATCCCTTGTTGAATCTCTGCATCTTTTTGATGCGCAAAGTTTCTATCCACGTTGGAGAAGCCGTTCTTTTCTAGGGGACAATAACAGCCTTGCATTGTACAACATAGCAAACGCGTTATTTCCAGGTGCCTTGTAGCTTTGTGAGCAAGGGGTGGTGGGTGTTTGAGGGGAAACACAGGTCCCAGAGCCTTTTCTGTATTTTTGCACCATCTCTTGGTGCGCAAGGGAGATCTTGATTCTGTTGTTAACCTGCAGCTAAGCCTCTCCATAGGAAAAGGACCTCTAAGACCTTGTCTTTTCAGGTGCTTCCTTTCTCAAGTCACACTGTGACTGTTGGGCTGTTCGGTGGGTTTGCCATGTTCCCATTACAGAGGCCAGGAAAAAATCCTACCGCTCCCCATCGGAGGGGTCACCGCCATGCTTTTGCTTTGAGTGATGGGGACAGGTCACACGTGTTTCTTCTTGGGCTGGAGAAGCAGTCCCAACTGGTCACCATGCAAGGACCTCCTAGAAGAAGAGCCTTCCAGGTGCTCGCCAGAGAAAGAAATCAGTGGTAGGATCTTGAAGGAAACACCGGCACCCCTAACTCCTGCTTGCCTTTTCCAAGAGATAGAAAAAGACCTCCCAGATCCTTGCTGTCTACTGAACAACCCAAGAATGGCAAAGGACTTTCCTCTCTCTAGTCACAGTGTGCCAGTGAAGTAGCAGACATTTATGAGGACTATGCTGATGGCTGTCCATGAGCAATCCTGACACAGAACATAGGCAGCTAATTGACTCCTCCAAATACAGCATCCCATTTGTCTCCTGCAATTGCCAGTGAGGAGCTCAGGTTAGTTACACTGCCAAAAATACTGAACAGGTAAAGTCTTCGTGATTGGAATACACTGTGATCTTTGATTCGATTTCACATATACATACAATTTAGCTGAAATCTCTGTTATTAGATGTTTCGGATGACTGGAGAGAAGATCCTGGACCCTTCATTTCCTTTCATTGCTTTAGACCTGGTCCCCAAGCTGGGCCAGCTGGTGTGCGGTGAGCTGGTGGCTTCCACCCAGGTCTTCTGGGCAAGTTTCCACATTGCAGTCACAACACAATCAGCAGCGGCTGGCGAGCTCGATTGAGATTGCAGAGAACAAATGAGCCATGGAGAAACTGTCTTCTCTCTCTTCTAGTACAGAATGACCTCCTCCGGTTGTGTAAATGATTGCAAGTTGAATGATTTCAAGGGTGGGGAGAATATGGCCCTTTTCCCCTTACAGGACTCTATCAAAGTACATCAAGAGTTGCGAGTTTAAGAGAATTTTATATCCTGTCCACCCGTGTTGCCGTGCCCTCCACACGACCGTGTTGTTGAAGTCTTGTTTGGACCCCTTCCTTAATACTTAATGCACATTTGTATGTGATAGGGATTTTAACGAATATCTGCGGAATTGAGTGAAAAGTACGATTTGCTTCACACTAATGTGATTGTTCCTGCTTTCCCCGTAGGAGCATCGTGCAGTCGGATGAAAAGCTGGTGATCAGTGCATCCTGGGCTAAAGATGATGATATTAGCAGGCTCCTGAAGTCTCTGCCCAACTGGAGCAACATGGCTCAGCCCAAGCAACTGAGACCCAAGAGAGAGGAGGAGGAAGACTTTATAAGGTAAAATATTTTATGAAGTTGTAAAAGGGTTTCAAGGAGAGCAGGAACAATGGTAAAACCTGCTGGAAACAAAATAATTACGGTGTTTGCATAACTGTTGTGTCCCCAGGTGTGAGAAGAGGTTGAGATGTGATCTTTCCTCAAGGGGAGCAATGAAACTTGAGTCCATGTGCCATTACGCTGTGTGATTTTAAAGCCAGACACCAGCTTTGCTGAACTGAGAACTTCCTGTGTGTTGCCTGCATTTGGTTCTGTTCATGGTATCAAGAAATCATTAAGGAAATTACCTGTTTGGGGGATGTTTCTGGGCTTTGCTTATCAATTGTATGATGGATTGGTAGATAATCCATCCTGAAGCCCTTTATCCTTCCAGAGAAAGGGGCAAGCAGAGCTCCTTCTCACATGCAACAAGGACAGAAGAGAGGGAGACCATACTTCAGTGAGGAGCTTCAGTGGCAGTGCCAGCTTGCTGCTTTCCTGCCCTTACTGCTCATTTCTGCTCGCTCTGTTGTTCAAACAAGGCTATTTGAAGACCTGTGCTTGTGAACCGAGTCAGGAAGGTGGCTGGGATTGGGGAGGGAAAGAAAGGGTTATTTTTAATTCGGATAGATCCTTGTCCTGGTTGATGGTGCGACTCTTATCACCCATGCAATGAAGAGAGCAGCAGTCTGTGACCTAACGGAGGGGCCAGCTGGTTGTACTGGGCAGGAATTCCCAAAACTGGAGTTGTCACCAAAGCGGTCCTCCATTTGAGCCATGACCTGGTGGTGTTTCTCCTCCATCCCAACCCCAGGAGCTATGTAAGGAGAGTCAAATGAAAAATATTGGTACCTCCTAGAGGGGATTCTTTCAGAGGCAACTTACTGTGCCCAAACCAGATTGTTTCTACCTTTTTAGGCAAGTGAAAGCCTGTAAGTAGACAGATTGCCTTTCCCTGCACACTTTAAATCACTTAGTCTCTGAATCGTTGACGCTTCCTGAAGAAACAGGTCCTCTTTGCCATTCCGACGAGTCAAAAAGCTTGTCTGCACGTTCCCATCACTATTCATCACTTCCTTGATTGGCATTTGGCTATAAAACTGCAGGAATAACTGAAGCTGTTGAAAATTACAAGTCTAATTTGCCCAGATTGTCATTTTACTTATTCACTGAATGCAAGCACAATAACATAAAGATGATGCAGTCTAGAGAGAGGAACGATGAAGAGTATAAAATATGTCTAGTCACAGAAATGTTTGCTCATACTGCAGTGGGGATAATCAGCTTTGCCAATGTTTTAAAAAATCTTCAGTGATGCTGGAAGAGTGAGGATGCAGAGCCCGTGAGGTCTTTGTGCAGTCCCTGAGTTTTTTGAGATTCATCGCTTCAGTCCTAGCCTCCATCTTTGCCTTCCCATTTATCCTTTGTTTCTTGGCACAGAAAGGTGCTGGGATGCCCTCCTGGCTCTTACTGTGATTTCTGAGCTGTCAGCATGGGACACCAGAGCTCCCGTGGTTGCAATGCTGGGTACTACTGGCTGGGTGTAACCTGCTAGTGTAAATTCCTGGCCAAGCTAAAGCTAATGGCCAAGCTCAGTCTGAGGCTAGTGGTGCCAACATTTTGATCCTAATATGCATTTTATTCCAATATTGTCATTTTACTATCTGTTAATTGAAGTATTTTGTGAAATTGTGTCAGAGGTGTTAGAATGGAAAGCCTATTAGGTCACCTACATGGAATTCACTGGGAAAAGCTCCTGTACTGTGTCTTCTTTTTCAGCCTAGACATGAGGACAAAGATCTTTTCTCGGTATCTGTTTGCACAGAGCATTATTAAGCCTCAGCTCCTCAGAGTGCCGTGTGAATGTTCCTGTAGCATTAATTTGAATGATAATAATTGGTCTGGGCCAGTTTTAGCCGTTGATGGTAAGCGACATGGCTTATAAACTTCCTCAAGAATCTGTGCATGGTTGAATAGATCTCTCCTGAAAGCTTCAAAATAAAATTAATTGCTTGTCCAATTTTTTGTCATCTTTCCATTTAAGCAGACTTTTTTCAGACTTTCTCCTCATACAAAGGAACATGATTTCTTCACTGCTGTTGCTTTTTTCTCTTCCTCTTGGCGCTGCTGATGAATTAGGAATAATTCTGCCGTAGCCATCACTGCCTGAACACAGCAGTGGAGCCAGAGGGAAATGTGTCCTGTGGATACCTTGGCTATGAGGGTCGTGGCTGTGGTGGGAGAGCCTGGGAGAGCTCATTTCATTCTCACTTTAACCATCCAAGATATTTAAAACTTGATATACAGATACCCACCTGTGTTCACGGACCCCACTCCTCAGGTGGCAGGGACAGGGCTAAGCATCCTTTCCTGGAAAGGAAGGTTTAAGCTTGACGAAACATGGGAGCATGTTCTTTTTGGACATAAAACAAGGCTGACAGCAGTGCTTGAACTACTCGGCAGCATCCCTTTATGAATGTTGCTAAATTAAATACATCCTGAAAGTTCAACACCAGTTTTTGTACTGTGGCAGGAAGAGATATCAGTGCACAGTTTTCTTTCCCTTCCCCCTCCCCAGGTTTCCTGTAACTCATTTTTTTAATTAAAAAGAAGAACCTAAATGCGATGTCTTTGCAAAAAAAAAACCTCATGCATATCTGTGTTGACAGTGATTGATTTTGTTGTCTTAACCCGCCACTCTCTCTTTTGCGAATACATGTCAAAAGGCAGGGTAAGATACTAGCAGAATCTCCCCATTAATATTCTGGTGTGGTTGGCCAGACAAAGGGACCTGATTGAGCATATTATAGTAGCTCAGAACTTGGCAAGGGGAGAAAGGAAAGAAAAGTCATGCCTCTATACGTATAATTAGTTTTTAAAGCTCTGAAGGCTATTTGGCACTGGGGCGAGTGTGAAATATGCTGCCCTTATCGCTTTATAAAGGTTAGCCTTCAGTTCATTACTGAATCAGATATGTTGGTGATAAAACCCAAAGATGTATCATTTCCAGGTTTGCCTTTGACGAGGAAAAGCAATGTAAAAAGAGCTTCAGATCTGGTCACGCTCGAGTTACAGCAGAAATTCTTGGGTTTTGGTGCAGCTCTGCAGCACAAGGGGTGGCAAAGGGGCAAGGGCACCATGCACCCAAGGGAAAGCACGTCTTCGGGGTGCTAAGGAAGGCGTGCTGACAATTCACTGGGCAACACATTTGCCTGGAAACCCCATGTTGGTCTGAAGATTACCGCAGCGCAGATTATTCTGGTTGCAGATCTGAGATGCCAAACCTGTGTTAGGAGGAGGATGGTGATTATCCTCTCAACTTTTGACTCCAACAAGCTCCCAGACACTGAACTTGGGATCAGATTCTCAGGCTAAAATTAATGGAGCAATAAAAAAACCACTTCTCAGCGTCTCCATGTGCCACATGACTTTTGCTTTCACTGCTTTTGTTTTTTTAATGAGGATAACCTGACTGCAGGGTGCTCCTGCTGCTTCCTCCCCTGCGTCTCCTGTTCGCTTGAGAATGCTCATCCTCGCTTGCTCTACACCAAAAGGAGGGGGGTATATTCCTGCAACATGGAAGGATACCTGTGCAACAGCAGATCCTTCACCAAACCATCCCAAATGGCATTGGTCGGAACAGTTACACTATCCTTGCTACTTACTAGGATCTCTTCTCTCCCCCTGGTTTAGTTAATGCTGATCCTCTGACTGTATTTCCAATGTAAAACTGGAGCCTGCATGCAGATGTGGGTCTGCTTTGGAAACGTGTCACTGTTGGACAAGACAAAAATGACAGGCTAAAGGAGGAGAGCAGAAGTGGGCTAAAGGGTGTCCCTCCAGAAGGCGTGATGGGAGCAATGAAAGTACTCTCCAGTTTTGGATCTATATTGTGACTGCGTCTTAGGAACCACTGTCTCACCTCAGCTCCCTTGGGGCATGCAGCACATCTCGCCTGTGCCCTGGGACGGCACATCATCCATCCAACGGCAGCAAAGACACCGGGGTACCCTCCAGAGAATGAAATCTCCTCTCCTTTCCGTTCCATGGGGCAGAGCGCGCACAGCTGATGGTGGGCGATTAAGCACATCTCTGCTCCAAACGCAAAGCTTTGCTTAGCCCCGGGAGCAAGATGCAGAGCTAAAGGAGCTAGTGGTCTGAGGCATGATTTTGCACCGCAGTAAATTAGAAAGGCTCCCATGAGCTCTTCCCCAGAGGGTAGGGCAGTAAACTCAGGAGGTTGGTCCACAGCTCCTAGGACTGGTCATAGCTTGAATTACTTCAGCTGTTCCCAAAGGGATCAACATGCTGTAAACTTCCCATTGTGTAAATAAACAGTCTGTGCAAGCCCGGAAAGCAGAATTGGGAACGAGCTGGGACAATTTGCATTGGACCATCGAGTCTTTCACGTGGTGCAAAGGGAGAGCCGTGGTGGCAGAAGGATGGAGTTCGGGTCCCACCTTGGGCTACGGTGGTCTTCCCTTGTTCCACCTCTCTGGGCAGCCAGAAGGCGCTGGCCAAGGTTTTCATCAAAAGCTAAATCTCAGGTTGTTCCATCTGCTGTCTGGTGGGTGTTTTTTGTAGTGTTGGGTTTGGACCTTTCCACTGTTTCTATTCTCGTTTGCTGTCTTCAGTGTTTCTCCTGCTGCATGGTCCTTTTCTGAAGCCCTGATGTTTTATGGAAGGCTTTTCCCTTTGTTTACCTCTTAGCTCTCCCATTCTCAGTTGTAGCTTTTCTGTCTCTCTTTCCTTGTTTCTTTCTCTCTCAAGAATAAAAGAGCTCCCTCTCCAATTTCTCAGGCTCTATTTATTATATTCACAATACTTTTAAAGGGTGAAAGGATGAATTTGTAAGATTGCCAGCAGACTGTAGACCTTTTTTCTCTCTACTGGGACTATGAACCTGAGCGTACCATAGGTGTGAGTCATTTCCATCTGATGACAGTCTGCTACTTCATATGAAATGCGTTTCTAGATCTCTTTTTTGGATCCTACAGGAAAATGTTGCTGATCATGAGCACAACTGATACTAAATCCTGTTGCTATCCGGAGTCTCATCTGAGAGGTGTAAAATTGAGTAAGCCCCTGGATCCTCACAGGGCACCTCCGTATCCAAGACGTTTCCGTCTGCCTTTGCTTCTCTTGTGAAGGTAAAGAAGTTTTGGAGGATTTGGGCTGGATTTGGGGTTTTTTGAGGATTACATATATTCTGAACCTGAATCCAGGAAGAATCTCCCAGCTTCCCGTTCATTAATCCTACAAATGGCGTTGTCTATTGCAAGGAGTGCAGCAATGCCCAGCTCTTCCAGCGTACTTTTTTGGGGCAACGTCTCTGCCCCTAAACTGCGTACCAGGGATGGAGGGGGAAGGCAGAGCAGAAACATGGAGATTCAGCTTCTCCACAAAGATTTAATAACAGCTCCTGCTTTAACAAGATTGTATATCGCTAAATCACATCATTAGAGCTACACAATATACTCCAAGATGCTTCCTTGTCTGCTGTGATAAATTGTATAATATAAACTTAACAAGACCAGAATATTCAAATAAATTTAAGCGAGAAGATGGTGTGTGATGCTACAGCTTAAAATTGTCAATTAGCGATGTCTGCTTTTTGACAGTGTTGCGACCTCTCAGCAGAGATTTGGAGCTGCCGGGGAGTGCTGGCGCCGATCGCACCAGTCCTTAATAGAGATGCACAAATTGTTGTCGAGGCTTTGCAAATCCCAGCGAACCTCAAATCTGGGTCATTTTTAGGATGAGCTAGATCTTCCATCCTTTAAAGCCGAATAACTTAGGTTGGTGGGGTGAATTTGTATCCACTGAGGATCCTTTGCAGCAGCTTTTCATCAGGACTACAATGCTGTTTGGATGTGCTGCGAAAAATGTTCTCATGTGCTGAATTTTTAAAATACCTTCAGGTGCTGAATCTTTGAAACAAGTGAAACGGCGTCTTCTGCAGGAAGATGGCTGGCCTGGGTTTTATTGTTCTTGCGGCAGCAAATCGTTTCAGAGGGCTTCCCTTTGCAGAAAAAGCCCACGTGGGTTATTTGTTGTGCTGCTTGCATGATTTCTGTATGATAGTTGAACAAATTCTGGTGCAAGATGAAGCAGCAAACCACCTTTTTTCTCTTTATAAATAACAACGTAACGGGAATTTCTTTGAATTAATCAAGGGGAAATCTGTCTGCCTGGGTAGCTGCTGTACACAGTTTTTAAGCATGGTCTCCAGACTGACTCTGTGGCTGAAGTGAAGGAATAGAAAACAAATGGGTTGTAGAAATTTCTGTATGACATAAAAACATAGAAAAATGTACTGATCCAAAAGGAGCTGCAAAGGTGCAATGAAACTGATGCAAACACTATCATTATAATCTTTCCATTATAATGTGTATCATGTTTTGAGACTGTATATATAATATACTGTATGTATTTTGAGTGTTTTATATTAGGTAGCATATTAAGTTGTTCTATGGCAAACTTTTTACCCAGCAATTGTCTTCACTAACATTTTCATGGGTGTTCAATTTAACATGGTTTTGGTACAACAGCATGACAAAGCAGTAATCCTTGTTTTGCCAGCTCTTCCTAAAGCATTTGCATCTTCGTCCTGTTCACACTTTAATAAATATTTTTAGGGTATTTCCTCTACAGCTGGAGCTCTGCTCGCTGCTCTTAGCTGCGGTTTAAGTTAATTTTGTTGCTTCTCCTCTGCAAGCATCTGATGCTCAATAGAAAGCATCCCTCTGAGCTCTGCAGTCGAGAGGGTGTGAGAAAAGACAGGAGGTCCTCATTGGGTCAGTGTGTTCCTGGGGGGGGCTCCCAAGGGGCTTGCTTGATGTCCCCGCATCCTCCTACAGCCCCACGCACCCTCCCAGCGAGCTGTTTCCTTGGCATTATTTGCCAAAGGGATAATTGACACTAATTTCTTGGCAGAGAAAAGGGAGAAGAGCGGTAAGCGAACGTAAAGCTGCTGCCAAGGGTACATCAGAGACCTCCTTCCTCGTTCTGCAGTATCGATGTGGACACTTGGCTGCTTTTCAGCCCTGCTCTGGCATGGTCAGAGTGCCTTAAACGTAGCACAAGTCATCTTGGTTTATCACACATGCTCTTCCCTGGCCTTTCTTCCCTCGCGTACGAGTTTCCCGTCCTCTCATGTATATGCTGAAATATGGGTGAGGGGAAGCCTTGTGTATTGTCATGAATCCCTCTGTTTCCAGTCAGTTTAACTCAGTAGGTAGTTTAATTTTATTGCCAGCCTGTCCCTTAAAAACATCACCATTGCTCTTGGTTGCTGGAGGAGAGGAGGGGGAAGCTGGTCTGCCTGCAGAAGACTTCTTTGGGGAACCAGGACAGCGGCCTCTCCCCATCCCTGCCGGTGCCGTGCCAAGGATGCGCTATGCATCCTTTACAGTATCCACAGGAAACGGGTGGATCTAAAGCTGACACATTGCTGGTCACTGTGTTTGGAAAGTAAAAAAAATAGCGAAATTAAGATGGTTTAACAAAGAGAAACAAAATGAGGTGCTTAGTTAATCGGAGGATTAAGCTAGCGCAGCTGGCCTGCTCTGACAAAGCAGAGATTAAGAGTGAACCCTGTTGCAGTGCACACAGATCCCGTGGGAATCGAGACTTAAGGGCAATGAAGCGGTGTGGCACCAGCATCAGCTATCGCTATAAGGAAGGGTGAGCTCCCACAAAGAAACAGCTGGACAGTGAAGAAAGGCACTTGCATTTGCTTTATTCGCAGTGTAGTTGATAGGCAATATTAATCTCCGTCTTTAGTGTGGGTATATGCACCGCTGAATTAATCGCAGGAGGGTGAAGCGTTGCCTTTTGTTAGTTCGGTAAAACACTCTGTTATGAACCGCTTGGTTATGAGGCTTTCTCGCTTTCTGAAATACCTCATCTCTGTGGCTGGGAATTTCTATCTTTGGGTGCTCACCAAAAGCTGTAGGATCTTTTATTGTTCTCAGAAGTTTTGGCAAAGTCCAAAGCAAACTTCGTGGGTAAGGTAGGTTGGGATTCGAATTTTCAAAATCATGGTACTTCAAACCAAGGGTACCCACTGAACCATCAAAAACTGATAAATTAATTGCGGAGGGCGGCTGCAGATCTCTTTGTATGTACTGGCTCTGTCTTAGATACACACAGATACAAATGTGACAAGTTTTGGCTGAGAAACTGTATGGGAACCAAAGGTCTGAAGATGCTATTTTAACGCAGGTATTCAAAAAAGCAGAGTTAAGGTTGGATGTGCAGTTGATTTGCTTTTTTATATCCTTTCCTTTTAAATGTTTAGCCTTGCAAATTTAATAAAGAGAAAGAGGGGCATATAGTGAATAGTCTCTCAAGCAGGCATCCAGAACACTAGCAAAAATTTGCTTCAGGGAGACGTTTGCTGACAGCAGGTTTAAATTGAAGTTACAGGAATCCACCAGAACTCTTTAAAGTTATCTTCTAAGAGGGAGTTACTTGCTGAAGGTTGTCTCTTATAGGTTTCAGTTTGTGTGAAGGAGCGAATTGGGGTTTCTGCAGTCAAGGATAGGTATTAAAGAAAACAATTAAATATATTTGCTGCCTTTTTGATACAAATTTCTGTTGGTTTAGAGCGAGTGGCAGAATCGCATTGATCCCAACAACATTTTACGAGTATAGCTTCCCACAGAAGACCTTATTTGTATTTCTCCCAAGAGCAAAAATAGGAAATGCAGCATGCTTTGTATTGTATAGATTTTTCCTAGCCTGACTGAAAGCACTGTATTATTCATGCACAGGCTATCCATCCAAACCTGTGCCAAAACCATTTCTCTTTGCGTGTGGGAAGGCAGAAGAGTTGTCCCTGTGATAAAACTGAATCTGTAATCGCAGTTGTGGGCAGCGGTGTGGTAGTGACTCCTCACTTAACAGCTCTCAAGTCGTGGTTCCCAAAAAAGTGCTTTTTCTACGGCATTTTGTGTTGGAAAGCCATGTTAACGAAGGTAGAAATTCACCAAATGTTTCATTTCTTACTTTTCTGAGTGATCGATGCAGTTGCCAGTGGGATTTGATAGTCTCAGTCAACAGGACTGGTTTGGTTACAGGGGAAGAAGCATTTCTGTGAAATGTCTTCTGCTCCACAGGAACAGATGAGGATATCTGAGTGTTTGTAGGTGGGTAGAGCTAAGTGAGGTGTTTCATGTTTGCTGTAGAAGTCAATAACATGTTTTACTTGAAGGAAAGATTGTGCTTTACATTTTAAAAAATTTTTAAAATGGTCTACCCTGACTATGAACTTGTCCACCCGGTTCAACCTTGTATTCGCCTTTGAACACCCATTTGGACTTTGGATGAGTTGCTCAGCTGTCCTCACTCCCCAAAGCTTTGTAGCCTCTTATGACTATCAAAGAAATGCCCGCTCAGGAAAGCTTATTAAGGGCTTTTCTGAAGTTCAGAAAGGTTTTAACATATTTCTAATAGCCAGAACGGATCAAAATTAGCCCCATCTTACTGCCATAGTCCACTGGAGTCAGAGATGTTCCTGTGCTTCAGTCCTCAGACACAGCCAACAGATAAGGATTCCTCCCAAACCATAGTATGCGGGATACAGCCTAAGGCAACATATTTTTTATTGTCAAGCAGAAGAAAATCCTTGAAGAGATTTTTTTAATGAAAGCTATTTTTATTTTTTGCCTTTAATGAATTCAATTGAGCAATTTAAAACCATTTCAGGGTTGTTCTTTTTTTTTTCTCAAGTGACAGTGAAGTCCCACAAATCTAGGGAGACGCTGGCAATAAAACTGCTTAGATAGTACATAAAATGCCACTGATGGGATTATTTTGCTGCAGCTCGTTGCAGCTATTATGCTCAGCAGCATGATTCCTCATTGTAAGTTCATAAAAGACCTAATGACAGGAAGTGGAGATCTGCAAAGTTGAATGAAAGTGGAATGCAAATTCATAACAAAAAGAGCAACTAATGATGGGAAGAGTGTACTGAAGACCATGGTAAATGTGCCGTCACTTAGCATCTTTCAATGAAATGCACTAGGTTTCAGCCAGGACCTATTGTAATTAGATGTAGGAACCATGTCCTGATTTTCTCCTTCCTAATGGTACAGAAAAAGTCATGCCGGAGTCTCCTTTACCTGCAAAAGCCGTGAGAGTATTTGCCGTGCAAATACTTCTGGGACATAACCAAACGTGCTCTTCATGGCTGCAAGTATTGGGAAAGCTAACTCTGAATGCAAAAGATGGAACGTGACAGTGGAGTGAGCAGTTACACACCTTGAAAGAACATTTTTCAGCTTTTGGGGGGTAAACATGTTTGTCTTGGTCATCATTTTTCACCAGGTGCTCTCTCTGTGCAAGTAAAATAATACATGGACTGATATTCAAAGTCATTTGTTTGTCACTTTGTCATGATAAGCCATCAGGTTTCACAGGAGATTTCTTTTGATAGATGCGTGGAAAAAAAAGTGAATCAGGGACTGGAAGAACTGATTTACAAGGAAAGATTAAATTCTGCATGTGCGTTATTTATGCGTATCTCAGGGAGACACGGAAAGCACCTGCATGTCTCAGCAAGGTGTAAATGCTGAGGAGGTGGGGGGAGAGGTGTGGGAGTTGATTGGGGTGAAGTTTGTAACTATGAGGAATGAGGTGAAATTCAGAGGTTATAAATGCAGGGAGAAGGACAGGAAAAAACCTCCCTGAAACAGAGGTGTCATGAACTGCAGAATATTTTATCCATTGTAACGAGACTTCCAAAACTCCACCAGACAACATTCTTGAGCTCCTGTGCTGGACCAGTTATGCACTGACTGGTTTGACCTTCACCATGGTGTAACTGGTGTCTCCTCCTTGCTGTCCTGTGCTCTGTTTCTGAGGGTGGCTTTGGTTTGCATTTCAGGGCGGCTTTCGGCAAAGAGTCAGAAGTTCTCATTGGCAACCTGGGAGATAAACTCATTCCTCAACAGGAGATCCTGCGGGACGTCAGCGACCTGAAGGCCTTGGCCAACATGCACGAGAGCCTGGAGTGGTTAGCAGGTCGCACCAAGGCAGCCTTCTCCAACCTCTCAGCCACCCAGAGTAAGTAGCTCCCATAGGAGAACCCTTGGCTTAGAAATGGAAACCAGCATAATTACATGATTTTAGCAGGAGCGGGCATCTTTTGTTCTTGATGTCAAAGCGGGTTTCTGTCAGAGCGAAGTAGAAAGCAACGCAGCTCCATCTCTCTCTTCCTGGTGAATGCTGTGGTGTGACATCTGCTCAGACTGTGGTGGGCACCGCATGAGGGTGCCAGGAGCATCTTTTCTAGCATAAGCTCTGAAGGGTTGAGCTTTTCAGCGGTCCCTGCTAATGACATTGCACAGGAGCAGGTATCAGTGCTGAGACAGGTTTCATTTTCTTTAAAGCATCGCTAGATGGCTGAATATTTAAAAATATATGTGTATTATAAATTCAGTAGAGAAAGTGAACAGCTTTTAATGAGGAATGCCCTAACACGCATGTCACTGGGGTGCTGATGCTCAGCCTGCGAAGGCAGAAGCAACCCTGAATGAACCAAGGGGCCAGGAGGGAGAGACAGGGGAGCCTGGAGACACCGCTGCTTCTCCTGGCTGTCAAGGATTGCCCGCGCTACCTTTGTGAGATCGTTTCCCTTCTCTGTGCTCCAGCTTTTGCTCCTTCCCCCAGGGAATGGTGATTTTTTTTTCCTGCCTGGAAAGCGCTAGAGATGTGATGAGTGTTGCTTCCCTTCTTACCGCTGTCGTTGGGGTTGTCTGCACGGGGTCACGGTCAGAGGAGGGTTGTGGCTGTGCCCCAGAAGTAGAGCTCGGCGTAAACAGACCTCAGCTTTGCTGCTTTCCACTGCTACTAACTCGCGAGGAGTCACCTATAACTCACGTGATGTGGGGTTAAGCTTTTCCTAGGGCCAGGGGTTTGGGTCTCACCTGCCTACCGAGACGTTCCCAATAGCTGTCCTGTGTCACAGGCTGACCCAGGGGAGGTAGCTATGCATTTGTTAGAGCACTTCATATTGCCCTGGATCCCTGTAATAAAATACTGTGTGTTTTACAAATATTGAACATCCCCTGTTGTCTGGGTGTTATATTAAATGCAGCTGCCTTGGGTGTGGAAGGAGACACCTACACTGTGCTGTAGATAAGGAGCGGAGGAGCAGAAAAGCGTTGCATAAAAAAACCCGCACAGCTTGGTGAGATCCCAGGACACATGGGGATGTGGGGAGGATACGCGGCGTTTCTGCAGTTTGTCATGCAAATACGGAGCCGAGTCCTGGGGAAACGTACCCACAGAGGGGCAGGACTGTGGGCAGCCAGGTCTTTGGAGCTCTTGTGGGAATTTGGCATTGAAAATCACCTCAGCCTTATTTTCTGGGAAGTGATGGGGGAAATTTGCTGGTGCTAAATAAAGTCGTAGCATTACATCTCCATTAAAACAATTCTCCCTTCACAGCAGAGCATCTCTGGTTGACTGACAATCCTTCCTATGGCTTACAACTCTGCTCTAGAGCAGGACCTTTAAACTCTTTACTCCAGCTGTCCACGATCAGTTTGTTGGGATCCAGAAGGATAATTAAGATTATACAATCAGCTAACAATTAAAGACCGAAAATACTACAGGTAGTTTTAATATTCCTGTAACCCATACTTTGAATTCTCAATACCTGAGTGACGAGACGAACTGCTGGGTTTAACAGGGTATACTTTAGAAGATTATTAAAACAAAAAAAAGAAAACAAAACCCAATGGAAAATGCTGTCAGAGTTCAGTAGCCAAATATTTATTCACGGAATTTTAGTTACTGGGAGAGTTCTTGGGGCTGAGGAGTTGTGCTCTGACAGTCAAAGTTGTTAAAAATAAAAACATCATTTATAATTTCAGTTCTGGTTGAAACTCAAATTTTTTAATAAATCAATATTTTCCAAACATAAAAGGGCATGAGCGTGACTTTCAGGCTTCTGAGAGGACGTTACACGCAGCAGTGAATGAACATAAAAGTACGAAGTGTAATATTTCACTTGGCAGCGTCCTCCTGACAATAAAAATTCATCTTCCTTTGTAATAACTTTATACCAATGCACTAAAATGTCTGTACACAAATGCCAGGAGTATCTGAAACAAGAGGAAGAACAAGCAGTGTTAGAAAATGATAGAGGCTGTTGACCTCATGGTTATAAATGAAACCTGGTGCAGTATATCTCATAAATGGAACATCAATAGAGCTGACTGCAGTCTATATGGGAGAAGTAAAAAGTGATGCCGTGGGGCAGAGATGGTGGTGTAAGTCAGATGTATTTACAAATTGAGCAAGCTACGGTGATATACAGGGGAGTGCAATTCTTTTGGGGAAGAATACGAACAATAAACAACAGAGGAAGAATGAGATGAGATGTCTCTTTCCATCCCACCTGGGCAGGAGGAGAAGAGCAATGCAAATGTGCTTGGACTGAGCTGAGAGGAGGAAAAATTAAAACTACCTTTTGTTTCAAAGATTCATACAATGTTAATGCCATAACGCTCAACTGTCATATGAGTTACTCTGTTCTTTTCTGTCATGGTTTGATCATCTGAATTTCTGAGCATCTCATTGCTGGAAGCCAGAGCAAGTTAATGAGCATCAGAGGGAGGGAGGGAAGAAGGGGAATAACTGACCAAAAGTAAAGCTAAATAAAGGGGTTTTCTGCCACGCACTGAAGCTCAGCAAATTCAGATTCAGATCGCCGTAAGTGCAGCCACCTTTGTCATTTCAGCATCAGTAACTTTGACTTTAAGACATGCCCACATGAAACCCAAGCATTCCAGTTCAATGCGACTGGAATCCATGGTCCATCATACGCAAGTCAACGGGCCACTAGTCACCCAGCTTGCTTTTTGGGTAACTGACTTTGGGCAGATGGCAGCTGTTACATTCCTTTGAGCAACTCTGTCTTCTGCTTTATTTTTCTCCTTGGACTAGATGCTTCATTGAAGTGTCTATCCTTGAAAAAGAGCGGTAATCTCATTAACTGGTAGCAGTGGTGGGGCTTTATCTTCCGTGCTTGCCACATGTTGGGCCAGCGCATGATGAGAACACACATCCCAGTCTTTGATCGTGTGCTGGGTTTGCGCGGCAAGGTTTTGGTAGCAGGGGGGCTACAGGGGTGGCTTCTGTGAGAAGCTGCTAGAAGCTTCCCCTGTGTCCAACAGAGCGAGTGCCAGCCGGCTCCAGGATGGACCCACCGCTGGCCAACAACCAGCGACAGTGGCAGCACCTCTGGGATAACACATTTAAGAAAGGGAAAAAGTTGCTGTGCCTCAGAATCTGCAGCCGGACAGAGAAGTGAGAACATGTGAGAGGAACAGCCCCGCAGCCCCCCAGGTCGGTGCAGAAGGAGGGGCAGGAGGTGTGCCAGGCGCCGGAGCAGAGATTCCCCTGCAGCCCGTGGGGAAGACCCCGGTGAGGGCGGCTGTGCCCCTGCAGCCCGGGGAGGCCCACGCTGGAGCAGATCTCCCCCTGCAGCCCGGGGAGGCCCACGCCGGAGCAGGTGGGTGCCCGAAGGAGGCTGTGACCCCGTGGGAAGCCCGTGCTGGAGCAGGCTCCTGGCAG
>JAVKLA010000005.1:2344087-2360541 GCA_034782735.1 Sagittarius serpentarius | reverse complement strand
CAGAGCGGAGCAGAGGGGCAGAATCCCCTCCCTCGACCTGCTGGCCACGCTGCTTGTGATGCAGCCCAGGATACCGTCGGCTTTCTGGGCTGTGAGCGCACATTGCCGGGTCACGTTGAGCTTCTCGTCAACCAACAGCTCAAGATGTCAAGTCCTGCACCTGGGCAGAGCGTATTCATTTGGCCTGGGAACGGCTGGTTCAAAATGGTGTTAGACATCTTCATTCAGATCCGGCTGGTTCTGAGATGAACCAGAGGAAGCCAAAAGGAAAATGTTTTCTTGGACATCTTATCTGCATCGCTGTGGCTCATATCCACACAGCTCCCTCTTGTCAGTCCCACAGCTCAGCCTGTTCCTGCACTGACATCTCTGGGATGCTGCAGAGATGACCAGTGTCATCTCCTTGCTGCTACAAACCCCACTATTGTCCACAGCGTGCTTGGGGCTGGTATTTAATGAAGAAACGAGGTACCTGCCTCGAGTCATGGGTTTCCCCAGGTGGGATTCTCCTTGAGCAAGGACAGGGGAGCTTTGCCATCCTCAGACACAGTAAAATATGGATCTGTCAAGTCCAAACCAAACCATCTGTGATCACCTGCTAATTAATCGCCATTTGTAGTGTTAATAGAAGCTACAAATATACTTACACTTACATAGAGCTGCTACAAACGGGTTGGAGACTCTTAGCTAGTATTTAGACCTTGGGTTCCGCAGATACGTCATGTCACCTGGATTTACTCCATCCTGAATGGTAGAAGCCTAATGGGGGAACCAGTGTCAGAGTGCAGAGACCTTTCAGAAGACATTTGGAGACGAAATATCCATTGGTATCGTGACTTAGAGCATTTATGAGCCTTTTGTCAATGACTCCAAAAGCCATCAGTAACGCTATGGATGTGTTTTCTCCCAAAGAGCCTCCAGATTGAATGGATTGACTTAACATATCAAAATGGGGTGGGTTTTTTTCCCCTCTAAGTGCCAATTCAGCAAAATTGTCTGGGATCTGAAGGCAAAGGTGTGTCTGTTGGTCTCTTAACTCCAGTTGAAGCTGACCAAGAGCAGAGCAGAGCAATTCAGGCAGTGGACAAGAGTCCAGCTGGTACCATCTTAGTTGAGCTGGCTTTTGGAGGACTAAAACGATGGAAAATTTGTTTGGGACAGCAAAGTGTTAAGACTAACCGTCAAGACCAGCAGGGAACTGCTGACCTCGTGAAGACAAAATGGCTATTTTGGTAAACCTGAGCATTAAAAGATTCTTGTGGTTTGCTTTATAACTTTGGCGATAAAATTTCATAGCTTAAATATGGGTCTGCTTTGCTGGATCTCGGGGAGTGAAACCACACAGTCATCAGCTAACTAAAAGCTCTTGTTTTCTTGTCAAAGTGATCTCCTAGTGCCTTTTTTTCCCTTGAATGTCTGCAGTGAACCTGTTCTTGTGGATTAGTGGTTGCAGCTTTCCCCAGCCTCAATGCTTTACATCAAATATTTAATGGTTAGAAAATGAGACGGCGTTTTTCTGACCTGGATGCTCAGCATTTATGGTTCTTTATCTCACACAATAGGCACACCAGCGTGATGCAGTCCCAGTATTGATCTGGTGCCGTGGGGTCAGCACTCAGCTTACCGTCATGATTACACTAATTACTCTTGTTCCATCTTTCTTTCCTCCCACCCACCAGTCTTAAACGCAGGGGATTGTCATGTAAATAAGTGACCTAATTAGCAGTGCTTTCAAACCATTTTACAATGAGGATCCCTCAGGAGTAATACTGGCAAATCAAGGTTTTTGTGGAAATAACTCCAAAGAGCCTGCTGTCCACTCCAGTTGGTTCAATGCTTTAGGATCTGTTTATCTCTTCTGAAGAAAATGACTCACTGGTGTCAAAGATTAACAGCAGTAAGTCCACCTGCTTCTCCTTGGTTTGCTAGAGGTGACAGCTTACCATACTGTGGAAGGGGCAAAATCATTTTCAGAACTAGGTGACAGGACTCAAAAGTATGGTCAGTCGTTGACGTCACCAGTGAGTCACTTTGCCAGGATGCGTGGGCTATAGGATCATTCTGAGCTAACCAGCATTTATATTTGTATGGGACTTTGGGGAAATGATTCTTAAATAAGGAGGAACTGTGGAGGAGTCAGACTGTAAGTCTGATCCAGCTGATACAAAACGTAACTAATGTTCCTGCTGACGTTAAGGTCATCTTTGTGCTTGTCTCTTTTCCTGTGAGTAGATTCTGTGTGTTTCCCATTCTTCAGCCTACGTTTGAAAACCCTTTGTAGTTTCCATGCATATTCATATTCACACCTTCCTCTACATCCTCCTGAACAAAGCTCATTCATTCTTGTCTTCCAGGACAGACCTCCCTGCTGCTCCTCCTCTTGCTTTGCAAACCAGTCCATTAAAAACAAACAGCCCCCGAAACACTTCTGTCTATAATTGTCAACAGGCAAAAAAAGGATGCTTAAGTGTATTTATTTTCATTACACTTTCTTCACCTTGTCCGTGCCTCTTGCAAAGAGCAGTTTTGCTCTTGGGCATCAGGACCCCAGTTGACTTCAGGACTTCTGTTCCTTGCTCTTCCAGTGAGTTCAATAGACAGGGAGGTTTAAGGTCCTTTTAGAAATGTGTCCCTGTCCTGGTTTCAGCTGGGATAGACTTAGTTGTCTTCCTAGTAGCTGGTACAGCGCTGTGTTTTTGGGGTTAGCAGGAGCAGAATGTTGAGAACACCCTGACGGTTTCAGTTGTTGCTCAGTCGTGTTTAGACTCAGTCAAGGGCTTTTCAGGTTCCCCTGCCCAGCCAGCAAGAAGGCTGGAGGGGCACAGGGAAGTTGGGAGGGGACACAGCCGGGACAGCTGACCCAAACCAGCCAAAGGGGTATTCCATACCATGGGACGTCATGGCGAGTACATAAACTGGGGGGGGGGGGGGGGATTGACCAGGGGCAGCAGATCACTGCTCAGGAACTAACTGGGCATCAGTTGGCGAGTGGTGAGCAACTGCATTGTGCATCACTTGTTTTGTGTATCCCAGTCCTTTTATTATTATTGTCACTTTCTTGTTGTTATTAGTGTCATTGCTAGTTTCTTCTTTTCTCTTCTGTTAAACTGTTCTTATCTCAAGCCACGAGTTTTACTTTTTTTTATCGATTCTCTCCCCCATCCCACTGGGTGGGGGAGAAGTGAGTGAGCGGCTGCGTGGTGCCGAGTTGCTGGCCGGGGTTGAACCACAACAGTCCCTCTCAGGTCATCTTCTACCCAGAGAAATTTTGCAGTGGATGTTTTGAGGGCATTTATGGGCAAGGTGAGGAAAGAAAGGAAAAAGTTAAATTTATGCTTGTGTTTGCAATGGAAGTTACGTGGAATCTCAGATGGTTTGGAGCATCTCTCTCTTTCCTGGCACAGTTGACCAGTCCCTTAACAAAACACCTCGATCCCTCCGTTTTCAGTTGAAGGCTCAGTTATCCTATTTTTTAAGTGTCCTCATACCAATCACTGATTTTTCCTTTTCTAGTTTTGAGGAAGCCTTATGTGCAGGTTGACAGCTCCTTACAGGTTTGGGGTTTTATTTTTATATTAATCCAAGTGCATGGCCAAAGCTCGTCTTCCTTATTCTTTTAGCTGCCAAAAAATTAATCATTGCAATTCATGTAGGACACATCCTAAGAGCGGTGTGGAGAATCTTCCATGAAGTCGGTGCATAAATGTCTGTTGTTCCCCTCCGCCTCGATTCACACATAGATATGAATTTTTCTGTAATTTTCACAAATGCCCAGTGTCCCTGCCCAGTGCTCGCCAGTGAGTTAACGACGGAGCTGGCATGCTATGAGTCAGACACCGTAGAAATGTCATTAATTTGATGATATGTACATTATGTTTATTCTGAATGCTGTGAAGCATTCTTTATTAACAGTTGAGCTAAAGTCATCTCCGTCGGCTCTAAGGACACAGTGCCTTCTGAAAAGCAGCAGGCCTTGAGGTTTTCTGTTTTCCTTCCACTCATTTTTGCCCGTTCATTCACAAATGTTGATAATTTTTAAAAGGTCTTCTCTGCCTATTGAAACCAGTGACAAATGGGTAAAGAAATTAGTTTGGGGGTGAATTTTTGGCTCTGTGTAGATTAATGGAAGTGTCTCTGCTGGCTTCACTGGACCTGTGATTTTGCCCTGTCTTTAATGAAAATTAGGTGACGCACATGGCTGCTTTTGGCTAACCAGGCACCGAGAAAGGTGGGAAACACCAAACAGGCAAAAAAACCCTTTCCATAACTCAGAAGCAGATGAATGGGTTTTTACTAAGCTTTCTAAATCAAGTCGCTTCTGAGCTAATAGAATTCAGCACAATAAATAATACTTCTGAGAGGGGTAGGGAAGGGGAAGGTTACCTTATAAATTACTGAAAACAAGAAAATTTAGCACAGAAGATTTGTTGTAGTTGGGGAGCACCGGCACAGCAAACCCTGGACTTTTCAAAGAGATCCTTACATATCCCAAATCTTCAACTGTGATAGCTCTCCTGCTCTTAGCTGCACCCGCACAATTTTGCTTCTTTCAGTGAAAAAAACCCTGCTCTTCAGAGTTTTGTAAATGAATCAGGAGATTTGGGGCTTTTTTCAAGCCTTTTCCAGACTTGAATACAAAGTGCTTAAAGAAAAGTGTTGAGCGACCAAACCTTCCAGTAGGTTATCATTCAATGGAGCTACAACCTCCGGCCACACTTTTTGCCCTGCCCCCCTAGCTCGGAGACACCTTTCTTTTCCCTCTGATAATCCCTTTCCCAAGGCTGCATATTTGCAGAAAGTAATGGAAAACAAACCACTTTTAGAGGAGTTATTGCCTTTTTAAAAGTGCTAATTTCCTTGTGAAATTTATGCCTGCCAGCAGAGGCAGACGAGGAGCTCCACAGGCAGCTCTAACGAGACAATTCATTAACTAGCGAGTGTACACACACCATAAAAAACATTAATTCACAAAATGAAAAACTAATAGAGTGTTTAGCCTGTTCTTTATCACCGGTGACAGTCTGTGCTCTCCTCATCATTAGTGTTTACTGAACTGATGGGGACTGCAGCCCAGCCTGCTTATCACCACTCATCACAAATGAGGTTGCGATGGTTTTTTCCAGCACACTGCCTTGTCCCCTCTCTCGCACTTGAATTTTAACATGGAGTGAAGGGCAGAGAGGCATGAAAGGAAGCTGTCAATGCCAGCCTTCGGTTTTGTCTTGCTTTTCACAGGTTTTGGGCACAAGTTCTCCTTCCTTCTCCATCCTCGTCAGAACCTCAAGGAGATTTGCAAGGGAAAATCTCTTCCATAAGTACCTTCCCATACTGTCCTGGTTGCCTGTACTAGAGAACAGGATTCATTAGTAGGAATTTTCTACAAGTAATATTAATGAGAAGCTCTCCTGAGCTTGCTTTCTCTTTACTTCTGCTTCTCCTTTAAGTGTTGGCATAACTTTGCTCCTTCAGCACCAGTGAGTGGTTTTGCCGTTGATCCCAGTAAAAGGTGAGCTGGACCAGTGCTGAGTATTTAGATAATTCCATCCTCCCATCTCTTGTTTGAAAGGTCCCAACCTCTTAAAGTATGTCCTTTCTTGGTATTTGTTTTGTTTTAACAAGAATCCCTGTTCTCCCCTATGATTCTCTATCGGTCGATATGGTCAGCTGTGTGCTCAGCCCACACGTGCGTGGTAAATGTTCTCCATATCTCAGAGCTTTGCAGGGGTCAGGGTCAAGGAGGAGGGTTGTGGCCATTGCGTGGGAGACTCAGTGCTTGGCTTAGGTAGGCGCTGACTGTTGTCACCTCTGCTTATCAGCTCCTGCACTTGTCTGTAGAGACAAATGTAGAGACAAACTCATCTTGGAGTCAAGAGTTAATCTTGCCCATCCTTGTGGAAGTGGAGGTCAGAGCACTGATGTGCAGAGCCACCGTCCTTGTCATCTGCATGGCTTAAGGAACTGCCTTTTGGTTTGCAGCCTATGTGAAGAAGACAGCTGACATCAAAAATCAAAGTGTTAGATGCCAGATATGTTGGAGGTTGGACTAGATGACCTTTAAAGATCCCTTCCAACCCAAACCGTTCTGTGATTCTATGATCTTGAAAGCCTTGGGAGGTGTCATTGCTCTTACTGATTTTTTTCTCCATATTTAAAATCTATAAAGAGAACAATTTAGATTGAAAGGAGCAATGCAGCAATATCTGCATAAATATTTTAAGTGACCTGCCATATCTAAGAGGCCCAAAGGTTCACGCTTCTGAAAAGGAAGGGGAAGGATGTCAAACCCAAAATCTAGCTTTGGTTCCTGCCTGTGGCTCTGAAATGAAACTCATGAACTTTGGGAGAATCAAAATCCAGTTCCAGATTTTATGGCTCATTCTAGTCCTTTTCTATAAAGCTACAGCTCTGAGATCCCCAAACAAACCAATTTAGAGGTAGGCAGTGAGTGATCTATGCCTTACAGCTTCAAACAATACTCCCGCAGCCAGAAACCGGTCCAAGTGGCCATATGGGTTGCATATAGTTGTTGTTGTTCATTATTTCTCGAGCATCACAGGTGTGCAGAGCACTTTGCAAGAGGATGAAAAGAGAAGGCCCTTGCTCCTTGGAGAGTTTGCACTCTAAATTAGATCGAGATGGCTTCTCGAGAGCAGTAAGAGATCAAAGTGGGAGGAAAGCTGTGTAACCACGAAAACAAAAGCAGCTTGAGAGCAGGGTCCTGGTATTTATTCCCGCAGAGAGAAAATCATTTAAGTCAATTTGCTTTGTCTGGTTCTTTTTGGCTATTTAGGCTTTTTAATCTCCAGCAAGTCCTAACGTATCTCCCAGCTCCTGCGGCTGAACGCAGCCATCCCGGTACAGCTATGTGGAGGTGATGCCCCACACCACTTGTGTCGCCTTTCAGCAGGGCTGTGGGCATCTCAGCAACGTTCCTGTCACCCAACCAAGCCCTTGCTCACCAGCATCACCACGGCGGCAGCTTTCCTTTACCCGGCTCTGGCCCAGATTGACAGACCGTGGCTTAACAGAAACAGAGGTGGTTTTTTAATGGTGACATATTTAAAAAAAATTAATTTGCTCCTGCTGTTTGGCTTCAGAAGACAAAGATTCCCTGGCATATGTCTTCCTTCAGAAATCTCGCCAAAATAGGTCCTTGATGTTGCATCCGATGTGCACACTGTACTGCCGTACTCTTACCTCCTTTAAAAAAAAACCCACATAATCACATATCTAATTCCTTCCAGCTTCACCCAATGTTTTTTCCTTTAAATAACCAGATATTCTTCTTTCTTGTTGGTGTTAGAGTAGCGATTTTCTCTCCCAGTGGCATCATCGCCTCATGATACTAAAAGCTGTAGGAACAGGAGATGAGGAGAGCTTAGAGTCAGCTCGAGTGGCAGTGATGGATAAAAACACGTTACCCGGGTTTTACACGCTGGGAACTAAAGCATAGAAAGAGAAAGCAGTACACAGGATCCCTAGAAGTCTCCGGAAAACTTCACCCTGGGTCTCTAAAGGCATAGTCCAGCACATAACCCGTAACTAATATCCTTTTGCATGTATGCATTGCAATTATTTTGGAGTTTCCTCTTCTGGAGAGGAAGGGAGTAAGAAATTAAAATTTAAAAAGCTGTGAATTGGTCCCTAATGTTACTTGTGGGGCACAGGAAGCATTTCATACTGCCTCTTTTTTCCAAATAAGAGGGTTTTTTTTCCCCAACAGAGCTGTAAAATTTCTCTGTGAGCCTTTCCCCGTTCCCCTGTAAAGCAAATGTGTGTAGTGCTGTGTAAAGCCTGAGCATGTTGGAGGTTTATTTCTCAGGTTCAGGTTGTACCGGAGCCAAGGCAGAGCCTGTAACCTTAGATTGATTTTTCTCCTTGCACTATTAAATCATTCAAATCTGTTAGCAGTCACTCTGCTCAAGCAGGGAGCGGGCAGGATGCGCTATTGTAGACCTTGATTGGTTACAGAGGTTTGTTTATGGGCAGCGTGGCAGGTTTTGTTTAATATTCCAGAGGTCTGGTAATTTACATCCATTGATTTACAAGGCACAATCTGTCAGGAGGCACCAGTGTCGCATTGAATTGCAAAATGATGGAAATCATTGGTGACAATGAGGGTGTTAAGTTTATTTTTCTCAGGTTTGCTGGAATGAAACGTTCCTTCTCATTGGAGTGAGATATCTTGGCTGTGCTTACAGCAAGCTAGAAGAAATCCCAAACAAAACCATAACTGTTACCCGGCAGCACGGGAAGGTCACTTAAGACAAATTAAATTCATCTGTTAAGGCTGCAAGATGATAAGGGCCAATGGAGCAAGGTGTTGGCCACTGCTTACGCAACTGTTGGGTATTTTGTTGGCCAGGAGGGCTCATGTTCAACTCTGTGTAAGTGGGTTATGAAGGAGGAGGAGGAGGAGAAGAAGTGGATGGCCGCTGATCTGCTCTTTTGCTTTTTCAGCATTTCAGTTGGAGATATCTCCCTCTTTAAGCAGAGAGCTCACAGTGTGCTCTGGTGGGTTGAATGTCCGTGCGATGCAGGGTCACCCTTTGCCCAAAGAACTGGCCAACTCCACAGCCAGCTCCAAATGACATTTTTTATTCAAGGCCCCTTAATGGTTTAGGCTCTGATTATTTTTTGCTGCTACATCTCCTTCTGTGGGTTTGTTGCCAAGGATGATGGACTAAAACTGTCTCGAGTGAGACTTAAAGAAACGGGATTTTCTTGTTGGCTGTGAAATGGTCCTTTCTGGATGTCCAGAGAAGGAGAAAGGAAAATTGATGGGCTGTGAAAGGCTTCGTTTGATCTCAAAAAGCACAAGTACCCTTCAGTGTCCTGATCGTGCTTGGGAGAAATTGGTATGCATCCCTCAAGCCAGCACCTGACCCTCCACCCCGCCGTGGGGGCTCTCAGCACCCAGAAGGACTTCAGTGCTCTGGCTTTCAATAAGGAGCAGACTGTCCCCGTCTCCCTCCTCCTCTTACCTCCACTGACAAATATAATTACAGCTTCACTTAAATTACTGTAAATGAATTCTGGAGAGTAGAAAAATTGTGCGCGTATCTCTCCACTGCAGAAATCAGCTGACTCTTGCATTTCGGATGATGGGTCCATCCATCTCCACTGCTTGCAGGGAGGCATCGCTGGAGCGAGCTGGCACGATCGAACCCGAGGCTGCAGCCCCAGCACTGCTAAAAAGAGATGATTCTTGCAGCAAGTCCATCTCCCGGAGTGAGGCTGATAGAAGCTTCTCAAAATGTAGGATTTTTGACTAAAAATAGATGGGGTTTTGCCCCATAATAAAGGTGAGGTTTCCTGCTTTCTACTGTGGGCAAATAAGCACCCCTAGACCTGATCCTGCATGATCCAAAAGTCCTGCCACGCTCCAGGGAAACAAATGTCACTTGGAGGTCTCACAGCTGAAAGGTGGGTGGCAGCTGGTCAAACAGCTCTTCCAAAGCGCCTTCTGAGAGTCACCTCTTGACACTGTTATCTGGAAATTAGAGGCTGTGTAAAAGAGCCCGTCACCCCCTCGCTGATAATTTCATTTTCTTTGTGGGAGAGACTTTAATGAGCAGAGAGACGCTTGGAGAAGTGTCGGGGTGTCCTAGGGAGGGGACACCCTGGGTAGATTTCCACTCTTATTTCCCTCTTTATTTCTCTTTTACACTCCAGGCCAGTTAATTGTTTTCAGCAGTATTTGCCAGGCTACGAATTTCTCTGCCATGTTCCTTGATTTAAAAAAAAATTCATAAATATTGCTGTGATTGCAGGAGTTGCTGAAGGAGGCTACTTCCAGGAGCCGTGTTTTACAAGGCTTCATCCATGCACGCTTTTCTCTGTTGTAATTCATAGTACATTTAGATGCACAGTTAGGCACTTTTCTGTGTGCAATCTTTTCCTTTCGCTTTGTCACGCTCCTTTAATTGTACAGTTCTGTCTCGTATGTTTACCCCTGTTTCAATTTGTTTTGCACAAAATAGATTGGGGCTTTTTATCGTCTCATTTTATGTCGCGTCTTTTTTTTCTTTTCAGACTAGATCTGAAGGTGTATTTAATTTTAGGAGCAAATCCAAAGCTCAGCGTAGGTTCCTCTTTCAAAGCAGGTCTGTGGTTGTACAAACAGCAGCAAGTGACATTTACTTAATCAGTCTCCATCAAAATGAAAGTTTATTGTCAACAGTTCCTTGGTGATGTACAAATCCTTTCTATGCAGAATTGCGTTGGTGTCTGGCAAAGTGTTTATCGTGTAACGAATGTTAGTGCGAGAAACAGAAGGAGATGTTTCTTAAAGCCAGCAGATAGCGTACCTGCATTGTTTAGGTTGATCACAGAACAGCTATGAACTGAAAATGTGAAGCAACCATAAAAAAAAGCCGAAAAAAGAAAAGCAGACAAAAGAGTATTCCCAGGGGAGACAGGAAAGCTCTAGTCCCTTTGTGGCACCACTTACAGCTCAAATACAGCAGACAGCTCTGATTACCTGTGTTCAAGACAGATTGATTGAAATCAGAAGGGGTGCAGAGAGTTGCTTTTGTCAAGCTCTGGAACAGGCTGCCCAGGGAAGTGGTGGAGTCACCATCCCTGGAGGTGTTTAAAAGACGTGTAGACGTGGTACTTAGGGACATGGTTTAGTGGTGGACTTGACGGTGTTGGGTTAGTGGTTGGACTCGACGATCTTGAGGGACTTTTCCAACCTCAATGATTCTATGACTGATTCTATCATTCTATGAAGAGGGATGCCAGGGTTGGAGAACTCCATAAAATGTTGGCATATGAAGAACCAAATATAAAACATCAGTGATTAAGTTTAGGCTGGAAATTAGATACCCAACTTTAGCTTCACTGTTAGAGAAGTGATGTTTTGAAGGAGACAGCAAGGGTAGAAATCTGAACAACTTTAATGTGGCACATAAGTTTATACTGAAGGCCATGGGACACAGGGCTTGTGGGGTCTGGACTTGATGATCCAGGAGATCCCTCGCAATCCCATTATTTAATTCAAGTGGAAGTTGTCTAAGCGGGGCTGCCTGATTTCAAACATCACTAATCACCCTATGCAGGAAGTCATTTGTAAAGTGCTGCTTGAACGAGGACTTGAACTCAGATATTTGGGATACGCTTCCTCTAATTAGGGCAGAATATATGATAACAGCGTGTTACTCTTGTTAGTGAAGCTGCTTCTTTAGCTTGAGTGGCAAGGATTTGTGTTGGAGGGGAGAAGGTTCAGGGTTCAGGTGCTGTGATAAAATATAAGGGATGAAGGCTGCAGAGTTACAGCTGCGTTGACACCTCTCCAAGAGAGACAGCTGGGATAAACTCAAGGTGGTTTTTTAAAGAGGTCTCAGTGGGAGGGAAATGGTCCATGACCAGCTCATACATGTTGCCTGCTTTTTAATTGCTTTACTGCCTAAGAGCTGTGTTTTATTAACAAGAACAAAGAAAGCCTCCCAGATCCCTCTGAAGGGCTGGGGGCAGGCAAAGACTCACTTGAGATTCCATGGGGAACTCTGTAGTGACCAAAAAGGACCATCTTTCCTGTCGGTGCCATGCTTTGGCTCCCAAGCAGCTCTTTTCTCACTTCCAGCAGAGCAAGATAAATGTTCCTGGATTCTGCAGCTACAGAAATACTCATCACAGAGCAATATCTTCCCAAGCAAATGTATTCTGGTGCTTGATTAAACCCCTCAGATTCACTTTGGAGTTTAATCAATTGCAGAAGCAGGTTGTTGCTTCATACACTCCCAAATTATAGACGTTCTTGCTCAGCCAAAGGTGAGAGAGAACACACATGTTTAGGATGGAAGCAGACAAGATGCTGTGGTTGCTAAAGCTGAGCGGTATTAATGAAGTATGTCACAAATTTATACTACCTTCTCTTGCTAGCCATGTCTCCTGGCCAGGACAGCCATGCCAGTATGGAACACCTTCCTGCATCGGAACAGATCCTGCAAACCCTGAGTGAGCTGGCCAGGTCTTTTCAAGAGATGGCTGACCGCTGCCTGCTGGTTCTGCATTTGGAAGTCAGGTAAAAGCCCTGAATTCGGGTATTGAGGTTGAGCTCGTGAGGCTATAGGTTAAGATTTTGTCCAGAGTACCTGTTATGGCATCTGAGACAGATATACTTGCCTGCTGTAGCTTCAAAGGTCAGTCCAGAAATGCCAGATCCCATCACCATGGATAGCCAAATTGTGGGCCGGAGGCAGAATTCCGAAAGTGGAAGTTCCTAGGGACGTCTGTGTCTTAGGTACCAGAGACTAGGAAAAATGGAGGTTTTGGGGGGCTTTGTCCTTAGAAAATTGCACAATGATGTTTTAATAGTCTTAACAGGTGTCCACATGTTTATAAGCCACAGTGCTTTGGATTGCAAATAGGAGCTTTTCTTACTACTTTTTCAAATATTAACAGAAACTGGGAAACTAGCTGGATATTTTTTAAAGAGATGGATAATTTTATGATGTTTCTGACTTCACATGCAAAGATCAAAGGCAGCAGATCCTTTTCTTCAAGCTGCCAGCTGTCCACTCTGGGGCTGGGAAGACATTTTTCCCTTATGCATTGTATCAGCCAGGTGTATTTTCATTGCTTCCCTTTTCTCTGAAGCATCAAATAGAAGCGGATGTCAGAAACAGGCAGTGAGACTTGATGGACCACCAGTTTGCTCTGCCGTGACATATCCTGAGCCATACTGTGGCCTTGTGTACATAGGCAGAGCTCTGGTGAAGTCAGTATGTAGCTTTAAAAAAACCCACACATTAGTTATTGTCAGCAGTCCTTCAACCTGCTATCCATCATCTCCTGGCCACTTGATTGCAGGCATCACAGATGAGCTGGGGTTTGAAGGATTCGAGGAAAAGATTGTTAAGGTATGGAAATGGAGCAGTTTTCCAGCTGCGATGTAATGCAAGGTGATGCCCGAGCTAACCCGGACTCGTGGTATGGGCACCAGCCTGGATGAGTTTCTGGCCTCAGTCCTCTGTGGCTTCCCATCACACTTGGGTTAAGCAGAAATAAGTGCAAATGTAATGCAGGAAACAATTTTGCTGTCATTTTAGAGCAGACCATTGCCCACCTCCTCTAGTACTTCTAATAGGATCCCCAGCTTAATGCTGTGAATACACCAAAGCATGTTACTGTGTGCAACGGGTGGAAAGGATTGAGAAAAAGAGATGCTAACAACCAGGAAAATCCCCCGCGGGGTGGGAGCTTCCCCATATTCATCACTCTGCATTTGCAACCACCTGCAGCAACAGAGAAAAATCCCAATCCTGATGGCTGTTACTAGCAGGTTTCCCTGAGATTGCTACGCCAGCTCCCCAGATCCGTGCCATTTCCAAGGTGCATAGTACAACGTGTATTCATTCACAGAAACCCTGTGCTTTAAGCAGGCACTCAGAGCACATTTGTAAAGAGCCTGGGAATTTATCCGGCCTCTTGCTGTTGCAGGTGCTAAGAAAACACCAGCAAACAGCAAAGCTGATTTGAGACGACACAATTATCCCCTTGTCTTTCCCCTCCCTTAGGGCCCCCGGCTCGTTCACAGCTTTGCCAGCTGCAGGTTGGCGCCAGCCCGATGTTGGCTTCTCCTCCTCCAGTACTGTGTGGGCATGACCTGAGCACAGTGGTCACTGAGATCCTGCTCCTTGGATTTAAGTCTGCTTCCTTAAAGGAAATCTCTTGGCACATTCAGATCATTAGCCAGTTCTTCTGTTACAAATAACCGTGGAGTTTTAGATTACTCAATGTCTGTTACAGTATTTTCCTATGAAAAGCTCTATGTAGAATTATATAGAAGCAGGCGCTAAAGAGTATAAACAGGTGTTTTTATTCTTGGAATTGCCCTAAATTGAACTTGCTTGTGATGGGGACATAAAACCCAGGACATACCTGTCACAGCTTCTAGTACCCCACCACAACTCCCCACGGTTTGTTTGGACCAGTCTGGTGTGAACTTTCTGTCTCGGTGTGCTGATCCTGAGTTAGGCTTCGAACGCAAGGGATATTTCACCCAGGCTGTGATTTGGCCATGTTTCCCTGGCAGATGAAATTCAGAAGAACCCAGCCAACCTCCTGTCCCCGTTGAATGACGTGGGTGAAACTCAAGAATTACAGAATCGACTGTGCTCGACATAGCACTTTCCTCTCTAGGTTTGAGAGAAATTACTTAATTACAGTCTTTTGCAGAACCATAATGGGTGATTTTGAATGCACAGAATTTCTCCTTTGATGGAAGGATAATGGTTGGGCACGTTGTATACAGCCCTACCAGGGAGGCGAACAGAAAAAAACCAAAGTCGCAGTCGTGTTAAACGCTTGGGAATAGGCACAACCTTGGCCTGCTAATTATTGTCTCATGTCCCCTGGCTCACTCCTTCTGCCAGTTATAACTGTTATTAGGTCTTTATGGCACATAGAAGGAGTTCTTACTCGAGCATCATTATGGAAGTGCTGCTGAACCAGCATGTGTGAGGTTGGAGAACCTTGTGAAAAGACACTTGGCATTTTCCTGGGATGACATAGGTCAGCTCTGTTAGGGCTCCCTTCTGTTCACCTCTCAAGATGGGACAATGACATGTCAAGAGGAGGATGTGTTCAATGCAGACATAACCACCCGTTTCTTAATATTATTTTTTACTTGCATAAACATTGAAAGGAAAATTAAGAAGGCAGCAGTTTGCATACCCATCTGTATTTTAACGTTGGGGTTGTGGCATTGTAACATCTCTCTTTTCTGTCTCACAGAGTTCATTGCTTCCACTACCTGATCCCGCTGGCTAAACAGGGGAACTACGCCATCGTCGCCAACGTGGAGAGTATGGACTATGACCCTCTCGTTGTCCGGCTCAACAAGGACATCAGCGCTATCGAGGAAGCCATGAGCGCCAGCCTCCAGCAGCACAAGTTCCAGTACATCTTCGAAGGTCAGGCATTTACCATAAGGGTTTGGATCTTACGAAATGATTTTTCATTCTCATCCCCAAGCTCAACAGTATTCCCTTTGGGGGTAAGGCAGACTGTGGTACTGTTGCCTCCACGCCATTTCTGAGCGTGTCTGGCTGAATAAGAGAAACGGGCCCATGCTGAGTAGGAAAGCAGTAAGTTGACGTACATGCAGGACAGTTCTTCCTCGGGAAGCCGTAGGGCATGTGTATATATTACAAGCACAGCTCTATTATGGCTCAGTTCCTATCCGAAGTGTAGCCGTTCCATTTCTAAAATTAAATTTAGAGAACATTAGCTCTTCTGATGTCTCATCTGTCGTGATTACCTTGGAGAATATAAATCATGTCTTGGTTCATCTCCCCTGTATTTATTTGTGGCACTGACGCACAGTTCTCTTGCCTGCATGCCAGTATACGTGTCCTTTTGTGTGGTAGTTGTTCAAAGTCAGGAGAAGGTGGGGATTGGAGATGTACCTATTGCCCAATATAATATGTCAGCAGGGTTGAAGGCTTTGCAAGCCTGGCTAGCCTTATTTTGGCCATTGCTTACTGGTCCTAGAGAAGGCTTTCAGTATATGTATACTTCCCCCCGTACCCATGTAGCTACTGATGGAGCGTTTTTTAATCGGGTGTTTTCTGAGCTGCTTGAATCTGTGGCGACCTCAGTGATCACCAGCACATTGTAGAGTTCCTGTTACAGCTCAGGTCTACCATGTCTGTTCAAGGAGAGGGAAATGGCTCCACACAGAGCCACGGGGACCATTCGCATCTCGCTAAGCCATGAGGTTGAAATTTCTACACATGGTCTTCATGGAATGTAGGCACCTCTTAAGCCCTGTTTTGGGATTTACATGTACCCCAAGCTGGTTGCCTACACATGAACATATTTTCTTAATTCAGACTTGTAATTGACATCTAGTCTTGTACAGACCTGTGTAGTGAGTGAGTCAGGCTGGGTTTTTTGCTATTTGTAATGCGACATGAATGGATATGTCATTTGGGGGGTGGCTGTGTCTTTTAGCAGCCGGCTATGTCCTTCAGCAGCAGAGGAAAGATGGAGACAACATTCAGACAACAAGAAACTGTTCAAGACTGATCAGAGAGGTTGCACATCAAGTGCATTGAAATGCAGCTCATTTCTGCTCTTGCAGACTGTGAGTTTACCAGGGAAAAATACTACCCTTGGTAATAGATTAAAATACTGTGATTTTGTAGGAGCAGTGGTGGTCCATTGCTCTGCCCAGAAAAGAAAAAGGGACTGAAAGGGACACTATGCAAAGCCTGATTACAAATCTTGAAGTGCCCTGGAAATATCAATGGCTATGATAATGCAGCTTTGAGTTTTCATAGTGTTTTGGGGCAGTTTTGTATTTTGACTAAGGAAGGAGACCTTGAGAGAAGTTCTCCTAAAATGCACAGGGAAGATAGAATCATGGAATTGCCTAGATTGGAAAAGACCTGTAAGATCATCTAGTCCAATCGTTAACCCAGCACTGACAAGTCCCCCACTAA
>JAVKLA010000005.1:2330857-2343987 GCA_034782735.1 Sagittarius serpentarius | reverse complement strand
TCTCCAGGCTGAACAGCCCCAGCTCCCTCGGCCGCTCCTCATAAGACTTGTGCTCCAGACCCCTCACCAGCCTCGTTGCCCTTCTCTGGACACGCTCCAGCACCTATACTGAGGGCTGTTTCCAGGTACAGTCCAGTGTATCTCCCATTCCAGTTCACATGTACCACTTCACAGTGCTTATTCATGGGGTTTACGATGAATTATTGTCACTAACTGTCTTCCTCCTGTGATCTGTGATACCGTTTGTTTCCCCCCTCACCCTTGCAGGTTTGGGCCACCTTATCTCCTGCATTCTTATCAACGGCGCCCACTACTTCAAGCGCATCAGTGAATCTGGCATCAAGAAAATGTGCAGGAACATCTTCATCCTCCAGCAAAACCTGACAAACATCACCATGTCACGTGAGGCTGACCTGGACTTTGCAAGGTGAGCAGAAAGCCCCATGTTGTGTTTGTGTCCACATGTACAGAGGTAGCTCCTTCCAGAAGCTTCACCGCTCATGCGTGCAACTGGATGGGTATCAAGTTAAACCCATAGAAGCATTAATCGTAATATTCACTTTCCGCCTTGGTGAGCAACATCAGAGCAACGTGGATCGCTTGAGCTGAGCGTGAGCTCAAAGCACAGGTCCCACCAAAGGGCTGTGCCTGGGGCTTCCTGTTGTTCTGGTTCTCCTAAGACCAAAACTCAGGCAAGGAAAAGCTTCTGGGTATAGGTCTTGGGTGCAACTTAAACTGGATGAATCTGAGGCCTGGATTCATGCCCAGATAAGTAATACTTCGGTTTGTTGAAGGCTTAAATTTTTAGCAGCTCACAGGAACAGTATGTGTGAACCTCAGGGATGCCAGGTGCAGTCTCCTTTCGAGTTCTGTTGCCCTTAAAATAGTAGTAATAGCAAAATAAAACCAAAACTGGACATAGTAGATCCCCTGCAAGTTTCTCACCCATCTCGCTGCTTTATTCACAAAAGGGGAACTGTTAGAATAAGCAAATGGGTGAAAGCAAACACTAAATGATGCGTGCTTTGCACATGGACCTAGGGTGCTGACTACAAGTAGCTGTATCGGCTGATCCTCTGTGGCAGCAGCTGGTTCAGCAACGGGAAGCTGAGCCCAAGAAATAGCCAAAGGAAGAGTCTGGAACTTGCAAATTAAGGCACATAGATCAAATGACAGAGTTTTTTGTGACGCTCAGATATGACCCACCACAAAGACTGGAAATAGTTGGTGTCATCACTTGGCCATTGCTCTTGATGACTGAATTACGAGAGAAGCACAACTCCCTCAGATGAGGGAGGGTACGTATGACTGAGTGCCTCAGTTACTTGGGCTCTCATATGGGGAATGAGCTCATTATTGAATTAGTTTCTTCGTAATAACATTGACATGGGGAAGTTATGAATGCTGAGACCTGGAGGAGGGGGAGAGAGAAAGATCCATTACTAACTCTCCAAGGAATAGAGTTCCCAAATTCAATCTTTCCTTTTTTGCATGATTTTTTTTCCTTGATCTGTTGAAATGCTAGATAAATTAGCCCAGTTTTTTGGCAGGCAGAACAGAGCTTGAGTATGTGCTGACAGCACCTGGCACCCAAATAACGAAACGCTGACCAAGCGCTGCTGGAGGCTGGCACGGCACAGCTGGCCGCTTCTGGAGAGGTCGTTGTGGTAAGGGTTGAACAGCCGTGGGGCTCTGACTCGTATTGCTGCACAATTTGACATGGAGTTTGAAGGGAAGGGTGAGGAGGTAACGTGTTCCCTCCTCCCGATCTTGCTGGATGGGTGATATGCCAGCCCAGCAGTTTTTGTACCATCAAACACATACCAGCCCTCTTCGTATATGAGTTAAGTGGCAAATAGATTTTCTCCTGCGCCATTGGAGCTGCTGGGTACCATCATCAAGAGCTGCGGAGCTCAGAAGAGACACCTGAGCTTTCTGTACAGCAGCATCAGCTGCTTTGTGGTACCTGTGATGCAGATTTTTTCCCATAATATAAATTCAACATTTCTTTTTAGCTTTCACGACTGCATTGCTTCCCTCTTTCTTTTGGGGCACATTTCTGTGATCTAGAGAGTATGTTTTGTTCGTTTGTTCTTCAGATGACTCCTGAATGCTTATTATCCAGATTCCCCTTTTACATAAACAAGGCGTCTCGTGCATCCAGACCCTGCCCTGCTCACCTGAATTTACAATTATCCGAGCAAGTTCTCATGTTACCCTAGGGACTCCAGTTACCAAGGTCTATTCAAACTATAAAATAAACATAACAGTTCACCCCCAGAAAGCGTAAAATAACATCAGTGTAGGATAAAAGTGGTTTGTACTTCTGTGATATTGCTCATATAGGAATCTGTAAATGCTTTGCGCAGTAGCTAACTATCAGGTTTGCCTTTTTTAAAGATAAGAAACGGAGAGCAAGTGGTTATTTCGTGTATGGGAGCAGCTGGCAGAGCTGATGGAGAAATACTCACTCCCCTGTTCTCCCTTCCCCGCACACCTCCTGGTAACTGGGGTAAATTCCCTCGCTGCTTCACTTCCCCAGAGAACTGGGTGATCATTACTGACTGGAAGAGATTTCTGAAGTGGGTCTAACTCAGCCTGGGACTCACTGCCCCATCTCTGGTCTTTGCATTTGCCCTTGTGCAAAATAATTCAACGTTTATTCCGATTTCTTTAAGTAACTTGATCAGAAGTCATGGGCTCCTTTGATCAGGGAAAGACATAACAGGTTTTTTAGTGTTTTTTCACACACGCAGAAAAATAGATTTTCTCAGGCTGTTATGGAGCTCTTTGCCCTCCAGGCTGGATCTAAGCCTCATCTGAAGCCAACCGGCTTCTGCTTCCCCTGGACAGTCAGTTCGCTGCCCCTGTTGCTCCCTTGCCCTCTTGGTATTTCTTTGTCTGTGAGAGTGTGACACTCAGGGTTCAAGAAGCAATCAGCCACAATTAACAATCAGTACATCACTCTTCATACGCTAAGTTTTAAATCTGGAACAGGTCCTGTGTGGTCCTTTTCTGAAAGTGCATTCAAAGTCTGATGTGCTCGAGTTTATAGGAAAGACCAGACCATTTGAGAAAGGGACAAAAGACTTTCAAGACTTTCCTGGGTGTTGTGCTTTTGATTTTGGGTTTGGCTTTGCTTTTATTTTTCACTTTTCATGTATTCTTCAAGGTTTTCTATGGGCCTCAAAGAGCACTGGGCATCCCCTTTCTTCTGTCTCAGTAACTGAGGCAGTAGAAACCCCAACCAGGGAAGCCAGAGGAGGAAGATCTTTCTCCTGTGAAGCCAAAGTCACGTAGATGATTCTCAGCAAAGTTTTAACCCATGTAACACTCGCTGTTTCTGTTGAGACTCTTGCTGTTTAAACCACATTTTTCAAAAGATCTGTAACCTGCAGGTGACAAGAGCAGGATTTGCTGCTTTGGGAGTAGTACAATGGCAGGGAGAAAATTTGTTTCAAATGAGTTTTGCTTTGAGAATCTCAGTTCAAGGTAGAGCAGGGTAGGGAAACTCTCTGCAGAGCATCACGAAGCAGAGCCAAAGGTAGAGCGGGGTAGGGAAACTCTCTGCAGAGCATCACGAAGCAGAGCCAGAGCACGTTTCCATTGAAAAACATAAATTGCCAAGTTCTACGAGCTCTAGCAAGGAGTTTCTCCACCAACAGGAGAAAGGGTAAAATCAGCTGGTTCTGAGTGCTGAGGTGTCGCAAAAGGATTTGTAGCATTCGCTAAGTTTCCTGCAGATATCAACGGGTTTTTCCCTTATATGTATCAACAGTTTTTTCCCTTATATGTGTGTTCAGTATCTAGGACAGCAGAAATGCAGCCAGTCGTTAGGGCATCTGCTAATATATTTAAGAAAAAGCAGTATTTTCTTCCCGTGTATAATACCTAGGCATATGCTGTGAAGTCTGGGACTGAGTGAGAGTTCCAAATACCTCCAAATTTTGGAATTGTCAGACCCAGGATTAGATTTATGGCATTAGAGAGATAAAATTCAGCTTCAAATTTGGGTTCCAGTTCAGGTCTTTTCCCTTGTGCCTTCTTTCCTACTCCCCCTCTACCCTCACCAAAAATTAGACTTGCATGTTTATGCAGAGGTTTCATCGGAGGTAGTCAAAAAGGGCTAGGTTTCTGCTTCAGACTTAGCCTTAAATAAAATATCATTCAACTCCTAGATGTTCATTTTTCATTGGGGAAAAAAAAAAACCCACAACTTTCTCAGACATACAGCAGTGATAAAATTGCCCTATTCTTGAAAGTTAATTGAGGTGGTTGCAAGGGGAAGGGAGAGACCAGTGATGAAATGTGAACGTTTCATACAACACAGTGTCATTTTGACCTCTGAGAGAAAGGTTTTTGAGTGGTGCTACTCATCGTTACTGGATCTGAAAGTGTCCTTCATCCCTTAAATGGTTTGCAGCATAGTGAACCAGAGGTGTCTGTACACCTAAGAGTTAGATCGGAGGTTTCCTTGCTGCTGCCACCGTTCAAGTTAGCAGTTGCTACGGCCATCCATCCCGCAGGGACCAGGGATCTTTTCCTGCTGCTGAAAACGCTACCAGGGCCCTTGGCTCTGACCATGTCTTTATAGTAGATGTGGCACCTACGTTTTCACTGCCGGCAGAGCCCCAGCGCTCTGGAGAAGTCCCCAGTGGGAAGGCATGGGGAGAAGCCATCAGCGTACCAGACGGTTGTTCGTAGGTCAGCCATGAATAAGCCCTTGAAGTGTAGTTCAGATGCCTGTAATCAAATGTGTCTGTCGGTATACAAGGACTGCTTGAATTTGTATCGTTCACAAAAGAGAATGACCTTTGCTTCTGCTCCCTGGCAAAATGCAGCTGCAGCTGCTCCTCTGACCTTGTTCCTCTGCGCCTGTGTTCTCCCGGTGACACCCATGAGGCTACGATTGTCATGGTTTAACCCGGCAGGCAGCTAAACACCACGCAGCCACTCACTCACTCCCCCCCACCAGTGGGATGGGTGAGAGAACTGGGAAAAAAAGTGAAATTCCTAAGCTGAGATAAAGACAGTTTAATAGGACAGAAAAGTAAGGCAAAATAATAATTAATAATGGTAAAAAAATTAAAATATACAAAACTAGTGACGCACAGTGCAATTGCTCACCACCCGCTGAACGATGCCCAGCCAGATCCCAAGCAGCAGCCCCCAGCCAACTTTCCACCCAGCTTCTATACTGATCATGACGTCACATGGTATGGAATACCCCTTTGGCCAGTTGGGGTCAGCTGTCCTGGCTGTGTCCCCTCTCAACTTCTTGTGTCCCCCAGCCTCCTCGCTGGTGGAGTGGTGTGAGAAGAAGAAAAGGCCTTGGTTTAGTGTAAACACTGCTTAGCAACAACTAAAACATCAGTGTGTTATCTATATTACTCTTTTCCTAAATCCAAAACACAAGACTATACCAACTACTAGGAAGAAAATTAACTCTATCCCACCCAAAACCAGGACACCGATGTACATGTACTTGCAGGTATTCTTACATTCTCCGGGCAAACACCTTCTCTCCACCCATACAACCAGCTGCAGGGAGTCAGGAGAGAATGGCACCAGTCCTCATCCTGGTTTCAGAGTAGGTGAGAACTGCCAAGGCATTTGTAGGAAGCAGTTAGAATTAACACCAGTTACCCTAAATGGGTCCTTTTACTCAAAACCTGTCTTTATTTAGGTTGGGAGGGTACAAGAGTATAGGTGAAGGAGGGTGGAGCTGGAGCTGGAGCTTGAGCTTTCTGTCATAGAATCATAGAATCATGGAATTGCTTAGATTGGAAAAGACCTGTAAGATCATCTAGTCCAGTCATTAACCTAGCACTGACAAGTCCCCCACTAAACCATGTCCCTAAGCGCTACATCTACACGACTTTTAAAAACACCCAGGGATGGGGACGCCACCACTGCCCTGGGCAACCTGTTCCAATGCCTAATGACCCTTTCAGTAAAGAAATTCTTCCTAATATCCAATCTAAATGTACCCTGGATCACCTTCAGGCCATTTCAAACCAGAGTGCTGCATCACTGGTTGTGCTGGATACCAAGGTCAGAGTGCTGAGATGTCTGCACAGGGCCACGCGGTGTGATGGGACGAGACTCGCGTGGGTTTGGGAAGCAGCAGATCTGCCTCAGCTCTGCTCTGGCACCTAGTAAGCACTCTGGTTTTGCTTGTAAGTTTGAGTGAATCACAGCAGCAAAGTGGATATAGACCCTCCGGATTTAAGACTAGCTCAGTCGGTGGCAAGAGGCAGAGATGCCCTTGTGCTACAATTTTCCAGTGCAGACAGGCCCATTGCTTTCAGCACAAACATCCATGGAGGTGGCAGGGTGTCCCATCCAGCTCTGATTCTTGCACAGGGAGAACTGGAAAATACCACCGGGAACAATCTCTGAACTGCAGCAGCCGGATTTCAGAGGGTGCTTTATTTCAGAGCGCAGTTCTGGTTCGGATGCTTGGCATTCAGGGCTCCTCTCCTGTTCTGACTGGCAGGCAGGGGATTTTTTTTTTGATTATACAGGGGCAGGAGAGATTTGTGCCTCTTTGCCTAATGCGCGAGGCTGTCCCAGGCAGGAGGAATAAGCAATAACTTGCTGCCATCTACTGGGTGCTGCAGAGGGAAGGGGAAGCCAGTGTGCGTTAGAGATCCCTTAGACATCCCAGCGCTCTGAAAGAAGTCTTTTTCATTGCCAAATATTATTTCTCTTTCTGATTTTGTTCTTGATAAATATAGAAGGAGCAGGCTGTGTTTGATGCCCGGGTGCCCAGGTTGCCTGAGGGTGTAGCTGGTTGAGGGGAGCCTCCTTTGAGAGCCACTCTTGATGCTTGACTTATGTGTGTTGAACGCCAGGTCCAACAGATCCTGACCTGGATCCCCTTTGTTCAGTGGCAGCTTCTTCTCTCAGGTGCCTCTGCAGGGCTCCTGTGATGCTCCTCTGCTGCCTGTCTTCACTTGTGGTTCAGAACTGGATGAGGAGGGCACCTCAGATGTTCTCCCTTGGGGCTGCACTCAAGCCAGGAGGAAATTTGGGGTGTTTAAGATCATTCAGTTTGAGTAAAACCCACGTTAGCTGAGTAGATAGCTTGGGTACCAGGCACTGTAACTCATGTATCCTCCACAGCACTTAGGAGATTCAAAAGCAAATGGAGCAGTCCACTAGAAAGGATACTGCAAGCTACCCGTGAGTATTTTTGACACCCTGGTGTAGACATGCTAGTCACTGACTCGGTGGTGGTGGGAAAAACTTACTTGTTCATAAAAACTGTAAATGTGTTTATCTGGAAGAGTTCTTCTCCCCCCACTTTATAGCCCAAGGTAAAAGTCCTCTGTGCTTTGCAGTATGGATCCTAGGAAGACCCTTCCCTGTAGAGGAACCAGACGCAGACCAGGCTCTAGAAGAAAAACTTCTCTTTGCTGGCAGCGTGGGAAAGATGTGTTATCTCCATCATGATGCTGGACTCATGTTGTGTATCTGTGGAGCATGCCCTCATTTTGTTTTTCCTGCTTTTAATTAACAAAGCTGCTTTAGTTTTCAATTAAGGACTTGGTTACGACAAAGTCTGTATTTTCTTTTCTTTTCTTTTCTCTCTTGTTTTCTCCCCCCTGTAGTTTCCACTGAGCTTTGATCTCAGTGCAGGTTTAATTAGCTGTAATTAGTGGTTTCACTGCATTAACCAAAAATCCCAACCACAGAGGATTAAAAAACACTACTCGGCTTGATGCCCCCTCCTTCCCTTCTGCCTTTTGCTTCCCCCATGGGCTTTGGGGGATCAGAGACTGTCCCTGTACAGTCCTTCACCAGATGGGTGCTGCTGGGTGATGCCCCATGCATCCCAAACAGCTGCCCTGTTACGGACTCATTAAAACTACGCTGGAACAAATCGCCCATCCATGTAGTTTAATTTCCAGTTAAATCTGCAGCTGCCATGAGTTTTAGTAGGACACCAATTTGTGCCTTCGCAACATTTCATAGAGCACTTCTTGGGGTTTCTGACTGCTTTCTGCAATACAGTACGTTTACAGCAAGGTGCCTACTCGAGACTTCCCAATCTTTCAGCTTCTGCAGTCCTGCGTGAGCTACTGGAAGCCATGGCATGGCCATGTCCTTCGCTGGAGCTGCCCAGCTCCTCAGCACAGAAACAAGAAGGGCTTTTGGAAGAGGTGACTCTGATCTGGGGAAACACAAATGACTGGTTTGCTCTCCTCCATGGAGGCACACAGGGAAATATTGCGTAGTTGGCCACGCAGTTCATTTGGTTGATCACAAGTGAGCAGGAAGAAGCCAAAGAGCTCACTGAGCTGGTGAAGTAAGAGCAGTGCTGAGAATCAGGTCTCCTGTCAAGATATCCGCTCGACACTTTAATTAGAGATCGGCACACCCCACACCGAGTCCTACCAACCACTTGTGTGTTGGAAGAGGTTTCGGTTCCTCTGACCAGCTCAGGAGCTTTATGGGTATCTATGGAGACAACACTGAAAAATGTAGTATTCCCAGATAGTTCACCTTGATGCCCAAGACTGGAGATCTCAGATGGGTCCCAGTTGACTGTGGGTCAAGCGTTCCTACTTACCATGTCTGTGCCAAAATTGGCTGTTTTCAGGCTCACACATGCACTCCATCTTCTCGCAGTGTCGGGAGACAAAAGGTTTTCCTTGTCCTTTCCTCAGTTCTCCAGGATAAGATGTTGGTGAAGTTCAGATCTAAGCTTTACATCCATAAGTGTTTGAGAGAGGAGTTTGTCCAGTCTTTGTCTTTGAATCTCTGGCCCGTGGTGCCAAGACGTACAGGAAAGGCAACACCCCTGTCCGGAAGCCTGAAAACGGTTCTCAGGTCATCTTGTCAGAGCAAGGAGGACCCATGCTCTGATTTCCCCCAAGTCTCAGAAGCCATCTCTTGCTGTCCCAGCCTTCCCAAGGCCAGGAGTCGCTCTCTTCTTGCTGAGCTATGACCACTCCCTGCAGGTAATTCATCTTTGCCACAAAACCACACTTCTTTGTGGAGCCTGATGTGTCCTGGCACATTTGGAGATGGAGTGTTTATGCTGTCTGTGGATAAAGTCTCTCTCCTGAAGTCTGAAGGCTTAAAATTCCTTTTAAGTCACTGTCAGTGACTGCAGACGGTAAATTTATTCCCTGGATAATCTGTTATGAGGGCTGTGCTCTGGCCAGTCTTCTGTCACCTGGGTCCTTTCAGCCCTGTCCCCTTCTGCAGGGTCAATACACCCAAAGTGGTTCAGTTAAATCAGGTGCTGGAAGGGCTTCGTTTCTCCCGTCTTTGGGCATCTTGATGGACGACGGATGTGAGTAGATCCAAACGCCCCTGGTTTGTGCAGGTCTGAAATACTCCCTAGAACAGCACTTGGTGCTTTATCTGCCGCATCTGGAAAACTACCTCCAAAACATACTGTATTTTATTTGCTATGCAAAATGCGTAGCCAGTACATAACAAAAGATCAGCAGCTCTTTACAACGCACCATCATCTATGAGGAAAGCAGCATCCAGCTCTGAAGACTCGGTGAGAATTTGTGATTGCACTTGCATACACCCTGCGATGCCAACACCTCGGCAAATACCATCTTCCTCTTCTCATCCTTTGCACAGCAGGCCCTGATGCAACGCAGTAAATTAGAGTGGGGAAACGATCCAGCTTAGGGGAAGGGCTATGTTTTGTTTCTCGCATCAGCTTTTTCTCTTTTTTGGCAGGATCAGCTCCCCAGTCTGGTTCACAGCGGGCCTTGCAAACAGCTGTGCTGGCACAACTGAAGGAGAGGGAACAAACGAGGAAATGAGCTGTAAGGCTCTGAAATGATAATGTTCCTGAAAATGGAACTTTATCTTAAATTAGGATAAGACATCAGAGGTGAAGAAGGGAATTGCTCAAGGTAGGGGCAGAGGGGAGGCAGGAGGAGCGAACACATCCTCATGCAGAAGTGACTGCTCTTCCTGCACAGTCTTCGGGCCATTTGGCCTCACTCCAGCCTAAGAATGGACAACTTTTGTTCTCAGGTTTGCTGAGTAGCAGTTTTCTTATTCATTGCGTGTGTCTGGGAAATGCCTTGCCGGCTGCTGATTCTCCGCATTAGGAAAAAATTCCAAAATGCCCGAATGGTGATATAGCAGATGTTCGGAAGCAAAGAGCCTGACTCTTGGGGGATGACATTTCTCGTGTTTGTCCTTAAGTAATTTTCATGTAGTGAGAGCACTTGAGCACATGAAGATGGGAAGAAAGTGGCTGAACCACCGGCTGAACCACCGGGTAATGACAGCACGTCACTCCCCTTCCTTTGGTGACTGCATGGATTATAAATTCCTCAAGGAGGGGATTTTGCTGGCTTTGTAATGAAAACACACAGCAGACGTTTTGCAGACACAGGGACCGTGGCAGCCCGAAGAACACGCGCTCAAGTCCAACAAAGTATTTAAGCCTGAGTTTAACTTTCAGATATAGGCGTTGACCTGTTGAACCGATGAACACTTGCTCTATAACTAGAGGTCCACCACAATCACGTCTCCATCGGAGCTGGTTGCCCTCAGTTCCATTTACAGCAAGTAGCGAGAAGTGAGCATGATTAGAGTGCAATTTTCTGCATTGGATTAAATTTTCTTAGAAATGAGATAAAGGGCCTTCTAGGAGTGCCTGTTGCTTTCTCACAAGGATCGGGGAGCAGGGGTGACCTGCTCAGGTGGAATTATCCATGGCAGACTTCTGTCGCCTCGGCTGTCTGGGGTCCGGAGGTGACTTTGCAGGTGGGCAGATCAATCTGTAAGCGCCCTCGATAGGTTTTTACACCTAGCAGCAGCCCCGTATTAACGGTTTTAGGGGGCTGAATTCATTTGGCAGTTCCTATCTCGCTAATGTCCGAATACGCTGCGATGTGTGAAATCATGTAGCATCCACTCTTTGTCGGTATCGCTCCATATAGCAGAGGAAGCATCTTAAAATACCAGTCAGTACTGGAAGGTACCAGTTGTGCCCAGGCTTTCCACTGTTGACTCAACGGTTTTATTTTGATCAGCCATTTCAGTTTTTCCCGGAGGCGCTTTTAATTTTCGCACTGTAACCTTTAAAGATACAGGTTTTAGTGGCCTCTGTAATGATTTTCATTGCCTGACTGTGGATGTGTGAGTTACTCTGAGTAAAGAGATTAATTCAATTTTCCTAAACTGGAAATGGACTGAAAAACTGAGAGGCTTCATTGACTTTCTTTGCTTGGTTCTTGGTGTATTAGTGAAACAATCAATGGAGATGAACTTCTCAGCCAGCAGAAACCGGCATTCACATTTCCAGGGACACAAGCTCCGGAAGATGTGAATAAAGATTTTTAAGAAGTGGTTTTGGCAGTTAGACTTGGCCAGAGCACATTCCTACTCTGCATTAACAACATCAGGATATATTCTCCTGGAAATGAATTACAAACAAATTCCTCATTTATCCCTGAGGTGACAGTCTTTTGCTGATACGTGCTTTCTTGAGACTAATAAGTTTTGAATGTCGGTGGGGGGAAAAAAAAAAATCAAAGTAATTACTTTGTGTTCCCAAGCTTCTTATTTGTGTAGGTGCATGTGTGTTTATCTCTCTCTGTCATGCTGCATTGCTAATGGTAATTAAAGTGAAGGGATTTTTCGTGTTAGAAGTTTTTCTTCTTAATTTCTACCTTTAGTGACTTTGGCATCCGTGACAACATTTAGCCATTGACCAGTTACTTGTAGAACTGCAGTTGCTTTAATAGAAGGTCTAAGTTTAGGAAACTCTGACTGTCCAGCTGGAAGTGGATCGTTTTGTTTATCCAGGTCTGCAGCACGTAGGGTGGGCATCTGTTTTCTTTGCAGACCAGGTTTTGAAAGCACGTCCTGTGGGTGTGAGTCCTGGTGTTCGCTGTCATCTCAGTGGTGCTTCTTGCAAATCACAGAGTACTCATCAACATTTGCTTTATTTGACTACACAGAATTTGGTATGTGGGTGATCGCAGCAAAAATGTGGAGCAAAACCAGGTTGTATGTTGTCAGCAATGGTGTGGTGTGTGCTCACCACGTGCTCGTGGCTCCCTGGTAAACCAGTGTAGGACACATTGTCCATGGCTCAGTGGGTGGGCCAAGGAGTTCTGCCAGGTTTCCAGCCTTGGGTGTCCGTCCCACCCAGGGGGGGCTTCCGTCTCTCCCTGCCCTTTGTTTTTTGCATGAAATATGGAGTACATGGGCTGGAAAGAGGCCACAGGGCTTTCCCATCAGCTCCCCAGGCTGCACAGTCTGCAGACCAGGTCTCGGTCTGCATCAGGAGACCAAAACCACAGCCCCACCACGGTGTCCAGAAACTGCTTAGGTTAATACAGGCTTTCTCGTACTGTAGAAGTACGAAGATGAATGTGAAAACTCATTTCCAGGTCCACATAAACAGAAACCACATGTGATACACCACTGGCTTTAGCCATGAAGGGGCTAGGCAGGCTTTTGTGTGCATAGAGAGCAGCTTTATTTGTTTGCTTGCTTTAAAAATGCCGTAGGAACATTTTAGCAATCCTCTTCTCTCAGTCGAGTCCAAGGGCCTTCTCCCTCTGCCTTCGCTTGGTCCCCTGCACTTCCACAGCTTCAGGCTATGGAAATCACATCAAGCGTCAGCCAAGGTGTTGGGCTGCAACCATGACTGCCCTGGAGACACTGAGGCAGCAACATGCAGGGGTGGAAATGGTGATCTGAGCAAACTCAGTAAAGGTGGAGTGAAAATACGCTTTTTACAGCATCCCTCCTGAAACAGGCGTTGTATATATTGTATTGGGCACTGCTGGGCACAGTGGGTTGAAATCTGAAAGACCTACATGGTGCTGGTTGGAGACACAGCAGCTGGGGTATGAAGGCAGGCAGGCCACGCAAGCATGGAAGATGAATGGTTGGTAGTAGCGATCTTACTAAAAGGTTACAACCTTGAAGTGGATCCTAAATGTCATGTGTCCTCATTTCGGCTGGGATAGAATTAATTGTTTTCCTAGTAGCTGGTACAGCGCTGTGTTTTTGGGGTTAGTAGGAGAAGAATGTTGAGAACACCCTGACGTTTTCGGTTGTTGCTCAGTCGTGTTTAGACTCAGTCAAGGGCTTTTCAGCTTCTCCTGCCCAGCCAGCAAGAAGGC
>JAVKLA010000005.1:2311012-2330757 GCA_034782735.1 Sagittarius serpentarius | reverse complement strand
ACAGCCGGGACAGCTGACCCAAACTGGCCAAAGGGGTATTCCATACCATGGGACGTCATGCCCAGCTTGGTGGGGGGAGGGGGAGCGCGGCTCGGGCGTCGGTCGGCGAGTGGTGAGCAATTGCACTGTGCATCCCTTGTCTTCTGCATTCCAATCCTTTTATTATTATTGTCACTTTCTTGTTGTTATTAATGTCATTGCTAGTTTCTTCCTTTCTCTTCTGTTAAACTGTTCTTATCTCAAGCCACAAGTTTTACTTTTTTTTATCAATTCTCTCCCCCATCCCACTGGGTGGGGGGGAAGTGAGTGAGCGGCTGCGTGGCGCTGAGTTGCTGCCTGGGGTTAAACCATGACATCATGACAGACCCCAGGTCTCCTAAGAGACCTGAGAGAGACGCAGAAAAGGGAAGACCATTCTGTGCTTCGTGATTCCAAGGGGCAAAAGTTGATTTTGAACAGGTAGAATAGGGCTGAAATGCAAAGCAGCATCCTCATCCGTCCCCTGTTAAGGGTCACAGCCTTCTCCATTCCCGCAGCGCCGCAGCACGTCACTGGTATCTCCCGGTGAAATTCATTGCATCCTGGCTCTCGCGTTGGTGGTGAATGGCTGTCTTTCAGTCGGCGCGGCTGTCACCTCTTTGCGTGCAGCCGGTGGAGTGGCTCAGCTCTCCTGCAGAGCAAACGCACGCTGGTTTCTAATTAAAAAAACAAGCAGATGGCCAAAAAGGAGGGGTGGGCTCGTAAAGCTTTGCCTGCAGCTCTCCCTCCAGGAAGTCAGTGGGCCAGCAAAGATCAGGTGAGAGCTGGTGGCAGAGATTGCTGTGGTAGAAAGAGCCCAGCGGAGGGATGGAGAGGGACCTTTTACCCCAGAACCTGTGTACCATGCAGAGCTTGAGGAGAGGAGTGTTCAAGGTTCTCTCCACCCTCGTGGGAGGCCACGAGCATGTTTTTATACCCATGGATGTGCTATAACATCTCTAGCTGGATTTCTTTGTGTATTTAAATTGCATTTCAGTCTTTAATTATTTTCTTGTGATCGTTAGCGTTTTGCAAGTGATCGCTGTCCAGGGAGAAGCGAGGAAGAAGAGGGAACTCAGCTGGGTTTGCTTTTAGTTTAAGGGTTTTTTTTCCCTCTACAGCAGCAAAGAATAGCACCTACCAGCGCAAGGAATGGGCTTCAGTGGATCGTCTGCTCTCTTTGCAGCAAGGTCCTCCATGCTCACCTGCGAGCCGTAAGAGCTGGCTGTTGTTATGGGGAAGCTTTGCCAAGAGGAGATGGAAGGGACGGGAGGAAGATGGCCATTTAAACGCTGTTTAAGTTGCCAGCCAGATGGAGATGTAACAAGCAAATCTCCAATTAGTCTTGTAGTTCCTAATGGGTCCAATAATATCACGGAGATAGTTCTGGTTTGAGGTGTCTCTGTCATCTAGCCTTGATTGATGCTGTTCAAACAAGGTCAAAATTTAGCTCCAGACTCCAGACTGAGCCTGAACAAACATCCAGAGTCATCCCACAGGAGCAGATACCCCTGTGAGCGTATTTGAATGTGAACTTCATGTCTGAGCTCTCACATAACCTGCTTGGAGCTGCTGTTTGATCTAGAAATTGCTTTCTGCTCCCATGCTTAAAGGTGGGCTCTGCCTGTGCTGAGTTTGTCTGCTGAAGGTGTGGTAGCCTGCTGGGAGCTTCTGCTTAAATGCACAGCAAACAAACAGAGCTGTTAGAGGAAGGACAGATTTTTTAAGAAGGGAAGTTGGCGTGACACAAAAAAGAAAAATTGCAAAGAAAGGGGGAACCATCAGTGTGTGAAGAACACCCATCCCAGGCATTTGTCTGCAGCTGAAATAAAGGTAAATACTGGATTGTCAGCTTGAAATGCATCTCTATTGCCTAGCTCCAGCCTGCAAATGGAAGCAATTAGAAAAATGTCCTGCCTTTTTCACAGTAGGCTGCATCTTTCTAGCACAAGCCCCACAGATAGAAAGACACATGCAAGTCCTTAAGTAGCAGATTGGTTTACCCTGTCAGTCAGATCTCATTAGAAACTGCAATGCTTCATACCCGGTAATCTGCTAGGAAATAACAGATATTGGTGCTGTGCAATACGTTTTTAAGAGTCACGGCTCATCACTTTTCTATGCACTAAAGTCGTACCTTTCACAGAGGTCTCTCTCTTAATTAGACTGAGCTGAGGAGCAGAGCATTTCAACCTGCTGATGCAGTGGCATCCAGGAATCAGGAATGTTTCACTTGGAAGGTGTATGAGCAGGCAGGGCACGGCTGGTAGGGTGTAAAATATCAGTGCTCGGACACAAGGGGGACAGGTGAGAAGGTGGCCAGTTCTGGGAACGGTGCTTTCAAGGTGACAGTTGAGGACAAGAGAGAGGAGCAGGGTGTAGCAATGGCCTGGGGCCAGTTCCTGCTAGACTACAGGAATGAAGAGGGAAAACAAGCAGAGGACAGAAATACAACTGAGAGGACCAACAGGATCAAGCCATGACATAGCGTTAGGGCAGAGCGAGATACCTCGACAGTAGGGCCCAGGGCAGGTATAGCCCAGGAGCCGTACAGCAGAGCCAGCCAATTTTCCAGCTCCTTTAAGTCAGGTATGGAAATCTCTCCACAGCTAGGACCCCCAAGATGTCTAGCACGTACGCGTGGAGGTAAGAGCACTTCTCAGGGTGTCTCAGACGCATCCCTCTGGCTCAGCGAGTCCCCAGTAGCTGGGAGGGTGATTTGGAGAAACATCACTGACCCACTCCTCTCTGGACAGGTGCTGTTGGCCACAGTCAGCCCAGTGGGACACTGGGACATGGACTTTTGGTGGACCATGGTGTGTCCTAGTACAACCATTCTTGCGTTGCACGGCAGCTCCCTGTGTGCTCGTCTTCTACTGCACGGAGCAGCAGACCCCAGGATACCTGCGGCCAGCAGCCCTGTGCCGACACATTCCAACGTACACAGTTATCACATGCACAAGCACACGTTCTCACCATGCCACATGCTCCAGGCTTGGCAGCCGTGCTCAACCGCTTCAGGACTGAACACAACTCAAGGACCTTAGGTTGGCTGTACCGCCCATGGTGCCGGCTCAGCATGGCCTTTGCTCAGGGTTAGTCTGTCTCCGAGAAGCAGACTGGCATGCTAAAGTGGCTGAACTGTTTCTGCTGCTTAAAAGCTGGCTCGAGTAGCTCTCTGACCCTACCTGGAGCAGGCTCTGTTCCCAGATTTACCAGGGACTTGCTAAGGATGTGATTCACTTTCCTAAATATAGTGCCACTTGAAAGACCCTTGGATAACGGAGGTGTGTGAGCAGGGATGGCAGGTGTGACACAGGGGTTACAGGACACCCAAACCCCATCTGAAATGGTTGCGCTAGACACCTGTGTTTAGGCAGATAGAGATAGATTCCTCCATTTCTCTCTACAGTTAATTACTCTCTAACCAGTAAGACAATTCATTCAGTTTTTGTCTGTTTTGGAATTCTTGGCCAACTCGAGGCTAGTAGTGAGTCCTTCTGTTGTCAAGCCACATGTCCTTATTGGTGTCCCTAAAGAAAGATTTCCACCAGCTGCATTGTGCAACCAGTAGTTTCGTTCGACCTGGTGTAGATCAGTGCCTGAGGATGTGCAGGTCATTCCAGGTGATGGGCCCTTCTTGGCTGATGGGATCTGTAAAACTCGTAGCTGTCACAATGGTATCATCAGGATTTCTTTTCCTGTGTCACATGCTGTATCTGAGTTGGCCAAAGACAGTTCAAAGACTGTTGTTCCACTTTTCAGATAATGAGAGCTGGGGCTGATGCAAAGGTCTTTGCTTTTCGGGACACCTGGGAACCTTCCTTTCTCACTGGTGCTGAAGCATTGATGATTAGGACAGTAATTTGCCCTTGTGCTAGGGAATATTCTCACCTCCAGCTGATTTCCTATGGATTTCACACTGCCTTCCTCTAGAGCAAGGGACCACTGATTGGTACCCAAAGGAGCCACAGCCCCACACAGAGAGACCGATGAGCCCATCTCCTGGGAGCTAACCAAATTCTTGCAGGCTCCATGGTTCCAGTTGCGTCCCATGGGGACCAGTTGCCATTCAGCAGTTTCTGACCCATGGAGGAACAGCTCCACATGATCTTCTTTCCCTCGCCTCTCCCCTTTCTTCCCTCTTCAAGCTCATGCAGTAACATCCTGGTTTGGGTATTCAGCCACCCCAGTGTTTTTCACCATGAGCTTTCCCAGAAAATACATTGTCCATCTGAGTTGGATTTTGGATACTAAGGTGTGATTGTCATAATTACCCTCTGACTTCCTCGCTTGAATGAGATGAAAATGCTGCCCCAGAAGGGAAGCTGTGATTTTTGCAGCTAAATCAGTAAAAAATGAGTAAACTGAGAGATGATTCTTCAACTGCAGAAGGCGACTGGCTCCAGGGCACAAAAGCACGCAGTCTGAATGGGGAATGCAGATCAGGCAATTCCTGTCTATCCAAGGTAGATCCTCTGGTGAGGCTGACATTAAAAATTCTGACTCAAATGCAGGAAACATGGAGTTAAGGAGGTGAATTATTGATGGAGCGCAAGTATTACCATATCTGACAGATGGAGACTGTCTGAGAACATTTTGTAGAGTGGCATCTGCACCGTGCCTGATTGGCGTCCCTGAACTTTCGCACGTCAGATGTAGAATATCAACACACAAACTCTGATGTAGCAATTAAATCTGTCCCATAATGAACCTGGCCTTCATAGCCAAGAGAAATCCATACTCTCAGGTAAAGACCAAAAACCTCGATTCTTGTATTTTAGGAAGATATTAAAATAATTACATCCAGACCGCTGCATTTGAATATACACATATGATGTCAACATATACAGATACGTATTGCTTTCAGGAAATGGTCTGCAATGTGTAATCTCTTACTCAGATTTTACTGAAGGCTGTAAAGCTCGCCTTGTATTTTACAAATTGTATTCCAGATTTGAGATCAAATAATATAGAAAAGACATAAAATGCCGATGACATCTCATGTCACCTGAGTGCATTAACATCTAAAGCTGAAGACAGTCTCTCAAGTGCATAGAGAAGTCATATATCAGATATGTATTCCACGTTGTCATGTGTGCAAAAACAAAGAGAAGAAGAAAAGAGGTGCAGATAATAGCAAGTTTTATGCTTTCATGAAGAACAGCTTGTATTATGAAGAAGCAATAAGTAAAATATGTCTTTTTTAATAAGATTCAGTGCTTTCGTATTCCAGGTTGTTTTCTTAAGCGCAACGCAACTTGGTAAATGATTGTAATTTTTTGCCATCTGTTAACTGTTTGGTGCGCTGTGTGACATTCATTCTTCCTTCATTTGTAGCATGCAAATGTGCAGATTCTGAGAATCATCAGGAAAACGTGCTTTTTGTCACTGGAGGGGGTTCAAGGATGGGCACCAGCAGGGAAGCTGGCCCTGGGAGGTTACTCAGTGAGCATCAGCGTGGGGATGGCTGTTACTGGGTTGTAGCCATGCTGTTGCACACACAAAGGACTTCACACACACAAAGGACTTCACTCTGACCCCTTAATCTCAATGGACATTCAGTTTCTCAACTGCAAAGCAGCCTTTTGAGAAAACAGAGAAGTTCCGTACATGGTGTCTCTGAAGTGCTTTGGGATGTACAAATGGGAATTGAAAGAGGAGGTTAATAAATTAATACAAAAAACCTACAGGTTTAGTTCTCACAGCAGAGTTCTTTTGATAGTCTGGAGGTTTTGTACAGTTAGAAGATGCGTTTCTGGAAGGAGATAAAAAAAAGGAGTTCAGAGCAATTTCTCTGCTTTTGATGGCTATGGACTACTCCATCAGTTTAGAAGTAGTGCTGGGATTCTCTTCTCACTCTATAGGGACCAGCTTTGTTTCCAAGGAGCCACTGTCGCACTGCAGTGGAGTCTGTCTGGGGTTTGCAGCCTGTGCATGAGGAGTGGTGAGCAAAGGGATGCACCTCCAAGGTACGCCATCAGGAAGGCAAGCAGACCTGTTTTTTCTACGCAGTGGAGAATGGAGGTAGAAACCACATCTATGGCTGTGGGTCTTATCCTGCACTGACGTTGCCTTGATAATGTTTTCATTTTAAATGCTAAGAATTTATGCTGTCTGGCAAAAAATATTGTAGTGCAGATCTGTTTGCTCAAAAAGTTGAGATCATTGGAGCTAAAATTTCACCAAGAATGGCCAGAAGAGGCCACAGTTGTACTGCACACAGCAGTGTTGGTGCTTGCTCTGGCATAGGTGAATGCTCTTTCAGGAGCGGTATTTTTCAAAAGGAGCAATTAAAAGTGGCCTTCTTGCTTTGCCTACTACAACAATACCTTAGAGAGGCAATGACTTCCCTCTGTAAATACGTCTTTTGCCCTAGGTACGGTAGAGAGGGAAAAGCAGTTTCAACCAAAAGTATTGCTGCAAGAGCAAATGAGTAGCAGCTGGCCATAAATACCTCTAGCCTGCAAATCTGAAGGTTTCTAAGCATGAGGAGAAGTATTGAGAATTGGCATATTAGGTGTGATGAAATGTTCATCTGGCCAGTGGCCAACGCAGAATGCACGGAGAAGAATGTTGAAGCTCTTAAGCTTTAACTCCTTCATCCAGGAGACCGATAGTTCTGTGTTGATGTCCCCTACTTTTGGCCATCTAAAAATTTGGCATTGAATCCATCCTGTCTGCCTGGCTTATTTATAATAAACAACCTCCACAGGGCACTTCAACCCAATATAACCGTCAATTTTAGTGTAGCATGAATTGACTTTGCCCCATTTCTTCTCCATTCATAGTTAAGAGATCATGGCAATCAATCCCCTTGAGGTCTTGGCGGTGGTGGTAACTGATGATGATGAGCCAGTGGGTAGGGTTTGAGGCTGCTGCACCATTTTGTTTTCCTGCTGGTTTGGATAGGTCTGTGTGCAGTGTTGAGCAAGCAGGGGTCTGTAGGACACTTCCCCAGTCTCAGCGGTTTCTGTGCTGGAGCAAGGTAAGGATGCTGGACGGTGCTACCAGGAGAAGAAACAATAGTGCCATGAGGCAAGTGAATCCGATAAAGGGCTCTTCCATGAGAAACAGTAACATGTTCAACAAAAAAATGGTAACAAACCAAATTTCGTGTCAGCATGTCCACAGAAAATCTCAGTTCCCTAATTTCTGAAGCCGCTGCAGCATTCAAACCAAATGAACAAAGGTAGCCAGAAGAAAACATCAACTGGAGTTTTCAAGAGTTTGGGGCTGTTTGCCTGACTCCAGCAAGTGGTTCCAACCTTCTTTGAAGCGCCGAGGCCTGACCACAACCTGCTACAGGCAGACATTGACTTGATGGGCCTTGTAATTTCCTGCGGCAGTTCACGTGTTGCAGCCTGTTCTGCCCATTAGCAAGCAGATCCCATCAGATGTGTCCTTCACCCATCGGTAGCTACCAAACACTCCTGGTTTTATTAGAAATCAGCAAACTTGCACCACTGAGCATCTCCCTGATTACAGCGTTGGATTTTTGTATCCAGTTCCAAGCCACTTGATCCTAAATAAGGCTGGGGGGGTTTTACCACAGTAATTGTTGTTCCCAAAGGGTAGCTAAAATTGTATTATTTTTTGCTGACTGGAGCAATCTTTGCAGTACTTTCCATCGAACTGCTGACTCTGTCTTCTTTCGGGCTACATTCATTTTCACGTTTCCTCTCATTTATGCATGAGGCAAGGGCAAAAATTGCTTAATATTCTTTATAAACTGGCATATGGTATAGATAATTTTTTCTTTTTACTATGTGCAGTAAAAATGCAAATGTGTGTGGCTTATTTGCAAATGCTGGCATTAATAACTGATATTTAAACAGGCCAGATTAGCACTTTTACTGATCTATTAAAAAGATTTTTTCCAATCATTTGCACACTCAAAATCAATTTTAATACAACATGTAAATTGAATTTAATTTTTTTGTATAAAATTGCATTTATCTGCTTGAACCATTAAATTTACTATTTAATATGTACTTTCCAGCTCGTTTGGTTAGAATTTCATTGCTCTTTATCTGTATAAATTTAATTAGCCTTGATATCATCAGTATATTATAGAACTAATTAAAGATTTAGATAAGTGCTGAGGGTGCTTATTTAATACCCTATAAAGTTACATTCGGAGAGCAAGAATTTCCGTCTTTCATTATACCAGCCAGTATGGAGCTACAAGGAGTGTCTCAGACATTGTTTTTGAAAAATTATTTAATGGGGTTTAATGGATTTATCCTGACTTTGAAAAGCCGTGTAATTACTGTGTATCATTGCACAGCATGAGGGTGGTTGGAGTTGTTTGGGGAATGGTTTTTAAATGTTACGTGCACGTGTTCCCCTCCGTGATGACGCCGCCTGATGCACAGAGATCCCCGTGCATCACGTGTTCCCAGCAGGGCAACATTGTCCGAGTCACGAGTGACAAACCACGGGAGGAAAGGAAAAGGAAATAAGGAAATATTAATAAGAAAGTAGGAGCTAAGGTAGAGCTTAGCAGGTATCAGGTTGAAAAGGAGGAAAGCGAAAAGGAGACATCTTTTGGAAGAGTAGTTATGTTCTGCACATACCTTACCTTTTCCTTTGCTAATTAGCTGGCGTTTTACAGGTGATTTATCATCTGTGTTTTACAAAAAGGTTTGCAGTAGAGGGAAGACCAAGTGCTTCAGTGGCACAGAGCTGCATGTAGCACCCAAAGGTGTTGGCTGGGTTTTTTTTCCCAAACCTAGCCATTAAAACAAAACTGCTTAATCTGTATGGAAGCCAACGCATAGGTGAGCTGATTTGTATTTACTGTTTCATACACTGTCTGTGTGGTTTAAGTTTTAAAAGGGAAAGTAATTGGATTTTATACTTTGGATGCCTTTAATTAGAAGACTGTGCTTACACCCTTTTGAATCAATACACGTACTTTTCTTGCCAGGCTCTGTACCCGGATCAGAGTTCGGTGCGCTGCAGTCCCAAAAGCGGGTACGGTACCGACCAAAGTGCGAGGCCTTCCCGTCTCCGATACTGTTTTCTACCTTGGACAAAGGACTTAATTTTTATCGCAGTTCTTCCAGATGAAAAAAATAAAAGCTAATACTACCTTACATCACAGCCATGATTATTTATTAAGGGCTGTGATTTGCAGAGGTACGGCAGGAGCATGAAGCACGATTTTTATATTATAAATTCACTTTTATTTCTTCCTCTCGCGTTTTGTTTTCTTTCGCAATCCATTTCACATGTTGGGTGTTTGCACATTTTAGCTTTTTAAGTGCTTTTTATGTTCTTGACACTCTCCTCCTGTAGTAACACAACTCAGAGCTGTCTGTGCCTTCTGCCCCAAATTGTGCCGCGTGTTGCAGTGTGTGGTGATGGGGCATCTGCCTTTGGGTTTCTGAGAGGCTGTGAATGAGGTGGGCACGGGTGCACCTAGAGAAGATGTAGATCGTAGCGGCACGCAGACATTTTTGACCTAATTTTAGGTTCCCTCTGCAGTCCATGGAGACAAATAGGTGCTTCTCGGCCACAGTTCATCTCACCCCAGGCAGACATGAGAGGTGTCCATTTCTTGGCACAGTTTGTAAGAGGAGCTGAGGTTGACTAGCGCAGCAAAAACATCTCTGATCTGCGTGTATCAAAATTCAGTAACTTTATAACTGCAGCTTTGGTCCTTTTTCCTCTTCACTCACACATTCATTGTTCTGTCTTGTGGTTTATCACAGAATCACAGAACTGTTTGGGTTGGAAGGGACCTGAAAGACCATCTAGTCCAACCCGCCTGCAGTGAGCAGGAACATCTTCAGCTAGATCAGGTTGCTCAGAGCCCCGTCCAATCGGACCCTGAATGTTTCCAGGGATGGGGCATCCACCACCTCGCTGGGCAGCCTGTGCCAGTGTTTCACCACCCTCTTTGCAAAAAATTTCTTCCTTATATCTAGTCTGAATCTACCCTCTCAGCTTTTGTCTAGATTTAGTCTGTAAGTGCTTCATACTTAACCTTTTTTACTTTCTTATTAGAGTATCTAAGATATTTTGGGTGCTATAAAAGTGACTCTCTAATCCCCAAAAAGGGAGGGAGATAAGGTAGAGAATTTTTTTTTTTTTTTGTTCCCTTTGGGTAAGTCAGCACCCAGATCTGAGTTCTTGCCTCGTGAATCTGTTTCTGTCTGCACTACTACAGAGTAGGCACCCAGCTATATAATGAAGGAATAATTAAAGTAACATCCTTTATTCTGAAACATCACAGTGTTTGTCTGAAGGTCCTTCTCTTAGGAAGAGATCAAGTCATTCTTAGGGAAATCAGAATTTAATTTTGAATTCACCTGGCCATCTTTTGAAAAACTTTTTTGTGTGCAGGCCGTGGGTTATAGGTTAACATTAGCATTTAAATGGAGAACGTTATTAATAGCCCTCGGAGGAGCTTGTCTCATCCTGATTGCCTTTCCAGAGATTTTTTCTAAATGAGAAAGCCTCTTAATTTTTTTTCTCTTTCTCCAAGAACGGAGTTCAAGAGACCATCTTTTTTGGTATATATATATATATATATTCAAAATGCATCCTTGCAAAATGGGTCATTGTTGGCAACTTGATGTTTTGTTTTAAAACTGCCATTTAAAAAAAAACAAACAAAAGTTTGGTGTGTCACATGGCTTCTTCAGTTTTGGGTTGCCCATGGGATGTTTCTTCCACCTGGGAACCATTTCTGCCAGTGATATTTAACTTTCCCTGTCTGCTTTTAGTATAAAGGTGTTCTTCATATGATGATAGATCTTCTGGGCCAATTCCAGCCTGCTAAAGTGAGCAGACAGAGTACAGTTGTATTTGGGCTTTGGATTAGGCCTTATGAGCTCTGAGGTATGTGTCTGTCCTTAAAAAATGGCCAAAGAATTCAAGGGTTAGTTCAGAAACTTTGAGCCCAGTCCCATTGCTAATACTCAGAGGAACAGGTCACAGATGTCTAGGCAGGTTGACTTGCCAGGATGCAAGATAATCACATGAAGGAGCATTGTAAGGATGGATTTTATTTTCTAAAAAAGAACAAACCTTTGTCATGCAAGTCATCAAAATTAGTTCATCATCCTGTACAAGCAGGATAGTAAGGACTTTGGACACCTTAGACAGTCCTTCACTTCTCGCTCCCCCAAAATTCTGCCATCAACACTGAAGCCGAACATAAGTGGAGAGTTTGGCCAGGTATTTACCATCCTGAAGAGCTAAAGGCTTGGAGCCAGATTAATGTTTCCTTCCCCTTGTAAAACAGCAGTTGTTGACACTTCCATCGGGAAGAGATGCTCTGTGAGAACCTGTACCACGTTTATATGTATAAAACCTGTCACATCAGATCAACTCAACAAGTCTCAGCTGTGCTTTTCAGCATAATGCAAATAAATAATAACTGTGTGAGTAAGCATACAAACAAAAAGATTTCCCTGATGAGGTGAGTCACCCAGGTCACTTTGTTCCCATCAGCTGCATTCCTGACTTCATACTCAGGTGAGTAAAGATTCGTGAGTTCAGCTTTGATCTGTTCTCTTCTTACCCCAAAGATCTCTGCTGATGAGCACTGGGAGGCTGTAGGGTAAATCAGCTTGCGTGTGCTCAGCTGTGCTCACATAGAAGCCAGCTGAAGGCTTGGGAAGCTAAATTTGCTTTTTGGTTAGGTATGCTAATCCACTATTATTATTTATTAACCTATTTGTCAGATGATAGAATCAGCTTTTGATAAATATTAATTCTTCTCTCTGGTTTTAAATCTCAGCTATAAAAAACCAAAGCAGTTTGCCAGCATTTCACTGAGTAGAGATTTCCCTCACCTGTCGTCCATTTATTCCCCCCATCTCTTACTAACTTGCTTTTCTCAGCCTCCTCTTGATAATCAAAAGAGCATTTATAATGGCAGGGACAAATACACTTCTGAAAGTAAAATGAAGAGCCTAAATAAAAAAATCACATAACAAGAGGCTCATCCTACTCACTCTTTCATATTTCATTATTTGATAACATCAGAAGATGAGTCCATCAGAGCTGCTTGGGCAAAGGCAAACAGGAGTGTGTCTGATCAATATTTATTAATACTTTCAAAGACAAGGGAGGCAAAGTTGAGCAGACTTCATAATGGAGTGAATAATTACTCATGCAAATAGGGTTTGGCCAAAGGCAATGCCATGCCAAAGCAGCAGTTTTTTAATTGCACCCAATTAAAAATGCATACCTTTCGCTCACTCGTACTGTCTCGCTTGCTCTCTTTTTTATTTTGTAGGAAATTTTTAATTAAAAAATAATCTGATCCTGAAAAGAGTGACAGATGAATCCTGTGTTTATTAGGTGCAGAATTCCTCAGTAATCCAAGATTTGGGACAGGCTAAAAAGGAAGGCAGCTGTAAGGACATGGGGTAAAGACGGGCTTGCATTGCTGAGCTTGTCTGGTGATCAGCCCAGGCTGCAGGTGGAGCAGCTTTCGTTGTTGCTTTCTTCTTTTAAGGTGCTCTGTCACCTCGGCCATGGTGATAGTCTTGCTTTGGACCTTGCCACCTCTCAGAAAGATTGCGCCATCCAAGATAATCCTCTCTGTCATTTTGTTGAAAACCCAGCCAGAGCTGGCAAAGGTAAAAATCTCATTTCACATCTGCTCAGCATAAATTCCCTGAAGGTGATCAATGTTTCCTCAATCTAAGTGTTTTCCTTGGCAATCTTACTGTTTTTCCTACACATTGTGTGTATAACTGTACTTGAGATATTGCCAGTACTCTCAAAGTTAACCTTCTATTAGATTTCTGACTGTGTATTGAAGCATCTTGATAAATACTCAAATTTTCTAAAACATTGAGGCTAACAGCAGCTTCTGGGCACTCAGTGAATGAGCCATGCATCAAGGTATCAGAAAGATGCTGCAGAGCTGACTGGTAGGTAGCTGCCATTCAAATTTGGGATCTTAGTTTCTGCAAGGTCCCAGATACAAGTAATTAAGCCAAGTTCAAGCGTAAATGTTACAGGACTAATTATAGCTAAAGAGGGGAGCTAAAGTTAAAACTCATCCTGAGACCACAGACCCACAGGGCTTTATCAGTCCCTGCCTGTAACTGGATGTCCCTTTAACTGCTTTAGGTGAAGAATGCGCTGTGCTTTTCTGGCTGGAAGGGAGTTTACAGCAGTGCCAGTGTTATCAAGGAGGATAAGTCTGAGCCTCGGCTGTGCCTCTGTCGCCTGCCACTGCATTGCTGCTTCTGGAACTGCATGAGATCTGCTATTTTTTGTTTCTCATGTGTCTACCTGCAAGAGGGGCTAAGATTTTAAGAATATCCATCAGCATGGCAGGAGGTGGATTGGACACACAGGCCTTACTGTGATGTGCTCCTCAGCCAAGTCTTGTTTTTCCACACGGAGAAGTTCTCGGGAAGTTCTCCGTGCGTGTCTCAGGAGAGTGCTGCGGCTTTGTCGTTGTGCTGGGATTACAGTGTTAGTGTCATTAGCAATTAAACTGCTAAATCTGTTTCTGTGATTGGAGATGAGGTTTGGTTTAGTCTCCCTCTCCCTGAATCCAGTAACAACAAATATGCTTCCAAGGTTTTGTGGCTTCTGCTATTGATGTTTTATCAAAAGGTAAGATCCGATCCTGTGGCTCTGCAGGGGACCAGACCAGCCTTGCAAAATCCTTCTTGTCTGAGCCACGTAGGCATTTTCAGTCCCTGTGTCAAACAGTGGCCTCGTTCAGCACTGTTGGCATGACAGTCTTGAGGGAACAAGAGAAGTGTATGTTGAGGGGATCTTATGTCACGTGGTGGCACAGGAGCTTCTGAGGGACCACCAGTTGTGCCGTTGGGTTGCCCATCATAGACACGGGAACGGAAATCATTAGCTGACGCAGTGTGACTTGGTGTTACCCAAACCTGCTAAGTTTGTAGCTTGTAGGGATTACCCAAATGTCTTCTGCAAATAGCAGCCCATACAGGGATGTGCAAAGTCTTCCCCATCCTTACCTATCCACCCGCCTTTTGAGCTGTACAAACACCCTCTTTTATCATGTAGTAAGTCAGGGGGATTTGGAGTTCTGTTACCAAGCCTGTTCTCAAGTGGCTTGCATGGTTTCCCTTTCTTTTCTAAGGGAATTATTCTCATTGAGACAATTGTCTGCCCCATTTACCCCCTGCTTCGAAGGGAACAGTGTGTCCTTGTAGCAGAGCCCACATCAATGTCGCCTCAGGCAGCCTGTGATGCTGGTGAACTGGTCTTCCATCAGCTCCAGGAGTTTCATAGCCTGTATCTCAAATTTGTGGAGCCTAACAGCTTGATTGTTTTTTCAGCTTATCGTTCATCCCCAGAAGCTATTTTTTGTTTGTGTCTTGTGCCTTCTACATGTATCCTCTCCTGCTCATGTGCACTCCCTTCTTTTGACCACACAACCCAAAACCTGCCAGTCTTTTTCTCCGAATCGATGATTTTGGAGTCCTCTTCCTCTAGCAACGAGCCCTTCCTCCCACCTGATCTCAGCTGGTCCCTGACAGCAGTTGTGTTGGCGCAGACATTGAACCACAGGAGCAAATTCTCAGGTCACAGCAGCAGGCAATGTCTTGAAGGAGACAGAGGAGGTAAAAACGTAATGCTCTGAATCCCAGTAGCCTGGCCACGCTAGCAGGTGAATCCTGCGACACAAACGTGTAGTTTTGCTACAGCAGCTTACAGTCATTGCTGCAGTGATTTGTAGTCTGGCGGCATGCTGGATGCTGTCTGCAAAGGCACAGCTAAGCCAGACCTGAGAGCCTGCAAAGTAAAGAACAAGAGAAATTTAATATACAGCTTTGCCATGTATGCCCTGATTGCTATTTTAATGCATTCAAAGAGGACAGAAAGGGAGGGAGGTGTTAACTTTTCCTGGAGCTCCTGCTCTTGGGTTTTAAATAATTTATTCCACCAAGGCCTAAGGATTAGACTGCAGCCTGCCCTTGTCCTCCTGCAGAAGCGTGGAGGAGTCGTGCAGGGACCTGCTCCGGCCCGTTTCTGCCTTGCTTTGCTCTTCAGCCAAAGAAGTGCTGGGTATTTGGCTGGAACAAATCCTTGCTGCCATGCAGACAGACAGGGATCTCTTCACTTCTTCCCTGAGCTTTTCAGATCCTTGGTTCTTAACGAGGGTATATAACATCCGTAATGAAGCTATAAAGTTAACCAGTTCCTCTAGAAAATGGGTTACTTTCCATGCATGCACCACGTTCTTTGGTTTTGATACGCCAAACAGACCTACACCCATAGCCAAGCCTCACCATTTGCTGGAGCTTGCTGCAGTGGAGTCTTACATGAGAACCTTCCCCTTATCCTTGACCTTGAAGGGTCTGCCCAGGATTGGGAACCCCTCTGCCTAAAGAAGCTTTGTAAAGCCATATATTTTCACAGCTCCCTGTAGACAGGATGCTTTTTCTTGGTGATATCTAGACCACAGACCCCTGACACCAGATCTTACCCCTTGGTACAGATGGGGAAACTGAGGCACAAAGCGCAACTCTGTGAATTGGAAAGGCCATGTCAGGAATTCTCAAAAGTGCTATATAAAGGGTACCAGAGTCCTGATTCCACTCCTGCTGTGTGACCTCTAGAGAGTGCTTTCCAAGAGTCACATGCTCTTCTCCCGCTTTCAAACCTTAGTCAGTTTGTGCTATAAAGGAAGGAGGGAAAGAAAAAGTCTGAAAGGACCCCAGCAGCTCTCACTAGTTTTACCTCTTCCACCTGGGCTGTGGAGTCAGGGCAAATAATCCAGTCCCACATCCCTTCTGCAGTGGTTGGATTGGCAGCTGTCAGAATTGCTCCGCTGCTTCCCTGGCCCATGACACATTTTCCCTTCCAATAAGTACTTGCTTAAATTCCCTTCCTTGGAAATCCATTCTTTCACTAATGCCACTTTACATTAATTTAAACCAGCCTGCACTGCAGCCTCTATATTATGCCTTCTTTTCAGATGATCTTTTACTTATTAAAAGAGGCACCTTGGCTCCTGGCTCAAATTTTATTTTGCATTATTTAATATTTTTTCTCTCAAACTCTGTGTCTCAGTAGTATTGGAGGTCTCTGGAGTTTTGGGCTTGGAGCTCTTCCCATGTTCCACATTAGCATCTCTCGGCAAGAGGGCTTCATTAGGGACAAAAAACTCCACTTCCCCTACCCCTGTGATTCCTTTCCTTTCCAGAAGACTCCTGTTCTTGCAGGCTGAGTGACTAGAAACATGTCTGTACATCACCATGTATATACATCTATATGCATCTGTATCTGTATACTGCTTTCCACATGCTGGTTACCAAATGGTGACATCTCGGCTGACGTAACTACTAGGAAAGAGGAGCCCTCAGTTCCCCATAGTTTGTGTTTTAGCCGAGTAAGGAAGAGTGTGGGGAGCAGATTTGTGAGATTTGCTTCCCTGTGCATGTACATGCCCATGTGACGTCTCCTGGTGTTCAATAGGAATATGTTTGTGATGTTTGTTCTCTCTTTGTACAGCACCTGACGCAGCCTTTTCTGATCATGGCACTGATGAATAAAAGTGACAGTTGATGGTATTCTACAGAAATAAAGGTCTGGAGCACCAAGTATCACTATTCACCACAGTGGGGTTTTTTTATTTGCTTGCTTTTCAGGCAGTATTATGAGATGCTCTACAACACAGCAGACGAGCTCTTAAACCTCGTGGTGGATCAAGGGGTGAAGTACACAGAGCTGGAATACATCTATGCCCTGAACTTACTGCACCGGAGCCAGACGGGTGTGGGAGACCAAACCACCCAGAACATGAGGTTGCAGCGGTTGAAGGAGATCATTTGTGAGCAGGCTGCTATCAAACAGGCCACCAAAGACAAGAAAATCACCACCGTGTAATCTGCTCTGTCACTTATATTAACGGAGCAGCAGGGGCTGTCCGGTTGCAGGTCCAAGCCTCTGCGTTTCTGGTATAATCAAAGGCAAAAGCGCGTATCTTCTGGGTGGCGTTGTACTAGTGAGAAGCGAAATGCCATTTGAGATTTGGTTTTGGGGTTGTTTTGGGGGTTTTGATGTGTAATCACGTAATGCTTCCTTAATGTGTTCTCCCAAGAGTGATTGCACAGCAGGAACAGGCATCCTGGTGGAGATTGGGGTGGGATATTTGGCTTTGCTCTTTTGCTACTTTGCTGCTTTGCCTTGAGATGTAAGGCAAGCTGCTATCTCTGGCGGGGTGGGAAAAGAGAAGATTTCACACTGGGTTAGGTCAGATTCTTCAGTGGAAGTTCAGACCACACTGAAGAGCACCATGACAGTCAAGCACAGACCTGTTGGTCACGTGTGGGATCTTGATGGTTTTGAAGCCGTTCCAACAGCATTGCTGCGTGGAGCCTGTTTCAGCTCTGCCAGTACTATTCTCCACGACAGTTGTAGATGCATTAAGTTTTCTGCTGTTTCCACTGCAAAGAGATGTAGTTGCTTATTCCTTCAGATAGCGATAAGCCAGTTCTCGTAGTGGGAGGTAACATGGGACCATTTGTTTCCACTTCTGCTTTTTCATTATCACAGAGCCATATGGCATCAGTTTCTACAGCGCATAGTGCACTGGATGATGGTAGATGTAGGAGAAAATTGCCAATATAAGGTAAAAGCAAAACTTAATTCTCTTTTTCTGAATATATCTTTTGAGTCTCCCCAGCTCAAAAGATATTTTGTGATCATCATTTGATGTACTGGAAGGACACACAGGCTTACGTAGTTCAGCACTAATGATCAGCGAGGGCAGGAGGAGGGCAGATCCCAGCTCTGCAGTCTGAGGTGTGCTCAGGTCACCATTTCTGCCCTGCCTTGACCATGTAAAGCCACCTGGTAAAAGGGTCCTTATTCACTGAGGCTGAGGAGTTTATACCATCCCTCCAAACCAAGAATACACTGCACTTGTATTTGTCAAATTGTCAACCCAGCTGGGTTTCACATGCTGCGATAGATTCTCGCTGAGCTGTGTAACTGCTTGTGTGTCAGTCTTGAAACTGCAAAATTAAAGGATGTTTAAAGACTCCTCAAAGGCTATGGTGCTTTGTCTTTTAAGAACTGTTATTTTTGTGGTACTTGAAAGATTGCTGTCCAGGTCCGAATTCATATGATGTCCTCCAAGGATACATCAATGTGGAAGTGGTCTTCTGAATCATTCAGTCTAATCCCCAGCAACCATGGGCCAACTGGACAAGAAGCTTCTCAACCTCCATGTTAAAAGCAGAACCAGTAGTTCTGGTTGTTAGGAATCTTCTTCTGGTTTCTATTCTCATTTTATAAATGAACCCAGGTTTTCTTATGCCGATATTGGCCATTAACTACGAGAGTTCCTTCCTTTCCTTGATGACTTTGCATGAATGAAGGTGGAGAACACCATCATGGTAACACGTATGATTATGTGGGGGTCTTTCTGGGGGAACGCATGAGATCTGTATTCGCCTGCTCAAACATTGAGATGTGCTGCAGTGTAGAGACAGGAAAGCTATTCCGTATCCAGACTTTGGGGGAAGGTAAAGAAACTGCTTGGTACATACAAGACAGATTTCAGACTCTTTGAGGTACAGAAGTGGTGGGTGAGGAGCTCTAAATTGAGACTGGGCTGCTGTGGCCTAATGTCAGACTATTCTTGATTCCTTTCGTCTTTAACTGCTTAATAATTTGAGGCCCTGCCTCGTCTTCATATGGCTGATCTTGAGCTTTGCCGTCCACATTTTCCGCCCACCGAGCAGCTGTGCTGGCGGATGCCATGACAGATTGCATGAAATCAAGAAAATTTCATACTTGGGAGTACATTTGCTTCTAAAGCAAATTATTTAAAAGACTCTTCTGTGAACTGTACTTCACATTGTCCATCACACCACCACAAGATGTAAATACAAAGCCCTAGCTCCTGTCTGTGCAGTGGCCCAAGATGAGAGAAGGCATTTGCTGGATTGTATGGCACAAGAACACCATAGCACAACTGTGGAGAGAAGAAAGGCGGTGACATACAGAGACTTACCTAGAGCCTGGTGTAGAGGAAAGAAAAGGGTTTGCAATTGAGGTAATTACAGTATGTAATTAACTTACATTTCTCTCCCCTCGAGCGTTAAGACTCTCAGTCCTCTCCAGACCTTCACAAGGGAAGTAAATATTCTCTCCGTGTATGAGAGTGGTCACACCAAGGGCACAAAGGGAGTGAGGGTTGCCAGAGGGCACAGAGAAAGGCATGAGCAGTATGTGGCATGTAAGAATCCAGACCCTGAGCACCTTATTTCAGCCACCCATTGACATATGCTGCACAAGCTTTCTCACTGCATCACAAGAAGATGCTGCCAGAAAGAACAGTATTGAGTTTGCATGGCAAGGTTTTGGTGGCAGGGTGGGAGACAGGGGTCGCTTCTGTGAGAAGCTGCTAGAAACTTCCCCCATGTCCAACAGAGACAATGCAGTTGGCTCCAAGATGGACCTGCCGCTGGCCAAGGCCGAGCCCATCAGCGATGGTGGTAGCATCTCTGTGATAACATATTTAAGAAGAGAAAAAAAACGTTGCTGTGACACAGAAACTGCAGCCAGAGAGAGGAGTGAGAACATGTGAGAGGAACAGCCCCGCAGCCCCCCAGGTCCGTGCAGCAGGAGGGGCAGGAGGTGCTCCAGGCACCGGAGCAGCGGTTCCCCTGCAGCCCCTGGGGAAGACCCTGGTGAGGCCGGCTGTGCCCCTGCAGCCCGGGGAGGCCCACGCTGGAGCAGATCTCCCCCTGCAG
>JAVKLA010000005.1:2273844-2302067 GCA_034782735.1 Sagittarius serpentarius | reverse complement strand
CCCCCGCCCCCCCCCCCCCCCCCCCCCCCCCCCCCCCCCCCCCCCCCCCCCCGCCCCCGCCCGCCCCCCCCCCCCAGGTCTGCCAGGCAGTATCGGCACTTGGTGGCTGTCCCTGCCACCTCCCACAGATGACAGAGCCTCCAGAGCAATCGCAAGGCTCCACGTTACCACCTTCTGCCCCAAATCTCTAACAGCCGTTAGCTGAGTGACAAGCAAGCCACGTGAGCAGTACCAGGTCCTGGTAGGGCTGTGCTACTGCAGGTGTTTCTGGCTGCAGTAGCAACCTGGCTTGGTAGGTAGGCTGCTCCTCGTTGCATGGTCACGAATGTCAGACTCAGCCAAAGTTGTGATCTAGAATAAAAGGTTCTCTGCAGGTTTGTTTTTTTTTTTTCCTTTCTGAAACCTCATAGCTTTCCCATAGCACAAAGCTTGCCCAGCTTGCAGATAGCTCGAAGCCTTTTAACAGTCCTTTGAACAACCCCCAGCTAAAGATAGATGTTTCCGCAACTCGGGTAAAAAGTGTCCCACTTCCTATGGGGGTGACCTATTTTCCCTCTGTTTTAGAACATGGGAGGTACAGTAGGAAAACTCCCATGCTGGTTGAAAGAGACAGAAGAACTGTTCCTTTTCATTGCAGCAGTGTTTTACGCAACAGAAGATGTTTCAAAGAGGTCCATGCAGTGTAAGACTCCCTGAAGCAACGGGTGCTGGAGAGCAGACTGGTCAGGTGGGGTTCAGCCCTTTGCAACCCAACGTGTGACTTGACACTGCAGGGGTGTGGTGGGGACAGGCAGCAGTTGTTTCACCCGTGCACTGTGGCACTGGGCTGCCAGGAGGGCTCATGGTGGCTGACAGCCATGTCCTGTGGTCACAGGAAGTCCCAGCACAGGAGGGGAGCAGGTGCTGATAATTCTGCAGTCGGGGAATGCAGGGGGTTCACATCAAAAAGTGACTTTCCCTGTTTGCAGAAGGCGAAATCTGCAGATGCAGCCTATAAAACAGTATGGTTTTGAGAAAGGGGATATCCTAGTGTCCTGGTTTTGGCTGGGATAGAGTTAATTTTCTTTCTAGTAGCTGGTATAATGTTATGTTTTGGATTTAGTATGAGAATAATGTTGACAACACACTGATGTTTTCAGTTGTTGCTAAGTCATGTTTAGACTCAGTCAAGGACTTTTCAGCTTCTGCCCAGCCAGCAAGAAGGCTGGAGGGGCACAGGAAAGTTGGGAGGGGACACAGCCAGGACAGCTGACCCGCACTGACCACAGGGGTATTCCATACCATGGGACGTCATGCCCAGTATAGAAACTGGGGGTGGGGGAGTTGGCTGGGGTGGGGTGGATTGCTGCTCAGGGACTGACTGGGCATCAGTCAGCATGTGGTAAGCAATTGTATTGTGCATCACTTGTTTTGTATATTCCAGTTCTTTTATTATTATTGTCATATTATTATTATTATTATTATCATTATTTTCTTCCTTTCTGTCCTATTAAACTGTCTTTATTTCAACTCATGAGTTTTAACTTTTGCGGGGGGTGGGGGGGCAGGGAGTGAGGGGCTGTGTGGTCCTTAGTTGCCAGCTGGGGTTAAACCACAACACTTAGATATCATGAAAGCTTGAAACAGCTACAGCAGCCCAACAGGGAGTAAGTTGCTGCCGTCCTTGAGCAGCTCTTGCTTGGCTTTGTAGTTCTGGTGATTCAGAAATTGTTCTCCTACATCACAACAAATCCAAAAGACTCCCAAAACATACTCCCAGATAGGATCCCTCCTTCCCTTTCAGGATTTTCCATCCTTTCCAGCCCTTGGTTTGCTACCCATCCCTGAACACAGTCCTAGACATGCACCATCTGGAAAAGAGCCTTCGCAGGGCAGCCTCTGTGCCCAGAGGGCTGTGGGAGGAGGCACGGCGTGCTTAGTGGAAAAGAAGTAAATTCCATTAAGGGTTTTAACATTTATGGCCAGTAAGATAATGAAGGAAGGTAATTTGGGGTAGCTTTATTGCAGTTATCATAATGTTTCCCTGAAGCACAAAGATAAAAGTCAGTGGATAATGTCCATAAGGAGTTTTTATATCTTCCTCTTTTTATTTTTTTAAGCAATAGCCATTGCATTCAAAGACGGCCGTCATTTTATGAACACAGAGAAGGCAATTATGTGACATTGAAACCTAGGATTACAAGACCCTCAAGGCTCATCTGGCTGTCATGACCCGTGCTGGACACTCACTGCAATAACCAGGAATCCCCCATCCCCAACATTAAATTGTTTTACCATGTCTCTCTCTCTCCTCAGAGACCTGTATTTGGAGACATCCTGGCACAGCTTCTCTTCCTCCCCTCCTTTATTTTCTGGGTTTACTTTCTCATTTTGCCCTAGTCTGCAATGTAAGAAGAAAGGTAGATGATGGACTGGGAACAGGAGCAGCCTAAAATGAGAGAAAACAAGTAACTTTTGTTCTGTTTTTTTATCTTCCACTAATGAACTTGTGGCACTTGCCGCACAGGGCATGACTGGAGCTAAGAGGTTACTGTGCACAACTCAATCACAAAACTCAAATATCTTTAGCATCTTTACTTAAGATTTACATTACAGAGTGGCTTGGTCTCTGTAAGACATTATTGGTGGCCCAAAGCTTGTTGTTGGCTACAACTGGGGATTTTTATTTCTTCCCCTGAGACATGGTGTCAGATTTCTTTTCCTCAAACAGAAATGCTAAGAAATCAGTAATTTTGACACAGTGCAGCAGTGACCCCAGACCCTCACCCCAGCAGATGGCTGTGACTCCCAGTATAAATGATCTATGTCACCAGTCCTCCCAGACAAATACTAGGAAGACCAGAACTGTCTGGCCTGTGACTAAAACAGCTGACTAGAAGTCAGGGCTGCAGACTGTCTGCACGGCCCTTTTTTCTTGTTACGGTGCCATGGAGCAAAGCCACCATCTTGCACAGAGCCCATTTTGGCCTGGGGCTTTGTGGCTGGAAGACGGTTCCCTGGAGATGATTTGCCTGACAATATGGACTTTGCATCCCAATCTGGAACACACAAATGGAGGCGAACACACTCTTTCCCCTGGAGGAAAAGAGGAAAGGAGAGGGAGCTGTGTGAGAGGGCATGCGGTGCCTTCAGCCACACAAGCATCGCTGTGAGGCGGGAGGGCACGGACTGAGGAAGTCGCAGGTATGCGGACTACAACTCCCAACATGCTCTGCGGCCTGGCGGCCACTGCGAGCGGGCCCGCGCAGAGAACTACAACTCCCATCCTGCACCGCTCCCCCCCCGCTTTTCTGATTCGCTGGTTGGCTGACTTCCCGCCCTTCCTCGCAGGGAGAGGGGAGCTTCTCCCGTCGCCACGACAACAGGAGGGCAAACAAGATGGCGGCGGCCCGCTCTGAGGGGTGACGGGGTGGTGTTCGAGTGCGAAGCACCGATAGCGCAGCTTCCTCCGTGTCCTCGCTTCTTATTACAGCTCATGGCGGAGGGCGAGGAGAAGGGGGAAAAGGGCGGCTTCAGTGAGCTGCTTCCCCCTTCTCATGGGCCCCCACAGGACTTTTCCCAGGGGATCCCTTGGGAGCTGCCCCAGGACAGGCCCAGCCTGCCGCAGCCACAGCTCAGCCTGCCTCACCAAGAGGACAAGCAGGAGGCCGATGACGAAGAGGAAGAGGAGTCACAGCGCACAGAGGTTCAGCTCAGTGCCCCCCAGCTATTTGGGGAGGGGTGTGCTCATGAGGGAAAAGCCCTTCCCCTCTCATCACTCAGTGCAGTTGTGGGGGAAAGAAGGGAGAGTCGATGGGGGCACTAGGTAGTGATTTCCCCAAATTGGGGAAAGGCTAGTTTTGTCTTTTCCCCCCATCCCTTGTTTCTGCCTTTTTTTAAAGTCCCTTCCATCCCTGTGGTGTTCAGGATAGTTTGGGTTGCCCCTTTCTCCTTGCTATATAAAGACTAATGATAAACTGGCATATGGACTGCCAGATTAAGCTTGTTTCCTGTTTATATGCCCAGCCCTGAGATTCAGTAAACCCCTGGACCCAAGTGAATTTGTTCTGCCTGCTCTGCTGGGCACTGGTCTGTGTCCACTGCCACAGCATTATCACCTCATATTTTTACCTAGTGGAAATGCGTCTGTAGTCTCCATTGCTGTAAGATGTAGGTGCTAAAATTCAGATGATTACCATTTGAAACATTATTTATCTTGGTCCCTAGATTAGCAATTGTTGTGTGACTTCTCCAAGTTTATAGGAATTTCACAAGCCATTGGCTTATTTTCTCATTAAACCTACGCAGTGGTTCATTAGTGCCATCTGTCAAGTACCCTCTTTGGCAAAGATTGCTCTTGGAAGAGTAGCGCTAGCTGCTCATGCTGAACAAATTTAAAGGGCCTCCAATAATGTGCATATTGGGGTTCAACACTGGGGTTATGTTAGTGCTGATTTGCTGAGATGTTAACATCCATAATCAATGTGAATTTCATGGCTTAACATCTCTGGAAACGGGTCCTGTTTAGAGTGTGCATTTAAACCAGAAGGTTAAAAAAAACCCAACAAAACAAAACAACAAAAAACTGTTGAACCTTTTTAAATGTACAAAACTAGTATGTGACATGTTTCTATTTATCTGTTTTGAGGGCTGTATTAATAATTTTTCCTAATGTGTAGTGCCTTAGTAAGGTGACAGAGCACTGAAAGCAGTGTTTGATTAAGGACTTTTATTAAACTCTGGTCCCATTTGCAGCCCAAGCAGTCCCCAGATCCTACCGAGTGGGGAATTTTGTTTTGTAAATCTCCCCTTAATCCCTTCCTCTCCCTGCCCCCCTCTTTCCGGTATCTTATAGGGTCAGTTTGATGGAGTGTTGGATGAAGACACTGTGGCTGAGGGTCTCCACAAGCTGGGGCGTTCAGCCCCTGGTATTGAATACGTTTATCTTAATCTGTCGCTATCAGTAAGTATAAGCAAATAACATCACTGTAAAGTGCTTCTCTGCTCAAAGGTTTCCTCTTTTTAACAGCAAATAGTTGGTCTAGTAAAAAAATTTCAAGAGGCAGATTTTTGTCTCTACCTGTCAATGCCATTTCACGTACATGGGACTTTTGACAAGACACGGCATGGCTCCTGCTGACAACTGCCAAATAGGTACTGTTTTTTTTCACTTAGTAGCAATAGCAGTAAGGTTTTTCCTTACCCAGTCTTTGGGTGTGAAAATGTATCTTCCTGCTTCAGTCAGGTGGAGAAAAAATAGAGGAACATGCTAAACATCTGAGAATGCTGTGTTCATTGTCCCTTCAGAAAGTGAGAATGGTTGTTTTTTAAAGATTACTTGCTGCCGCTCCCTTTTCTATGCAGCCTTGTTTTTCTGGTGTTTTTTCCTAGCTACAGCTATTTCTCCTTATTGTGTTTTAAAGTTTTCTTCTGACATTTTCTCCATTCATGGCTGGTCTGCAGGTCTAACATCACGTTCTGTGTATGTCTTCCTGTTCTGACACATCCTCTGGAGGGACCTTGGGGCATCTCTTCAATGTCTCCTGCTACTGTGTATCTCTTGGAAGAGTGGCTGAGGTTATACAGCTAGTTATTAAAGTCTCTTCGCATTATTTTTCCAGGGTCATGAGTTAAGTGACATTAACATTCTCTCCAGATACGTTCACCTACAGAAGCTGGAACTTTCATATAATAAAATTAATGGTATGTAGTAAATACACTAGTAAATTCTTGGGTTGTGAAATCATTTAAGATGAGAAATGCACTGTACCATGTAGCTTTAGTATCACAAAGCCTGGTCTACATTTTAACGGTGTAACTACTCCAGTTCTACAGAATGAGGTGATGGCTAGATCTTCTTGAGAATGATGTATGGACCATTCAGACAGCTGCACCAGCATATGTTTATCAGTGGGAACATGGAGATTATTGTCCTGTTTATTATCCAAAGATAAAATGCAAGCAAGCATGTCAATACAAGGTTAAGGTTGAGATTTTACATGTGCAGATGTCATAATATTTAAAGTTATATCTGGTGTATTTTTCCCAGCCTTCGGCTTTCCTTTGTCAAGGTTTCCCATTGGTGACAAAATGTAAAAAATTATATCCTGGATTTAGAAAAGTAACAAATGGAGACTGGGGTAAACTCCATCATCTTGTACTCCTTCCCTTTCCCCTGTACTCCCCAACTCATTTTTTTAATTTAATATCAAAAGGAATAAGCTGTGGTGGGCAACCTGTTGCATTATTTCGTTCAAGTTCATTTCACTTGAGGTGCTGGAGTCAAATAATAGCAGCACTTTCGTAAGGTGGCACTTCTCTGTGCTCATTTTACTAACAGTTTGTCTGCAAAGGCTAGGTCTGAACAGAGCAGGGACTTTTCCATAGCAGCTAGTCATTTAGTCTTCAGTAGTGGCCTAAATACTCTTCTCCACTAATTAATAACTGAGGACAGAAGTAGTCTGTCATTCTACATGTAGCTAGAACATAAAACTACATTCTGGCTTATAGGCAGATCAATTGTCATAATGGAAATTTAATGTAGAACTTGAATACTTATTCTTCGTGTTTTAAATATCATCTTTTTTCTAGTAGAAGTTGTTAATATACCTAATTTCTGCATTTTAAACATTGCTTTCTGAATGTGTAGCTAGCAATTGATTCTTGATTGCTATTGGACATAATTATCACATTTTGACATGATGATCTCTGCATATACCTATGCGTTCATGTACAGGATTTGACATTTTGTTTTGTTACTAGATCTTTCTTGTATCAGTCATATGCCTCACTTACTAGAATTGAATGCTTCCAACAATGAATTGACTACATATTTCGTTTTTAAACCACCTAAAAATCTCAAGGTAAGTTGTAAAAAAATGCATTTTATAGGTTTAAACTCAAAACCATTTTCTAAATCTAATTTAGACATTGTATTTGGACATGTGCAAAAGCGAATTTTTATGCTTTCCTTATTCTTCTTTCTTACCTCATTTGACATTTTAGTAGCTTTTCCAAATGTTTGGGTATTTTACACTGCACGTTTCAGTCTTTTACTTTCTTTCATACTCTGAACACTTGCCTGCCATAGGAATGTGTATTGTACAGGTAACTGTTCTAGCCAGAGGTAAAAATAGCCAGAATTTTTCCTTGCTTGTTGAATTCATCAGACTTTTAGTGGGATCAGTTCCTGCCTTTCAGTTTGACTACTGTGAAACGTGTACTTAAAGTGTAGCAGTGTGCTGGTCTTCCCTTTGCTGTTGTTTTCTTGTAGCCTGCTTTGGGTTATAAAAAGCAGGAGGTTGTTTTGAAATACGACCTCTATGTATTTCTCTGTCTTCTCTGCTAGTTTTTTAATATGTATGAATAATTGCAGGACCATTAATAATAATGTTGTTGGAAGAAATTATAGTTTAGGAAGTTCCCAAAATGTGAATTCTGTATGTCATTAAAAAAAGCCTTTCTGTTTATGTCCCAATATTAATATTAATGATCTTCTTATTTCTTCCAAACCCTTGATCGCAAGTTTAGTGTAACAGCCGTTTAGTTTCACAAGACAGCTGTAAGTGCTGAAGAAATAAAACTAACTTTCTGTCTCCTTTTTTCTTTAGGAAGTAGATTTTTCATACAATCAAATACCTAAAATGCAAGATTTGTCAGCATACCAGTCACTTGCTAAACTCTTGCTGGATTGTATCCTTTGTGGAAACTTGAATGAGGGAAAAGTTGCTTGTTTGCTTTCTGAACAGCTGTTTGCTTCAAATAGATACCTGTTTTCTTTGTGTTTTTCCTTCATGTCAGTTTTGTGTTTAGAAGCAAGATTAAACACTGTAATTCTAGTGGTGAAACTGATCTTATTTAAGCATGCATGGTGTTAAACGTGTTTGTGTATACCTGTAAGGTATTAGCCTGCTAGAGGAACACAAAAAAATTCCACTTTGTGTCATGTAAAGCTGAAAAAGTGACATGTCACACTGTCTTTCCATGGCGGAGGTCATAAATAATCCCAGTATTTTTATATACAAAAGGTTAATAGGAAGTCAGCTTGGAACACTAAGCTCCCTTAAATAAAAAAGGTGCATGTTGTTTAATCTTAGGTGTAGCTAATTATGCAGGGACTGTAGAGGCTGTGTGGAGGACAAGGCCGTTTAGTGACAATGAAAAGAATCTTGAAGCGAGAGAAAACTTCCTGGAGCGTGCTGAGGGAAGTACACAGAGCGAAGGTGTTCCTCTACCCACCTTCCAGACTCTCACTGTGGTACCTAGTTTGTGGGATTAGAAACACTGTTCTGGCAGAAATCAGCTAAACATGAACCTGCAGATTAAGTTTCTTCACTGCTTGCTTTTCCAAGGCTGTCCAAAGTACTCTTAGTCTACCTAAAGACTCTCCTATGTTTTTCTGAAAGGTCTTCTAGAGTTTCATGTTGACGTGCTGCCTTACTTAAAAATTGCTTCCTGAGGGCTCGTGAACCTTTCCTCTTTGCTTCATAAACTGCATCTTGATTTTCTGCTCTCTGAAAAGGAGAAGACGGCAGGCTGTTGCAGTTTTTTCTCTGTCTCTTGTCCTTGAAGTAGCCCATTACCAAACGATATTAATACAATGCCTTTTTCATGTAGGAGCAGATAAAGCATTTGCAGGGTATCCAGGTTACATTATTCACACATTTTACAAGGTGTGCAGGGGATGTGATTCTTGTCAGAAAATGGCATTGAGACACTACCCCTTTGCAATTCTAATTTTCCATCGCAGAGCAAAAACCATATGGAAAAATGAAAAGGAAAAAAGATCAGAGATTTGTATTGTGGATCTGAATCAGTATTTTTTCATTTGGTTTCAATGCAGCAGCGTGCTGTCTTCAATGTCTTCATTGACAAATGAAGACACCACTGAAATGGAGAGAAAAACTGTTTCATGCATACAGTTGCAACAGGACCCCCTGAAATAGAGGAAAATGATTGCAGAATTTAGAAGTGCAGAGTTTAGAATAGCCAAGTGGCACTGTTCCTAACCCATGTCAAGCACTCCTTGCTGAAGACATGGCAGACAAAACAAGCTGCTCTTTGTAATCGTAAATGAAAATACTATATTAAATATCATGCAGTAGCAGAAATGGTTGGCACGCGTTTCTTGTTGACAGTAACTAAGCATTTCTTACCATATTTAAGTGAATTATGATGCAGATGGTAAGGTCATTGTAACTTTTTTCCTGACAGGTGCACAAACAAGCACACCTGACAGGTTTATAAATGAGTTTTCAAGGAAGAAACTGCCCAAACCAGAAAGGGAGACAGCTTGGGCAATAATATCTGACAAAGCATTATAGCGAGTCATTAAAAGACTAAAACTGATAGTATTAGTTTTCAGTGCTGAGCAATTTCCTGCCTCATATTGATACCTATGGCTTAAACAATCTTTTTTCCTTGCCGAAACTTTTCCTCCTCAGTTAAAAGACAAGCAGTCCCATTTTGTATGCAAATCAATATCTGTCAAATATCAGTGCCTGTGGATGGTTTTGGTTTCTTTTCTAAAATAACAGAGATGGCTTAGTGTGAGGTCCTACGAAAAGATAAATCTGTGCTTACAAGCTCATCTCTCCTTGCCTTCCCATCTAGGCCTGTGAGTGTAGAACTTAGGTAGCATACAATGAAGTCCCTGTGTAGGGATGCAGTTAGGAAAAACCAGAGTTAGGTCACAGCTGTTAGAGAGTATTCTATTGGCCTTGGCTAAGCTTACACTTTGTTTGGTTACAATATAAAGCAGACAGAGAAAATCCTGATAATTTCTCCACTCCCTGGTAAGACTAGAAAAGTGAATGAAAATTCACTTGCCCCTCTTTGCAGGCAGAGTTCATTCTCTCAGGTAAATGAATGTTTTCTTCTGTGGTTGCCTAAAGCCATTTCTCTGTCCCCTGCATGTTCTGGCTACTTTCTTTCAGTTATATTTCTTGGGGTTTCGTGTAACTAGTTCTAGCTTGGACACTTACAGTATGACTGCAATTCTTCTTGCCTAACTTCAGTCACCAAGCAATTAGATGCCTGGATCAGAGTTATCTGATTTCGGTAGAGTGGAGAGATACAGTGTCAGGTACCTCTGCAGTTCATCCCATTGTAAGAGAACAATCTGAGATGGCTCATTGTCAAAGGAAACTTAGTTTGTTTAAGGAATCAGGGTAGTTATGTTAATGCTGAAGTTTGCTGAGAAGAATCCTAACTACTTGTACTGCTGGTTTTGATTTTAATGTGAATTTAAAATAAGTTTAGAGTGAAATAGCCCCATATAGTATTGATGTCTGTTATGACTTGAATAATTTGTGTACGATGCTTGGAGGTCAAGGTCAGTTTGGAGTCATGTTAAGTACTCCGTAAACATAAAAAGATCACACGCTCCTCTGATGAATCAGCCGTGTGCCTGTATTCTACAGCTGACCTAACATGACTGCTTCTCAGTGAAAGACATAAATACCCCTACGCTTTAGCCTGCATATGTGCATCTAATAAGAAGACCAGAGATTTAGCTCATAGTTTTGCAAGATGCTGGCAGAAGTAGTTTCTTCCCCACACTCCTGTTTCCTCCTTTTCACTGCTTTCTTGATTTGCCATCAGCCCAGTTATGCCAGCTTGAAGGGCTGCATTGTAAACCAGGTCACAGAAATAATCAGAGTTAAAAACCCCTCCAAAAAGGAGGGGAGACTGTTTCTAGCTGTTGCTTGTCCTGCTGCCCTACAAAAAGTTGTGTTAGTCGAACAAGGAGGCAGTAAGTTCCAGAACAGGGGTGGATGTGAGCAGCTGGGATTTAAAACTCCTTAGCATGAAGCATTTGATGTCTGGCTCCCCACAGCATTACATTCAGCTGCATTGGCTAATTTAGCAACTAATTATTGCTAAGGTTTTGTGTTCAGTTATTTTCCTTAAATGCAAAACCATCTGTATAGATAATAACATAGAGGAGATAAGAGGACTGGAGAAGTGTCACAGTCTGACTCATCTTAGTTTGTCACACAACAGACTCGTTGCAATCAGCGGCCTTGAGAACTTACCTATCAGAATACTCAATCTGGTAAGAAAGAAGTAATTCTAGTTGTTTTCCCGTCAGTCTTTTATCAATATATTAATGCCTTAATAGATGTGACGGTAATTACTTAACAAATTTTCAGAGATATTTGTAATACTGGACACATTTTTTTTTATTAATACGGGAGCATAGAATGATATGGGTTAGAAGACAGCTGTGAAGGTCATCTGGTCCAGCTTCCTGCTCAAAGCAGAGCCATCTTCAGTGGAGGTTGCTCAGGGCCTTGTCCAGCTGGGTTTTGAATTTGTCCAAAGATATTTTGCATTTGCTCTGGGTAGGTTTTGTTGTTACTTAGGTGATGTGTAAGAAGCACAAGTCACACAATGCAAACAGTGAATTTTATTATTTTTTTTAAAGCATGTTTCCTCATAAAGTTGTGTTTATGATAGCAGTGAGCTAGGACAGGAGATGGAAAAGTGAGGACTAAGAAGCCTGCGTTCATTTTAGAAAACAAGCCAAGTTTAGTATGCAAATCTGATATAGTATTAAAGGATCTTTGTTTAATTTTTTTAAGGATCTTTTAATGAGACTGGAGGCTTTATATTGCCAGCTTTGCATCAAGATATCTAGGGTATATTTGTTTAAATACAACATTTCTAGGTTATATTTCTAGATGCTTCAGTGGGATTTATTTTACCTGCCTTCAGATTTCTGCAGTGTAGACAACTGCACCTGAGCTAGCTGGTCCCTGCTGCCTCAAAAGTCAGTGGAGAGAAATGGACACTTAAAATACTTCATTATTCTGATCCAGCTGCTGACATCTACATAAACACAAGGTCCATCAGGCCTTGGAAGTGCCTCTTTCTCTCTGTTGGTTATGAAGATAGCCAAGGATAACTAGCCCAAATATATAGACCTCTGTCTGTCAATGCCTATGCTTGTTTGCATGCATCTTGCTATTTTACAGGCCTTGGGAAGGCATTTATCACAGTGTTACTCAGTTCCATGTTTGTAAAATGTCCTTAATAATACCAACACTTTCTTCTAAATCATTTTGAGAGACTTTATTGGAAGAGCCATCAATATAGATGTTGTGCAGAAACACATGCAAAAACTATTTTTAATGAATTCAGTTGCTATAAAATACAACAGACTACTTCTTAATAGGTTTTACTTTGTAATAATAATTTAAAAATATTTAATGGGATTTTAAAAATTAGTACCAAAAACCTATACATAGAAATACGCTTATATTTGCTACATTAGTTTTAAGCACCTACATAAATATTTTACATAAAGCAAATGGATCCCTTATCAGGAATAAAAATATTCTTTTCTAATCCTTTTAAAATTTTAAAGATTTTTCTTCTGTTCTGTAGTAATTGACATAGAAAAGAGTAACTAAGGTCTGTACCCATCAAGGCCTGATTGGCCCTTGTACTTATTACTGCTTCGATATTCAGGAAAAGTATTCACAATTAAAAGTGAACAGTAGTTATGTTTTGAATAATATATTCAAGTAGTGTTCAGTAACGTATTTTTAATATATTTCAGATACATAATGCCTTCACTAGCTTTCAGTTATGCCCTTCGTGGCAATAAAACTGAATTTTGTCTAATTTTTAGCGGGAATGATTAACTCAGATTGGCAAAATCATGTCTAAAAGTTCTGAAATGAACTGTAGGAGTACGACAATCTAAGCTGACAGGAAGATCTTTAAATACTTTCTTCAGGCAGAACTACAATAAGTCGCTCAACCATTGTGTGCACTGATTTCCTCATCTGTTAAAAGGCCTAATAATAATTCTGTTAGTAATGGTTATCTGCTCTGTAAAATGTTTTAGAGGTTGTGTTAACAGCTAAGCCTTATTAATATGAACATGTTCTTCGGTTTTGGTTCTTACATACTGATATGATTATTTATACAACTGCTTGTCTTTTTTAATTAGCAAAGTAGATAGTCATGTGGAAATTATGTAAATAGACAGATTTTAGCATAGTATTTTCTTTTACTAATTAGAATAAAGTGCAGTTCTTCTTTCATGGGAGCGGTCATCCCCTCTCTCCCCATTGATTCAGCTTTCTTTTCCATTTTCCCTTGAGCTTTTTAGGTTGAAAGTGTAGTAAGGTCTGAAGTTTGGAAGAAAAGCTTCAAAAACTGTAAATACTGCCTAGCTATACCAAAAAGCCTTTATTCTGCTTATGTTTGCAAAAAATAAGAAGTGAGCTCTAATGAACTGCTTTGCAAAAAAGGATCTCTACACAAATCCCTTTTGTTCACAGAATTTTACGTGCACCTCTTGCATAGCATTTTGCAACTAGAGCTCTGAGCTGTATCCTATTAAACAGAGGTCTGACGAAGAACAGGAAAAGAAGAGAGAGCCTCCATGCTATTAATAACCTAATTAAACATTTAAAAGTCAGGAAAAATGTCAAGGACAGACAACTGGATTAACATTAGAGTCAGCTGGCTTATTTATTTCAATAGTTCCTAAATATTTATTAATAGAATATGAGGCATCGAAGCTTTCAGCACAAGGTGATGCTGATGGAAAAATATAACTTGCAAGGTTATACAGAAAGAATCATGTTGAGAGGCCATCTGGGTACATGTGACCACTGGGACAAAGATGAGTACAGAACCTAGCATGTTATACCTATTTGGATTTCATAGCAGAAATGAGTATATGATTTGTGAGGCCCTGAGAAATGAAGCCATCTGGTGTCCAGTGATAAACGTAGGTCTTCTATCTTGTACCTTGTTTGGAAGGAATGTAAAACAATGATAGTTGTTTATGAGTCCTCAAAAGCTTGGGTCATTTCTTGTGTTAGAGTCTAGATGAGCTTACAGTAAGGTGGATTTGTGGTTTGTTTTTTTTTAACATTTCTGCCTATACTGTCACAGTAAATAAAGTCCGTCTTCACTTAGTGTGCATTAAGATGAACTTGTGTATCCTAGATATATTTTTATAGACTGCCTGTAGTCCAAAGAAGACATACTGTATTGTTCTACCTTTATATTTTCATTATTTATTCTGTAATCATAAGTGTAAATATAACCATGATTACAGAGGGAAATTCTATGTATTTATGTATATATATTCTATACTTTTATGTGCATATCTATTTCCTAAATTTTGAGTTGAATAGTGACAAGAGTATCCTTTAGACAGTATCAGCTTTAAAAAGAATGCTAGAGCTCTTTTTATTGCTGTTGTCTGTCGCTGTTATTCAAGGTGAGTTGAAGATAAGTTAATCAGAAGACAGTTGATTCTTTTTTCCTTGAGCAGTATGGAAAGCTGTAATACGTCATCTCAAGATGAAGATGGGGCTAATGCATAAAAGGCCTATTTGTAATAGGATTTTCAATAGTAAAGTGAACTCTGTTCTTCCTCAGGAATGTTGCTTTCTGTCTGTAGAACTTTATCAACAGTTTCATTTCATCTTAGAGCTGTTCATTTCTCATCATGCTTTCATGTCTTCTTAGAGCTCTAACCAGATTGAGAAGGTAACTGGGTTGGACAGCTTGAAAACTCTACAGAAGGTGGACCTATCTAGCAATAAAATAACTAGTCTAGAAGGCTTGGAGAAACACGATCTACTAGAGACGATCAACCTGCAGGATAACCAGGTAGCATACTTAATATTGATCTCAGGTCTTTCTAAGAATACATTATTTTTTTTTTTTTTCTAAAATTCAATCCCTTTAAGGCTTAATCAAAAAATCTTACAACACTGCAAGAAATGAATATTAGAAAAGATGACATTTTTTCCTTTGGTATTTCACTCCAGTACTGTTCACATGCTGATTGACAGTGTATTTCTCAGGCCTTATTTAATATCTCTAGGTGGGTTTATCTTTATGTAGGCATCACTTCTGTAGTATTTAGTGCTCATGTACATAAAGAACTAACAGTGCTCCCTTGAGTGGATAAGATAGGGATGGGTATGCAGCTTTTTCAGCTTGATTATTCTTGAGGATCTTTACTTACATCACAGCTTTTCTACTGCCAGGCCTCAGGAGGGTTTGCTAATATCTCTCAGCCTGATTTTATGACCACAGATTCTTCTGAGTTCTCAGCTGGAAACTCCCTGTAAGGCAGAACTAGATGCACTCTATTATAAGTGGCTTTTGTTATGCAGCAAAATCTTCACTGGAAGTACAGTGATACAATTCAACTCATTTGTATTTGAATTTTGAAACCCAAGCCATATATACATAGCACTTTTGATATTGATCTTCCAGGGTCCTTAACTGAAAAGACCATCAATTCATGAATCATTTTGACATCAAAGGCAGACCTGCATGTGAAAAAAAAAAAATCTAAGAAAATAAGAAATAAAAATATAAACCAGGAATTGAATATTTTCTGTCATTTTTCCCCCCTTCAAGGTACATTTACAGGATTTAATTCAAGACACTATGAATTCTTTTTCTCGCGCTGTGTTCAGGTTGACATTCAAAGGTACATCAATTGCACCAGACAGGAAACTAACTAATAGTATGGTTGCTATTAGCATTAATAATACTACTTCCATTGCCTCGTATAGTTTCTACTGTTCTTTATGGCATGCAAAAGCTATTAATTTTACCTCATCAAAATTTGCCTCTTTTAATGATGTTATTGAAACTGTTTAATGAGTCGCCATTTTTGAACATTTACTTCTGAAGAATTATTTAAAGAGAATTTTAATTAATTAACGCAGAAAGATCTGAGTTACTTCAGCGCACTACCACCCAGAATGATCTTAAATGCTTGATTTTTAAAAAATGGGCATGACAGATTTATCTGCAAAACGTGTCTCTCATATACATGTTCATTGATTTTCAAATGTTGACAATTGACATTCTGTGATTCATTCAGGAAATCCACCCAAATGACATTTAACTTGGTCAAAACTCTTCAGTGGTGGGTTTCTTGTTATCTCAAAATGAATATTGGGTAGGCTCTGGTTGAGGTTTATGTTTATAGACACTTTACATAAGCTGAGTATGTCAGGGATAGAATCTGAAGTCTTCTAGGTTCAGTCTTTCAGCAGCGGAGTTAAAACAGGTATCCTTACAAGACAATTCATCCCAGCCTACCATGGGTCAGATGACCTCTGGAACTGCCTCTCTCCACTAATTATTAAGTAAGGTTAGGCGACTGACTTGGGCTAACTTAACAGATGGCTAAAATGAGGCGACGTGAATTCCATTGGACCCATATTGTTTTAATTGAGAGCCTTACAACTGTTCACTCAGGGTCTAGCACGAGCGCCTCTAGTGTGACTTTGTTTTGGGCACACAAACTTCGATTAATCCCACATAACTTCTAATGCTAATCTGGTGTGCCTGAGTGCAGCCAACCCAGGTTTCTTTTGTGGATAGATGAGACCTTAAGTGGAATGATGCATCACCCTCTGGACACAGACAGCCAAGGACAACCATGCCAATGCTTTTCTGTCGAGTGCTGCAAGTTAGGTAGGATGAACTTGAGCTCCAGTGAAAAGAAACTCGTCTTAGAAAGAATTTTTTTTTGCTAGTCAACTGAAGTGCAAATATAACTGCAGAATTGCCTCACTTAAGCACATCAGCCACATAAAAGCTAAATGTGTTAGGGCTTGACATTTGAAAGAACTGGAAAAACGCAGGTGGTTTGAAATTGCCGTCTGTATTACACTGCTTCTCCAGCTAACATCCAAGTTGCCTGCCTTTTGTGACTTATTGAATGCAGTTAACATGTATACCCATTTTGTGAGTATAATGAATTTTTTTTATGTCCAGATTTTAAGAGCAAGGATTAAAATACCTTTTTTTTCCCCCATAGTTATCATGGATTCTGTTGCTGCTGATTTATGCTCTGTTTCTGTCACTAATTAGATTGCTGAGCTGCGTGAACTTGAATATATTGAAGATCTGCCTCTCCTCAGAGTTTTAAATCTTTTAAAAAATCCTGTACAGGTAAGAAAGAACTGAAGAGGAAGGCAAAACTAAGAACCTAGAACTTCTGTTTTGGATCACACCAGAGTCCATTTAGCCTCAGTTTCTGTCTCTGAGAGTGGCCAGGTCATTTCAGGGAACAAGTACAAGAAATAATGAATGATGGTTTCCCTGGCATGGTTACCCACCTTTGTCTGTAAACTTTGAACCAAAGCTGCATATGAATCATGTTGTTTAATATCCACATAGTAAATCCATGAATTTTATTAATTCCATTTGTGAATCCATGTATACGTTTGTACTCACAGTATGCCATGATTTTTGTTTGGGAAAAGATCCCCTTTTTGTTTGCTTTGAAGGTCTGTACTTGATTGTTCCTAGGAAAAGCTCCTAGGAAAAGGAACATAATAGTACCCCTTTTAAAATCATGTGTCTCTGGACACGTGTCTCTTTTCTCCTTTAGGATTTACTCATTTCTTATGTATGGCTCCCATAATATTCCTCAATTAATGAATTAAACATCCATTTATAAACAAGAATGACATTGGCAAAATATCAGAAAATCCGACTTTGACTCTGCATTTGTAATTTGTCCTGAGTGATCAAAGATGATTCTATCCTGACTTTTGTGTTTTCTAAATTACGTATGAATTTTACAGTGATTTTCAACGTCAGAGAGACGAAAAATGTTCACAGTTTAACTTCTCCTTCCTGTAATTGCCAGTTCTGTATTGGCTTTCGTGAGAATGGTCTGCTGTGGCACACGATGAAATTAGCATGGAAAAATGCCACAAATAGGCTGCCCCTGGTCCTCCGCAATATGAAAGCTTTTTTCTGTTTAGATGTCCTTCCCCTAAGCAATGTCTGATCCTGTTCCTTTCACTTACTGTTTCAATAACTTATACATGTGACAATCATCTTAAGACAGCTGTCTGAATTTCAATGGTTTTAACAGGACCTTACTGGTTTTAGACCTAAGAAGCTTCATGAACTTGTCAGTGTCAGCTTTTTAATTTGACTTTTAATTATTCTTTTTTATTGACTCAGACTTTAAAGCATATATGATGACAAATTTATAATGCAAATTATCTTTTGAAGTTCCTACAGTACTACAAAGGTTAGAAGTATTAACCATAGTTTATTACATAATCCCAGTATAGAAAACGCTTTTGGTTCTCTAGCAGCCTTTCTTGGTGTTCTAGTGGGTGTGGTGGTGATTTTTAAATTCCCGTCCTGACCTTTTGAACAATATATTGCAGACTTTTGAACAACTATTAGCTTTTATTGCAGAAGCTAGGCTTATGGTGGGGGGTCGGTTTGTACAGTGTATTGACATCCTTCAGAGTAAAAAGCTTTTTGTGTTGCAATGTATTAAGGCCAATTTAATTTCAACCAACTGAAATTAAATATTAGATTGATGAAGTTAAGTACTTTATGTCAAAGTGGAAACTTTGTCCTTCAGGAACAAACAGATTATTGGCTCTTGGTGATTTTCATGTTCCTCCAACTAACAGAACTGGATCTCAAGAAGATTTCAGTGGAAGAAAAGGTATGTAAACATTGTATCATTCTGGAATTTTTCTAAATAAAGCGTATAAAAAACTGTGCATGCAAATGCAGCTTTCTAGTCATTCAGGTGTGACAAATCTCCTATGTTTTGGCCCCTAAGATAGCCTACAAATTCAGAGACTCTTGCTTTTAAATCCAGATATAGTTCTACAGAATTTCTGGAGCAGATGTGGCATGTAAAAATGCAAAGCTTACCTAAAAGCTTTGTTCAGTGAAGAAATGTACTTAGCAGCCATTGTTACTCAGCTAGTAAATCTAAACAAGCAACTACATTCATGCAATACTCTCAAGTGATAGCCACTGTGCTACTTCTAAAATACCGTTGGGATTTTTTAGTGTCATGTATGGCAAAGTGAACTGTGAAAGTTATAATGATGCTTGTTTCCCATTCTACTCCATACAGCTTTCACTGTAAAATCTTCTCCCCCCAAAAAACCTGCTTAGACTGCTTGCAGTAACTTTCTATTGTAATAGAAACCTTTCCCTCTTCTGCCGCTTTTACTGTAATTTGGTTGCTGCATGTAGTATTTGGGCCCAAGCCATGCTAGAACTGTTAGGATTAACAGCTGCCAATTGGGGTTGGATTTCAGGGAATTATCCTTAAAAAATGATCCTTACAGGAAATTTGTCTCTCCTAACTTTAGCTGCATAAATATGAGGGTTCTTGTTTAATGCCAGGCTCGCTTTATCATGGAAACGGAGAAAGGATGATACCCGAGTGTAATTTATCCCACCTACCCAAGATGTTGATCTTACTCTTTGTCTTATGTGGCAATCTGTCTTCCTTCCAATAAAATTTTGAATATAGAAAAGAAATTTTTCCTTCTCTATGGACTATAAAAGTAAGCCTGGATGACTGGTGTAGACTAGCACTTAACTTTTAAAAGTTATTTCAGAAAATCCTCTCCTCAGGTTAATTTAGGATGTCTACTCTAGCCTTATAAATTCTCTTGTCAAATTGAATTTGGAGGCACCAGCTTGTCTGTCTCCCTAACACACAAAATGGATATACAGAAATCGTGTTGTTCAGATCAGAAGTGTAGTTTCAAAGTGAAACTCCTAGTTGCCCAGTTTGCCGTGCTTGATTCTCATTGTGGAATAGTCTTGCAATATATGAACTAGACTTCTTTTGGATGAACCTTAACCAGATGATGTGCACCAAGATGTACTTAATGTGCTCCTAGCCACTAATTCAGACCAAAGGACCAAACCAGAGCTAGAGTGAAATGAGCTCACTTCCCCCACTCCCTCCAAAATAGTGTGGACACTGGGTCCTGAGTACTGAATGTTTTGCTTTAAAGATCCACTCCTGTTGCACCATACTACTTGCTAATATAGGCACGGCTGTCATCAGAGCTTATGGCAATATTTTGCAGCAGTGTCGGCTAGTTGGTATTTGATGGTTTACATGAAATGACTCAGTAGTTCTTAACCTGTTTCTGAGTGGGTAGCGTTAATAATACCAAAAAATATACAACTCATTAGCAGTCAGTACCCTCAACAGAACTTTCAACAGAAGGATGGAGGGAATCCTTGGAATTTGAGTGTTCCTTCTCCCAGGGAAGACAGAAATGCATTGTCAGGAGAAAACTGCAGTTTGCTTACTTTGTTAATGCCCATTCTGTTCCTCTTCTGACGAATAAATGAACGGCTTCAGTCCCTAAGGATTTTAGTTCAGCATCTTCCGCCAGCACTGAGAAGATGCAAATTAACGGATAATCAAAACCTAAGAAAAATCATTTTGTGTCTTATGTGGCATCCTGTTTTCTTTTCAGTAAAAGGTTGAATATGTTAAAGATGGTGAGCTATGTCTGGCTGCGTTCCATCCATCCATCAAATTGTGCTTAAATCTCCTGAAAAGATTTATATAGCAGAGTGCTCACAGACAAGCCAAATACAAAGACTGACCCTCATAAATATGAAGCCATCATTATTCATAGTGATCTGCAAAGCATATTGCAGCTGGAAACAATTACATCACTGCTCTGCTTTCTTTTGCCCCTAAACTGTGGAAACAGGTTGCTGCTGTGAATAAATATGATCCTCCTCCAGAAGTTGTTGCTGCTAGAGATCATATGACTCACGTTATGTATAGCATGCTGCAGCCCCAGAGAATCTTTGACAGGTAAGCTTACCTCCACTTCACATCTGCTCCTGAGGGTGGCACTCAAGTAAAGCAGAATATGTTGTCATATTTAGAGGGACATTTCTCTGTCCCTCTCCCACCTCTAAATTAATCCAGCGAAGAGGAGAAGTTCTATAGTATTCTGTTAGCAGTCTGGAAATTAGGCAAATCTTATTTGGTTGAAATTGATTATGAAATGAAGCTAGTCATTCACCTCTGAAGTCTAAGACAGATTGTCCACAGCTCCATTTCTTTTAAACAATCTGTTGAAACAGATGGCCATTTGCACCATAAATGAAAGATGCAAAATTTCTATCAATACCCAAAGGCAATTTAAAAATCTCTAGAGGGAGAAGAGAGCTGTAAAACATATCTTCTTCCTGTTCTGCTTACTCCTTCTCTTCACGCTATTGGCATCCTATTGTGAGCAAAATGGCTTTATTTTGTGGCCTTAGGGCACATTTTATATTCATAAGGTGAAATTTTCAAGTTTGTACTTAGGGAAGTCCAGCTCCTCTGCCTTTGGGAGGAAATGATGCTGACTGCCACATAAAGCACAGAAGGGAGAGGTAAATCAGTGCTCTCTTTCCAGTATTGCCATTGCCATGCCAGGTGACTTCTCTCAGTCTCATTTCTCATCTAGAAAAGGGAAATAGCCACACTTTGCTGCTCTGCAGATGTGTTATGATACTTGCTTGATGAATGCTTGGAAAATGCTTTGACATATTCTGATGGAAGATACTATGAAATATACGTGGTTTATTATTAGATTTGCTACAGTGGGCACTGAGATCAACTTTTGTGCCCCACACGCTGTTTTAGCACTATTTTGGACATCTTAATTCATAATGAGTAACCTGATTTAAGATCCATGATTTAGCAACTCAGAAATTTATATTTTTAGAATATCTTTATTGCGAGTCTTGCACTCTGGCATTGTCGGTAAAAGATAGGAACCATCCCCAGTGGTGATGATAGCTCTGAGAATTCTTAATAGCCTATTAAAAAAAAAAAAACCGAAGATTTATTTACTGTTTTGCAGGGTTAGAGATTTCTTAAAAAAAAAAAAAAAACAACACCACAATATTTTTACCTAAAGGCATGGATTTCTATTTAAATATTTGTTTACTGGATTGTGTATGTGTATCTTCATTGCTGGAAAGAAACAATTCTGTCTTCTGTCAGAGGTATTGTATACACAAACATATAAACATGCAGACCAGCATTTATGGTACTGACTGAAATTGTTAATGATGCTTTGAATGTTTGCCCATGCTCAGCTGGAAAGCGTACAACACAGTCATTAATGAAACTTTCCTAATGATGATGTGTTACAGCCTTCTACGCTATAAAAATGCTTATTGGAACCAGATTGGTGTAGTTCATTTGCAGCTATCTTTTTAGATGAGATTATAATTAATTCTGTTTTAGTAATATCTCTATTAAAAATAAAATCTGAAAACAAAGCAAAAAATTACATTGTTGCATACTCTGCAGTCAGAAAACATTAGCATTAAGTTTCTTATGCCATCCCCTCTCTCTGCGTGCCTTGTGATTCTGTCTTCAGTTACATGGTAACACACCGCTGAACAATATTATGTGTATTTTTCCCCTACTAGAAATGAATGTGACATTTAAAAAGGTAGCTTGATCATAGTCATAACTGCTACATGGGGAACAGAAATTTAATATCAGAGGGCTCTTCAGTCTAGTGGGCAAGTACATGATGAGACTTGGTATCTGGCTATCGAGGATAAATTCATTCAGAAAAGAAATAGAGCACAATTATTTTTAACAATAAAAGTAATTAACCATTGGAACGATTTACCAAGAGTACCAAGAATTCTCCACAACTGGAACGTTTTTAATTAAAATGTGCTCTAATGGAACCTCGGGTATCAGGCGTGAAACAACTAACTCAGGGAAATCCTGCAGCCAGTGTGATGAGGGGAGTCTGACTTAGTCATCACAGTAGTCCCTTCTGGGCTTTAAATCTCTTAATCTTGCACAGTAGTGTATTACTTTACTCGCCAAAAACAAAGAAAGTTGAAAGATGCACATTAAATGAGCCAAGAACTCTTTATGAGATACTGCTTACAAGCTGTAGGAAAACCAAAACTTTTAGTTTATCTTTTGAGAACCAGTAAGTGTTGATGTAATGAAAGATAGTATTATGGAAATGTTCTCCATGTTCTTCTGGTGAAATAATAAATCCAAGGAATTTGAGGATATGAGGAATTTGAGCAATGGAAATTTATTTAAGAGAATTTGAATTACAAGTATAATCATTTCAAGTAATGATATAGTATATCATTACTGGATATAACACTTCCTTGTAAAAGAAAATATTACAGAGGAATTTGCAATTTGCAAGCATGTAACAAGTTCTGCGCATGAAGAAGGAATATATTTAAAACTGTGTTGAAGCTAAGGGTTCTGTCTTCACAGACCTGCCTTGACATTACTGCTCACGAAGGGCATGGCCTTGAGCACGAATAAGAACCTTTGTGCTATGTCTTGATAAATTTTGAATCTCTAGTCACTAAACATGTTCCCTGGAATTCCCATCTTTGAAATGGTTCATTTATAATAATGCACTTGTAGTGTCTACAACTGTCAGTAATACCTCCTGGGATCATGTTGTCTTAAACTGGTCTTTTCCTTACCACCAATGGCAGAAAAGGGGAAGACTGTCTGAACAGCTCAAATAATCAAGAGAGGAGAAAGATATTTCTTCAGCTGGACAGAATGTCACAACCTAACAGACACAGATAAGGATTTTTAAAATGTATTTTTACCTTCTCCAGTATTTTTAATGTATGGTGCTAATAAGCTTATTGTGCTAATGTTGTCTAATGTTTTGTAAATGTCACCAATCAGCACAATAAGTAAAAAAATCCTTAAATCTCCAAAGGGTTCTGCTACTGTCTTGCTTTAAAATAATCTAGTGGATGGAACACTGAACCAGGATCTGGGTTCATTTCACAGTTTAGTAACAGCACGTATGTACAGACTCAAGCCAGTCTCTTAATTTATTAGGTGTATCTGTTATTTCTTCTGTGAGGATAGTACTCCACAGGAGAATTAGGAGACTGAATTGCGTTATTACCTTAGTGCTTCTGAAGCATCAAGTCCTATTATATACATATAGTCTAGCAGATAATAGAGCTGCTTTGCTGAACCTAAAATAAGAGTAAAGCCATTACTTTGAAATCTTTCTCCTCCATGCTTGTGTTGGATGGTTATCATTACTTCTTGTAGAGTTAGTTGCTTGTAAGAGAAAAGGTAAAAGAAATACATTCTGGGTTTAGGTAGTTGTGTTCACCTGTTTTAAATCACATTAAATGGAAGCTAAACACACATAGGCAGTTTTCTTCCACTTTAAAATTTAAATTTAGTTAAAGCTATTAGTTAAAAATAAGTGAGTTTGAAATTATTTCAACTATTTCTGACATATTATCACGTGGCATAATCTTAGGATCTAGCTGAGATTTAAAAATGAGAGTCCAAAGTTACATTCCATTTTTAGCTGTCTAAATAAATTGCTGGACACTCAAAAGTGCTATTCACTCTAGTATTTGCAGCTGGAAGTAGAAATTTGAGGATCTAACCATCTGCTCAGCATGGAGAAAATGAGGGCTTTGCATTTTTGCAGCACTTTGGGTTCTTTTATTGTAGTGTTATTTGTGTTCAGTGGAGTTTAAGGAGCTTGGTGTTTTTCATTGTACTGAATTGAAGAGTTCTTTACAAATTGCCACCTTCATCTGGCAAGGCCATGGAAGTCGGCAAGATTACATGCAGGAGGGCGTAAAGATTTGTAGGATTGAGTCCAGGTTCACGCTAGGCTTATTATCCTGACCATTAAAACATTACCATCTCTGCAACAGACTTGGAAAATTCTTAAACAAATCCCAGCAACACCGTAACTGCAGAGGGAGCTTTAGAAAAGGCTATAAATCAGAAAAGATTATAGTAGACATAACATTATTCCTTTTGCAAAAGAGACCCAGGGGTCTTTAATGCAGTATTTTGTGCTATTTTTATGTTTAGAGCGTATCAAACTGTGCACACGCTTCTCCTGATTTTTGTCTGCACTGTGAATGATGTGAATAGTGTGATAGACAGAGGAGATTAGTTGAAATGATGGTAAAGTCTCTGCAGAAGCTTTATACAAAGTTGCTGAAGGCTTCATTTGTAGGTAATGTAATGGCTCCTTGTTTTCCTTCCTTGTAGCACTTTACCTAGTCTTGATGCTCCCTACCCCATGCTGGTATTAGCTGGCCCTCTGGCCTGTGGTAAGAGAGAGCTTACTCATAAGATCTGCAGACAGTTCAACAATTTCTTCAGATACGGGTAAGTTTCCTCCTTAGGTTTAAAAGAACACCAAGTGATCGAGACTAGACTTGCTGCTTGTTTGTTTTTTGGTTTTTTTTATTTTTGTTTTTTTTTAAAGAAGCTCATAGTTAAAGACAACCAATAAATGTTCATTGCTATACATTTTATCTCTTCCCAGGGCTTGATTGCCTGAAGTCATCAAATACCTCCTTAAAAGAAAAACTATTTAAATTACCCTGTTCTTTTCAAAGGTGAACAGCAAACAAACAAACAAAAATGTGTCATTTAGTGCTCCTTTTATTGATCTGTTCTATCTATGCTCACTAATGCCCCTCAACCTAAGCATCTGTTTAGATATGTATGCATTTCTCTTAATTTTTGTAATGTACCTGCATATAAACACATTAGCATGCATGTGCAGACTGCATCCAGAAGCTAAGAAAGGAAGCAAGTGCAATTGCTGGACCAGTTTATTATCCTGTGAGTAGTGTTATCAAAGCAAATGGCACCTTTCAGACTTCACCACCTGCTGGGAGGACTAATTCTCCTTCTCTGAAAGGCCTGAATTATGATCCTTACTGCCTTGGGCTCCCTGTGTATTTAGTGGAGAGAAACTATCTGTTTCCAAGGGAGATTGTGCCTTTGTGAATCACTTCCCTGAGGTACCTACCTATTTTCAGTGCACAGTAGATAGCCAGACTTCCCAAGTTAGATCACCCCTATCTGTGGCCTAAAATTAGGTGGTGCAAGCTGTTCCAGTTGTCCACCCATTCCATTCTTTACAGTACTTAACGTTCATAGGTCCTATAGCACACGCTATTCGGCACTGGTCTGTATTCCTGTTATATTGTCTGTCCTTTATTTTCTCAGATTTTCTAGTACACGAATTTACCCATTCATTTTTAACCAGACTTTGGCCATGGTTTCACATGTATAGCATTTGCCACAATAGGACCTGGGTCTATATTTGTGCACTTTTAGGTACTGAAGTGGTGAGTTGTGAGAAAGGGACTGTGGGCACATGCATATGTGAGAATGATTCCTCAGAGTTCTTAGCATCACAGGACCATGCTCTGCATGTCAATGTGAAGTTTAGTAGTAGCTGCCTTCTCTAACATAATACACCATGGTGAAGGACCCTATATGTATTTCTGTCTGCTCTGTACTCAGATTATAGCTACTTGCTAGATTAGATCATTAAATTGGCAAGTTGAAAGAGGACATTTTAAGAAAAGATCTGTGAAGGTTATGTGACTGGAAAAAGGACGTTTTGCCTTTCTTTAAAGCAACTACTATGTTTTGAAAGACTAGATTTGAAATTACAAACTAATTGAATGCCAGTTGAAATTTTTCAAGCACTATGTGGGGTTTTTTTAAGAGCATTGTTTTTATACTGTGTATTTTATTTCCTAAAAGTTGTATGCATGAGGGGGGAAAAAGAGAGAGAGACAGAATCTTAACTGAGCAGAAAATTGCAACCATAAAGCAAAGTTGTATTTTAATTATTCAGTGGAGATTTAAGCAATTTTATGGCTTACACTTTTAAATTTCTAACATTCCACTCATTAAAAATGTATTTCATGCAAGATACCCTGGCAGTTTGAATGTAAACATGGCCTTGCAATTAAAAAGGGTTGTAATGTTTAAAAGTGTTTCAAAAAATAAAACGAAATTGGACCCTCAAACCATCTGGCTAGTGCTCAGGAATGACCTTTAAAGCTGGATGTGTTCATAATATCTTAAAAAAATCAGGCCTTTGAAGTGAAATTTTACAGAGTCCATGTGTAGCACACTGTTCTCATTCGCCACAGCTTGCTGATAAAAAAAAGTGGCACCCTCTAATGCCATGATAGTTAAGATCTGTCAAGCCCTGCATTATAGACTAAACTTCTTAATGGTTTATAACTCAGCTACCTTGGATAAATGAAGAGAAATGGCCTGGTAGGTAGTATACTAGTAAGTGGTACATTTTTTGCCGTATTTTCCAGGACAATGCAGCAGAAGACAAAGAGTTAAAATACTGACGGTGTGAATCAATGCCAAAGCTGTACATTACATTTTTGTTCCTGTTATCCTACAATGTGAAAATTAAAACCAAAACCAAAGCAGAAACAAGTAGCAAAATATAACTTCCTAACATAGAACATGAGCCACTGCATACTTTAGTCTAAAATTGCTACATGCATTGACTTAACTGGGGTTTTTTTTGGTTTTGTTTGCTTGTTTTTTTTTCCTAGTGTTTCATCCTGGTAGTAAGCTCATATATCTGAGGTTTATCCTATTGTCCTTATGCGGTGGCAGGCAATTACTTTTCCTGCCTTGTATCCCACTTATCTCCCTAGTTTCAGGATTGTTTCTCCCCTTACTATTAGGGGTCTATTTAAAGTTTGGTCTTTATATCTCTTTCTTAACCTCACAGTTCAGCCTAACTCCTAGTCTCCTTTTCCATATTTAGGATTCTACTTTATATCATACACAAGCTGACATAACTGGGAAAAAAATGGTTTCATCATTTCTCTATTACAGGGTGCTGTGACAGCTTCAGTTCAGGCTATCCTGGGTTGGGGGGGATTTATAGCCAAAATGTAATGTTACATTTAAACTTTTTTTTTGTATTTATGGGTTAATTTTTCAAATATGCGGTATTAGCAGTATGATTTGCACCTCTTTATATTTCTCATATTTCTTCTCTTCTTAAAAATAAAATGATTTGTAGTATTCTCCCTTTCCCCCCCTCCTATTCCATAGCTGCTTCTATGATTGAAAACAGGTTATTTCTTTATTATACTATATATCTTCCAGTCCCTGTCACACTACCAGGGCAGCTTACTTTGGTGAAGAAAACAGACTTGATTACTATTTCATTTCTCAAGAAGCATTTGACAAAATGGTGAACACAGTAAGTACCTGACTAGTATCCTAGTAGGCCTATTTGCTACATGCAGAGTGAACTCAAATTTCTCTCCAGGTCTGATTTATTTTTAATTTTTTTTATATTAAGTTTGTCTGTGTGTGCATGCTTATTCACTCTACAGTTATGTGGCTTAAGTTCATAGACAGAAATCACAAATTCATTGTATATTTATGCTATCTTCTGTATGAATGTATAGAAACCATTAAATGGGCATAACGGTCAGTAGGAGTTTTTAAACAGTAGCATAATGTGGAAATAAAGTTATTTCCGTATCATGGAATCATAGAACGGTTTGGGTTGGAAGGGACCTTAAAGACCATCTAGTTCCAACCCCCCTGCCGTGGGCAGGGACACCTTCCACTAGCC
>JAVKLA010000005.1:2255263-2273567 GCA_034782735.1 Sagittarius serpentarius | reverse complement strand
TTCTCTTCTCCAGGCTGAACAACCCCAGCTCACTCAGCCTGTCCTCACAGCAGAGGTGCTCCAGCCCTCTGATCATCATATGCAAATATCTAGCGTGTGTGCAGGAAAGGAAAACTCTTGAAATAGCGGCCATCTTTTTTTTTTCTTTTTCTCCCCCCCCCCCCAATCTTCCAGCAACTCTGCAAGGAATGCAGTCTTTTAAAGTTTAGCAAATTCACCCTAAAGGCATTGTGTTTCTCTCTGAAGGCAGTATGCCTCCAGCTACTGTTTCTGATGCCTTTTGCTGCCTGCAATAAAACTTTGGCTTGAAAAGCCACAACAGAACTCATTATTTGCATGTATACAAATGGGGGAGCCAACACAGTCTTAAGCAACTGATCTGGTCCTTAATTATAACTCTCAGTAATCAAGTAGTTTAATTTTAAAAGAATATAAACTGCTTACATCTCTCTAGACATACTACTGGGAACCAAAGTTTCAGTTGTCAGGTTTTAACTTTGAAATTTCTTGGCCCATTATACATTCTCCTTGCAGATTTGTTTCTGTCTTCTTTCTTTGGCATCTTCTATTTTATATGGCATGGCCATATGGTTTGATGTAATGTCAAAAGAAGGATGCCCCTTGCTTTAGATCTTGCTGTCTTTACAGTGTGAATGAATAACCAATGAAAGCTGTAACCTGTCAGCAGCTTGTTTTCAAGACACTGGTGTTTTATTATCCATGAACAATGTACAAGCCTGTACACTGCAGGACTGGCTTCTCTGCAAATTTTGTGCTCCCGTTGGCCTCATTATCATTGATGATTTAGGCAGGGAGAAACTTTGCAGGGAGAGAAAGCAAGGAAGTCCAGAGTGATTATGCTCCTTTAAGGAAGTTGTTTCCCTTAAAATTTTCCTTTGTCATTATACTTGCTGTTTTGAATTTCAGGGGAAGTTTATAGCAACCTATAAATACAGTGGCTATTACTATGGACTTGGAAGAGACACTGTAGAATCAATTGCCAGAGAGGGTCTTGCAACCTGCGTTCACTTAGAAATAGAGGTAAGGATTACTTACTGCCTAACCATTTTTGAAGGAGCCATTCTGTGAGATCTGTCCTGGGGAGGAATTCATGCAGTTTGGCTAAGGTTTTTTTTCAGCTGCCTAGACACAGCTGCTTAGTGACACAAGAGACATCCTATGGTCTTCTGCCCAGCCTACAGCTGCTGTGCTGCTACATTTGAACTAGTTGTGTGGGCTGCATTACAGTCACTGGAGATGCAGTTCATCTGACCAGACAACTGTATTTTTAACGCCACTGCCTGTATCAAGTAGCTCTTCATTGACTATACGTAAACCACACCACTCCCTTTATAGACACCCACAATTAGTCATATGGATCCTTCTGCTGGCTTCTTAAAATTTCCTGGCCTATTTTTTCAATCTTCATAGAATCATAGAATGGTTAGGGTTAGAAGGGACCTTAAAGATCATCTAGTTCCGACCCCCCTGCCATGGACAGGGACACCTTCCACTAGACCAGGTTACTCAAAAGCCCCATCCAACCTGGTCTTGAACACTTCCAGGAATGGGACATCCACAACTTCTCTGGGCAACCTGTTCCAGTACCTCACCACCCTCACCTAATATTTAGCCTAAATCTACCCTCTTCATCAGCCTCATCTCCCTACCACATCACCAGTATTTTCCATTACAGTATCCTTAGCTTTTCAACCATGTGGTTTCCACCAATCTGCACCTTATAGTGGGACTAGTCTAGAGCTGCACACCTACTGATCACCACTAAACGAGTGCCATGTTTCTCCTTTGCTGATGAAGCAATGGAAGGATGCATGCAGGCCTGAAGCAATATTTTGGGCAGAACTATTAAAAGATGCAACGTCTTTGAGGGATTACTTTACCCTCTCTGAGATTTGTCAGGTGCACGTGCACAGATGGCAGAATCTCAAAAGTCATGCTGCGTTAGGAAACTAGGTCACAAACAAAGTGTCAAAACCTATCTATTGGAATCCCAAAAGAATAACTGTTTAGCTAATTTTCCAATTATGTATTTCTCATTATTTTAGATCAAGATTTACTAGCTAGGGGTTGGGATGACAAAAAGAAAAGGCATGCTACGTTTTCTTCCAAATTCTTTCTATAAAATATTCTCCATCTATATGAGCTTCCAAAATGAGAGACTCTTCCAAAATGAGAGAGTGCCCGGAATGTGGCACTGAGTGTTGCTGCATTTCACTGTGTTTGTAGGGCTCAGCTGTACCTCTGGGGGATTGCTACAACTTGACAGACACTACTACATTCCATGATAGAATAGAGATAAAAAAGAAATGTAGGACACTGCAGTGCTATCATAGGATCCTAAGTTGTGCATCTGGAGTTAGGGGAATGACTAGGGAGGCCTGAGCAAAAATTGGTACTAAATTTAATTAATTTTAGGATGATTATTTTGTTTGTGAAACTGATGATCAAAAAACTAGTTTTCAGTTAAGAACCTTAGTGTTCATAAGGAGTTTTAGTCCCCTTTGGCCTAAATAAATCTGTACACATTTACTGGCTTGCATATAAATGTATAAATAACAGAATAGCAGCATGTCAGCACTAAAAAAATAACTAGCTCCTTGCTGAAATGGTCAACAATATAATGCTGCAGTCCTGCTTTTAACTGCCTGCTACTTGTCTGATATTAAACAGCAAATTAATAACTTAATCTCTGTGTAGTTCCATTCCCTCTTTTTCCTCAATCTTGTCAGAACTGTGAATCACCTTCAGTCTCCACTGATTGCGATAGGCACTAAGCCTGTTTGTTGTCTTTCCAGGCAGACCCTAAATTTACAAGGGAAGAAAAATAGGAGAAGATTAAATATGATGGAATGGGGTGCCTTTTAAAGCTGTCAATTCTTCACAAAGCAGATGTGTTATCAAATAATTTAGGACAAAGAACTTAATGGAACGTCATGTTTATTCATAAGGGGGTTAACTCAGCAACATAGGCAGTGACCATAACTTTTACTGGGTATTACTGAAGCTACTGTCATGGACAGACAGCTAAGAAACTCGTTTGTCACTGAAGTTTCAAGATCACGTAATTATGCATAGTCTTGTATCACTATGGACCCTGCTAGCAGATGAGAAACAATAATGGTGAGTTATGTATCTGAATAGAAGTTATCGAAGTCCATTATCTTCTGCGAGGCTCATAACAAAAGTGATTTAGCACTATTAAAAGAAATTTTAATTATGGTCTGTGGGCTGAGGCTAAAAATTTAGAGCTGTTCATTCCCTTTAATCTAGAGTGTATCTTTCACTGAAAAGGAGACTCACACAAATTTTAAAAGTTAAATCTTGCTGAGTCTACACTTACAGTTAGTGAAGCTGCTGCGATTCTGACACACAGTTACGTGTTGGAGTAAGCATGTTTGCAGTGCTTTCCCTTTGCTTGTGTAGCCATCAATACCTGCAGAGCAACTGAAGGAGTTGCACGTTCCAACCAAGGGTGTAGTGGCAGAGTGGCTTATGTGTCTCATTGTGCTTCCAGAAATATAGGTACACCTTGTCTCCTGCCAAAGACCACTCTCTATTGCACTTGTTGCTGGTTATCCAGTCATTCAGGCTGGGGGGTCAAAGGAAGCAGGTTATACTACTAGTCACATTTTTTCTGTAACCCCATGCTGTTAACTGAAAAAATTGAGATGCTTTAGCTATATTAAATGAATGGACATCTTCAACTCAGGTAGTCCTTCGATCTTCTTGGCCTCATGTGCAAATTCAGGAAACTCAAATTTTACTCCTTTTTTTCTTTTCCAAATATCTCTGTGATTTCAAACTGTCAGCTCCTGTATTCTCCCATTCTTTATTTTAAGGTCACTTCCCTTATACTCTCTTTATTTCATATTAGACAGTCACTCATCCTGTTGTCTCTGTACAACAAATTTTTGGGGCACACCAGAAGCTTTCTGTATCTCTTCTTTTTTCCTCCTCCCTGCTCATCCCAGACTATTGATGGGCTGCCTTCCTATTCCTACATAGTTCTGGGACACATGAATCATTTGTTACGTTATTTCTTGATCAGAAACAGAACTCATTCACGGTGCAACTTCAGGTGATGAAGGTGTTACTAGGCTGAAATGTGGGTCTGCTTTCTGCTGCTTTTCTAGTCTCTGAATAATTACAGGCCTAGCTGGAAGTAGGTGGTAACATAGCTGGATGCAAAGATTTCTGTGCCCTAAATTCTCCCCTTTAGTTTTCACCAAAATACATAGGATTTTCCCTAGAATTCACTCCCTGAAATTTTTAGAATGGATGAAGTACTGTTCCATGCTTAGAATGCTGCAACCAGGGGGAAAAAAAAAATTAAATCTAGTAAGCGTTTAGCCTATTGCTGGTTTTTTGCATTATTTTACTTGTATTTGACCATATTTTAGAATTATTCTGGAGAACCCCAGCTTTAAGGATGTGATGGTCAGTTCTGATGAAGTAATGAGCAGTGCTCAGATTTGACATACTAGTCCCTCTCAGTTACTATCCACTTTAGTGAAGAAGGTGTATCATGCCTCAATGAACATGAAGTAAGCTTCCCTACATTTACTACAGTGCAATAATGTGCATGGTCTCACTTAACTTTGGATAATTTGTTCATCTCCACACACTACAGTGGTTGTTGGCCTGTTTGGTTTTTTTTTCATGATGATCATTAAACACACAAAATGATCATTTTATATATAAAGCCAAGAATTTAGTGTTAGTATGATGGAATCATCATTAGCCTAGGTCTAATTATTACAGAAAAGGGAAGAAGAATAATGCATTTTGAGTACTTATATACTGAAAAATTCCCAATAATAATACAATTAAAATTGTAACACGTGCTTCTTGGTTTCTATCTGTTTTGCTGGTGTTATGCTCACCCTTTCACTGCTCCTTTGGGTTCTAAGGTCAGTGGTTTCCCTCTGGTATTGTCTTTAGGGGGGGATGTTACAGCAAGTTGTCAACCTCTGAGCTCTTTTCTGGGAGGATAGTCATGTTGATAGTTTCTTCTTTCTCCTCCCAGGATCCTTTTGGGGTCATTTGTATATATTTGCTAACACATGTTTACACCTTTCTCTTTCTTCGTTGATCTGCAGCTCCAGGTTACACATGACTTCATAGAATCATAGAATCATTTAGGTTGGAAAAGACCTTTAAGATCATCGAGTCCAACCATTCACCCAACACTGCCAAGTCCACCACTAAACCATGTCCTTACACACCATGTCTATAAGTCTTTTAAGGACCTCCAGGAATGGTGACTTCACCACTTCCCTGGGCAGCCTGTTCCAGTGCTTGACAACCCTTTCGGTGAAGAAATTTTTTTTTATATCCAATCTAAGCCTCCCCTGGCACAGTTTCAGGCTGTTTCCTCTCATCCTATCACTTGTTACTTGGGAGAAGAGACTGATCCCCACCTCGCTACAACCTCCTGTCAGGTAGTTGTAGAGAGCGATCAGGTCTCCCCTCAGCCTCCTTTTCTCCAGGCTGAACAGCCCCGGTTCCCTCAGCCGCTCCTCACAGGACCTGTGCTCTAGACCCCTCACCAGCTTCGTTGCCCTTCTCTGGACACGCTCCAGCACCTCGGTGTCTTTCTTGTAGTGAGGGGCCCAAAACTGAACATGGTATTTGAGGTGCGGCCTCCCCAGGGCCGAGTACAGTGGGACGATAGCTTCCCTAGTCCTGCTGGCCACACTATTTCTGATACAAGAATTCATTATATATGGTGCCCTTTATGTATGTTAGATACTATTTCTACTTGTTGCCCCTAAAACCAGCTTTGTTCAGCTCTAGGCCTTCGGTTTTTAACTGCCCATTATTGAGATGTTTATAGTTGTGAGGTGTCTAGTGTCAAGACTGTGCCCCATCTCTTACCATCCCATGCCTGTAGTCCTCTACATTGTGTCCTGTGTTTCCACTTCTCAAGGTCTTTGCTATCATGCCAGGCCTGTATTTATATACACTGTGTTATGTTGAGTCATAAACATCTCATAGTACCTGGAACACCTGCTTGTTACTGCTATCCATATAAAACTATGGTTGCACCACACAAAGATAAACAAAAGCAAAACAATTAGAGAGAGACAGCTGCTTAGCAAGAGAAATTGCTGTTACAGCTGAACCAAGTAAAACAAAGTTACAGCCAAGTCAAGAAAAGTTCAGAATGAGCAGCACAAGCCTCAGTCCTCAAGCCTTGAAAACTCAATACAAATCTTGTGGCAATGGCAATACCATATTGCAGGGCTGCATGGTTACAATATTCTGATTTATATGTAGATAGAGGGAGAGAGAAAAGGTTCTTCAAAGTATGAGTTGGTGCAAAGGAGAGCTATTGGAAATTCAGCATTGGTACCATTACCTGCATCATTTAATAAGACCTTGTCTGTAAGTCCTAGCATGCAGACAGGTCTCTTTTTCAGATCTAGCAGAAATGATTATGGGTGTTTGCAGTCCTCAGCTGTCAATTAGTGCCAACTGGAGCTGTTGTCCTTTCAGCAGAGTTGATACAAGGCACATGTAAATGTTTCCTAGTCTGCTACACTAAAAGTCCTATTCAAGACACTTTATTGCTGATAAAAATGGTTTGAGTTAAGATGGCTGACTACAGTGTAACAGATGAAGAATGTGCACATCCTACCTCTGCTGGGGGGTTGTGGTTATACCCAGTTTTGGGAAGAGGTAGCATTGCAAGCTGCTCCAGCAAAATAAATATGCCTGTGTCTCGATGAAGTTGCATGTTTTCACTTAGAAAAATATACCAGCTGAGGAGAAAATTGTCAGTTTGTTCATAGTGGAAAGCTAAGGGCTAAGGTAGTGATGCAGATAAGTTGTGCTGTGTGTCAGTACAATGGTGTGTCAGTGATACGCACATTTAGAATAACTAGGTCCTGATGTAATAGAAAGGATGGAAAAGAAGGAAAAGCTGTTAACTGGTGGGTATGAGAAGTATGATGCTTTAAATCACTGTGGAATTTGACTAAAAGGATTATTTCAAAAGTATGTTTAGAATAAAGTTATGCTACTCTTATAATGCTTTCCACATGTAGCTTTAGGGCACTTCAGCTTGAACTTGTCTATTTTGTAAAGTTGGATGCTAGATCTTGAGGCTGCAGATTGGATACAGGTTTCCAGTACTGCTTTCACAGTAATTTGTGACAAATACAGAGTTGTCCGAAACTCAGCTACAAGTTCAACAGGCGCTCAGTTTCAGGAATAAAACACGGCATTTATCTGCTTAATTTTAAAGGGTGTGCGTAGCTTGAAAAATACCTACTTTAAACCCAGATATATCCTGTTAGTACCAATGAACAAAGAAAAATATGAGGGACATCTGCGGAGGAAAGGATTATTCAGCAGGCCAGAGATTGAAGAGGCAGTCTCCAGAGTGGACATGTACATCAAAATAAGTCAGGGTTTTCCAGGATACTTTGATGCAGTTGTAAAAACAGGTAAGTTAATCTCTTTCATACTATAAATCTGACTTCTAATGTGACACCAATAGATGGACTGAAACTGCTATGCAAACAAAGCCACTGGCAGATACTAAACTAAGGATGACAAATGGTTTGATGTTCAGCATAACAGTTTAAACTATCCCTTAATCAATTTTCCCGGTTAATTCTTGTCCCAGGAATCCAAAAGCTCTGGAGATCTGTCAGGTCTGAATTACTCTGCTATGTCCAAGTTGTGCTTTAAGCCCATCTAGAAAGCGAACCAACTATTGAACTCAGCAGCACGCTTGTTAAGTATTGTCTCCTATAAGAATATTAAACTGATCTCTTGCTAATTGTCGGTTGGTTTCTGGGCAGAGGTCAGAGGTGTTTTTGATCTAACAGACCTGATTATCATCTCTGGGCAGGATAGGCTTTTTTCAAGTGTTGAAATGACAGCTGATGTGCAGTCTGGCAACATCTCACTGTAAAGAACAGACTGCTGCAAAGCTTTTCATTGCAGGACTCTTCTCCTTAGTGACTTGCTCAAGTCCCCCAGCCTGAAACAAGGAATGTGATGGTGGTAGGTATTTCATTAAAACAAATGTTTGCTGCTTCATATTTAGGAACTGAGGATAGCAGGCGGTAGAGAAGAATCCTTCTGTAGTTCGTTCTGTGTCTGCCCTTTTGTGGAGGTGATCTTTGTGGTTCACCACAGTGATGGTGAATTAGTCACTGTGGTATGAAATATTGTATTTGTACTTATTGTCAAGGGCATATGGAGCTTACAATTTAAATACAGCATTAAAGAAATAAAACAGTAAACCAAATTGCAGAAGGAGAATATTTAGGTGAGTGCAGAAACTGAGATGAATTTTAGATTGTTTTCTTGGATGTGCTTTTTAGGAAGATGAAGATTTTTCTCCCAAAGAGATGAGCTGGATGAGTTAATGCATTTCTGTGTCAAACTTCTGTGATTTGTAACTTCGTACTGATGAAAACTTGTTTTTTCATTATGTATCCTTTCTCTCCGCCATGAAATGCATATCCCTTTCTGCAGATGAACTGGATGAGGCATTCACAGAGCTTAGTTTCCTCGTAAAGGCATACCTGGGTTTGGAGCCACCTGCAGTTTTTGATAGCATTCAGGACTTGAAGAGCAGAGCAGGAGCAGGTACTGTGTCTGGGCACATGCTACTGCTGTTTTTATCAGTGGAGTATTCCTACTTATTTGTCAAAAAAATTGAAATCTGTGAATGATGCAACCTGTGAGACTGCTTGTCCTGAAACCTCTGTGTGCTTCTCTGTAATGGATCACCTGGGCTGATTCCTCCCTGGGATCTGAATCTTTAATGGAGATCTTCCCAGGTACTTTACTGTGTGCCCTGAGGCAATAATATGCAGAAAGTGAGTTGCCTGACTCTTCTGAGGATGCTTTTGGGCTGAGGATCTCCCATTCATTCCAGATAAATCACAAGAGAGGTATATGTCTGTGGCTGAGAGGTTTGTGCCTATCAAACTGTTGAGCAACAAGAAAATGGCGTGACACTGAGACCTTGCTTTACTCTCTGTCCCAGGATAGCCAGAAGCGTGAAGAGGTATATGAAAACCAGGATAGTAAGATGAGTGGAGGCAACTTATAAATTCACTCCAAGTGCTTTTGGGTCTACCCACTGTGGGGTAAGCCCAAGTGATTGGTAGTGTGTTTAACAGAAGCCTTTTAGCCCTTGAATGACTAAGGCTGGAGCCTCATGATCACTTCCAGCTAATCCAAGTGTGTGCTGCTGCAAAAAGTGGTCATGCCCAACTTACCTCTCCTGCCTATGTATTTCTAGTTTCCCTCTTGCTCTCGTTCCTCTGGTAGTGCAGTCACGTGTAATCTGGATCAGGGAAACGGTTCCATCTAAAAACAACCTAGGAAAAAAAAACAAACAACCCAACTTTCAGACAGATCGATTCCTTGATCAAACTCATCGTGCAGCTATAGAATTGGCTCAAGGAAGGAAGAGTGTGGGAGAAGAGCTTCATGGCTGCCTGTGGAGGAAGAAAGGAGGAGTACTCTTGTCAGAGGCAGCATCACACTAAGATTAGCTTAACACATTGTGAGAACTCAGCTGTAACCCTTGAATTTATTCCAGACAGTGCAGGTTACCAGCTGGGATGAAAGCAGAATATGATCTCGAAAATACTGGAGAAAAAGAAATAAGAAACAAACATTATGGTATTATGATGTTGCACAACATGGACTAACAAGAAGCTCATTTATGTGAACTCTTTCCTCTGACTCCAAGAGCCTCCGTGGTTTATGGCTGTCTTGGTTAGATGTGTTACAACAGAAGGGTTAATGAGTGTTGTAAGTAACACACAGCCAATATTCATGACCTTTTGTGTGGCTCAGAAGACTGCAAATGAAAGTAGCTGAAGGGAAAGCAAAAATGTCTGAAAATGTTAATGAAGGATAGTGTAAAATTCATCAGTTCATCATTTCTAGTAATTTTGTATCCTGAAGGAATTAATAAATACTGCTTTCCCAGTGGACAAGAAAAAAGCTTCTACACATATTGTGGCATTTCAGTGCTACAGCAGTGAGGACCTTTCTGAAGAATCTTATTTAATCTTAAACTATGTAGATTTTATTTTCATTTCCAGAGCTGCCATATTTGTTTGAAGTGAGAAAGAAGACTTCCTTGCCTTATTTACTGTGATATTGTTGCTTATTTGTCTTAAAAACACTGGAAACATTTTGTCCTGAGAGGCAACAACCCCCACAAACCCTAACTAAATTATCAGGAAAGAAGAAAAAGGGGGAGGATTAAAGACAAAAGATTTATATATAATCGTGGTATTTTTGAAGATACATACGTACGTCTGAAGTTCCTTTAAAGGACTTTGTTTGTATTCCTCAGCATTTCTGAGTTCTTTCAATGAGTGACTTGTCACTAGTTACGGAAACTTCATTAGTAGTACTAGATTTTGGTAATTTTGCTGTCCATAAAGTAACTTTTAAATTCACTATGCACCATTAAATTCATTTAGAGCTTCATTTATAGGTGTTTAAATAAATTTAACTATCCTATTTCTAGAGATCATCTCTTCTTATGGACTGTGTGAAATAATTTATTTTAAAAAACTTGCCCCAAGGTTGTCTTTAATATGGACATTTTTAGTAAGATAGTAGCAGGGGGAAGATTGGTTGTATGAGATTATGATAGGTTGTTAATTCTTTTTTTAATGAACTGCTGCGCAAGATCTTTTGCTCATGTGTAGAGTAAAAATACTGGGAGAAAATAGATAAGTCCCTCTTTTAAAAAACTTTTTATAGCAGAAGCATAATACATTTCAGAGCTGATAACGCTTTGTACTTGCATTAGCAACTTTCATCCATGGAACTGGGTACTTTACAAGTATTAATTAAATCTCACAGCAGTCCTGTGGAGTATGTGTTACTATTTGTATTTTACAAATGAGGAAAGGGACCTTTATGCCAAAGAGTGATTATCTGTGATGCTGGGTATCAGAAATCCCACTGAAGTTTTGGCAGTGTGAAGCTCTGCACCTCTGAAGGTTAGGCTCTACTACTTACTCAGTGTCCTAGTGAGTAGTTTACTGCGCCTGAAACAGAACCTACCCATCTTAAGTCTCATCTCCTCTGATCTTCTGGCAGCTACAAACCAGCAGTATATAGTGGGTAGACTGAGAGTCATCTGATGACTGTTGAAACTTCTTTTTATAAAGGCATATGTTAAGAAAAATAACCGTATTTAGTATATGAACATGCATATGGCTGGGATGGCTCTTTGCCTCTCATCCTCTGCCTTTGTATGTGACTTCTTAGGTTGGGAGCTCTTGTGCTTTGATATGACACACAATACAATTAAACTTTTCTTATGACTGGATTTCTGCACAGACTGTCATGTACCAATATTTATAAGATTTTTTTTCTGTGACTTAATTTCATATTTAGATACAATTTTATAGACAGGATAAATCCCAGTTTACAGATTTTTTTCAACTTTGAAAAAAAAATTTTTTTAACAGTGCGTTAGTTGTGTCTTCAGCTTTCTGGATCAGATTTTAGCAGTGGTGCAAGTGGTGCAAGTCTTTGGATTTTTGTTCACAGAAATTCAGATAAATGACAGTAGAAAAGGTGCCCTACTCCAACTCCCCATCACATTCCAAGAGCTCTGAGAAGGTTACAACTTCTAAGTAGGTAGACCGTAATTAGCTTAAAGGTTGTAACAGTGGTGCGTATCAGAGCATCCATAACAAAATGAGCTCATTTACACATGGTTAAGAACCTCTTTATAGTCCATTAATGTAGGGGTGGTTTTTTTAGATTTTTCATAGCTTTTATTTGTCTAACTGTTAGGGGGGGATAAATTTGTTATACCTGTGAAGTACTTGGAAGGTTTAAAAGCTTTTTGGGAACTGCATAGTTTATATCCTTCATAACATTCACAGTTACCTTTTGCAAACCCAGAATTGTGCCAAAAGCTAGCTAATGATAGTTGCAAATGACTAGTTTCTTTCTGCTTGCTGTAAGCAAAGTGGTGTTTAGAACATTTTTGTTGAGGAATGTCTTCTCCACACTAGGCTCAAGAATACGGCTCTTACAAGAGCAAAGATTGTCACCCAGCGGAGTAACTACTGGAACTACTCGGTCTTCATCTGTCAATGAGTTCTTGGACTCTTCTGCCAAAAACTATCCAGGAAGCATCTCGAACAAACTTGCTGCACAACTGGGCTCTGTGGTAAGGAACATTTACTCTAATCTTAGACAAGAAATGGTAAGTTGTATGCAAAAAATAGATGTTAGTCAGACCTTTCTTTCTCCAGAGAAGACTGACTCCAGTTCTCTGGCTGCCTTTCATTTCAGCAATATTTACCAGTTCCCCAGAGTTAAAGGCGGATTGATGAGAATGAGGCAGGTAAACTCAGATGAGAGGTCAAGCTGTTGTTTCTGCTCAGTTTTACACCAGAATAAATCTGTTGATCCCAACTGATTTCATCCAGTTGTGTACTGGTGTAAAGGAGCTGAATATTATCTCTCAGTTCTACAACAAGATATGAAACTGTCCTGTTCAGTGGAAATAGATGCAGTTAATAGGACAATGAAGACTACCTATGAATGCCATCCTGTGGCAGTGGAAAAACTCATTCAGCCGAGCCTTTCAGAGTGTATGCTAGTGATGACTGCCAGAGATCAAATTTAAGCACATTTTTCACCTGCTTTTACTTTTTCAATCAACAGATTCAACAATGTGCTTGGATTTCAAATAACCTCTTGCAACTTCAGCTTCATCTCTCTTTTTTTACTTTTCCTTAATAGTCCTTTCCCTAAAGGCATTCATTTTCCTTGCAGTCAGTGGGGGAGTTGGGGCTATGAAGCAGATGTGTCTAATGCTCTTTTTATATGACAATGACAGGAGAAAGAGAAAGAGAAAAATGAAAGCTTTAAACTTTGTTCCATTCCAGGGTTATGATGTCATTATGATGAATGATGGCTTGGCAGGCATGACTTGCTGTACAATTTTGCCACTATCTCTGTATTTATAACTACCTCTGATGTTTAGAATTAGTGCTGTAGATGGAGCAAAGTAACAGACCCACCTACTGCCGTTTCCCAGGCTTTAAAAAAGGCTCTCTTAGGTGTGGAGAAAGGTATGATTGTAAAATGGCTGACATAAATAGGGAACCTCCCATATCTCAGTTTTCTGAAATGAAATACCTCTTTTCAAGCCATGCAGAATTCAAAAGATATCACAAGTGTTGTTCATTTTCATGTTTCTTTCATCCAAAGGTTTATTAGTTTAGTATGAGAGAGAAGCCAGAATATTTCTTACCTTGGTGGCACTCTGCCATCACTCCTACCCCAGCAATTTATTTTTCTCACTTTTTATTTCATCTTTTTTATTTTTATTTTGAAAGTTTACATTTTGTCAAGTCACGGAGAAGTGGTTTATGATGAAGGAGGCTATCATTTACCTTGGGTTTAACTTAGTGGCCGCAAGGCTCTCTTTCTTATTAGTCTCCTTGTTCAGTGCTGGTAATACCTTTTTGTTATTTACTGCACTAAGTTTCCAATATATTTTTACATGCAGAGGAAGCTTTACAGCATCAGCTGAAGTGTCAACATAGTAAAACGTTCAAGGTGAAACACAGGTGCCTCTTAGACCATATTTAGTGAGAAGAATATAAGTATGTCTGAGGCCTTAATGAAAAATTTTGTCTAAACTGTTACATTTGGAACCACAAATTATTTTTGTGCTTTTGGCACCCAAATATTGTGCTGCCACTGCAGTAACTGCATTCCACTCCCATCATGTAGAACTGGAAAATAAAAAAATATGAAGAAATTAATGTGAATTATCCACAAACAAAATAAGAAGCAGGATCTGCTGCTCAGGGAAAGACAGTAGATCTGATTCCTTGTAGCCTTATCCCTTGTGAGCATGCCAACCCTGCACTAATTTTGTATGGCTGTAATTAACTATACAAGGTATGAACAGAAAGGTATCTGTACCTGTAATCCACACAGGAAAAAAAAGGTCAGAATTGTATCTTTGCCAAAAGAAAGCAAAACAAAACACAAGCTCAGTGAGCATCTAAGCATAGCCTTACTTAGCATAAATAGTGAAGGAAAGTGAAGGAATTCACAATAGTCATAATGTGAGCATTCAACAGATTAACTGTATTCTATTTCATTGCTTATACCATGACAAAATACCTCTGTTACAGACATGTGCTTTAGCTATTAAATTGACAACTATCAATGGCTATCAGTTGATAACAAAGGAGGATTGAGTAACTTTGCTCTGTGATTTACATTTTTTTTTTTAAGCACATGGTAGTGCTGCGTTTGTCTGACCTGAGAGATTACATTGTCCTACACCTGTTAATTAACATGCCCTTAAAACTCAGGAGCACATTTTCCAGTCTGCTGAGATCATAATGTGTTCGTTGTACAGTCAGTTTTACTAACTGAAATTTGCAAAAGGTAATTCCTTCTTTGAGGGGGGAATATTGGTTGATAGAGAGTTGGTAAGGCAGGTTTTCTGCATTGCTGGAGCAAGGAGACAGTGTATTTAAGGTGTAGCAGAGGCAAATCCTTCTGCATTCAGTCCCTTGCTGGTGAAAAGAAGCTTAAGACAATAGCATAGCTAGAATTATCCCTGCTTTAACAAACTGGGAGGTTGCGATGCATCAAAAGTGGTTCTCTGCAGATATTCCTTCCTGCTACACCCTGGCACATTTTGACTACTATGAAGAAATGGAGCTTCACTGGAGATGAAGATTGTAATTTTTCAAAGCCAGCAAGATTTCAGACCAAAATTTGGTTTGTGTAGATCGGTGAATCATCTTTAGCACCCTGTTAGTTATAATATAGCTCTGCTATTTTCCCAGAATATATAAAAGCATACACTCTAGAGTCTTAGCAAAAGAGAGGAATATCACAGCCAATTAAGTTACCATATATACTTTTAAGTTGCTGTATAAAGTTGTTCATGTTTCTTTATCAGGAAGAAGCTTCTCTCCAAAGGCGGCGTTCTGCAGCACGTCAGGCTCTGTCAGGGAAGGCACCTAGTGCATGTGCCCAGCTGTTTCAAAGGTAACGTAGAGTGGTTTCAGCCAAGTCCTTTTCAATAAAGTGAAAAATGCCTGTTTAAGATTTCTTCTCCACTGCTCTTTTTCTTCTCCACTGCTCTTAAGGATGAATGATTAGAAACTGTCAGGGATTGCAAATCTCATAGACAACTCTCCTTTCTATCACTTTTAAATCTAGCCCTACAAATGTATGACATACTGCCTGTCTTTTGACTTGGGAGTGCAGCAGTCCCGAAATGTATATCGAAAATGTATGAGGCAGAGCCATCCACAAGTAACTTGTCTAAAACTATGAAATTATTATATGTGTCTTCTCTGAGAGAGCAGAAAAGCATCATTTTTCTGGCAACTCACAGTCTCCGACATGTTTTTTTAGCACTACTAGTAATTAGTGTTGGAAAGTCATAGCTGTGCTCAGCGGAAGGTTGTTTGCTGCAGTACATCTTCTGTGGAGATCTCTGTTTAAAGTAGAATTTCTGAAAGCTGATTCCACTTCCTAATTTTATTTTTTTAATTCTTTTTTAGAAAATGGATCCTATCTTGACTGTCTCCCTTCTTCTTCCTCAGAGTCACAGCCCTGCAAAAATGGTGCTAAAAGTCTATGAATCTCGATGTACCTGCTTTGATTGATCTTTTTGTGGCACTCCTGCCTTCCCCTGGTGTAAATCTTCCTAATCTGAATTCTTTGCTTGCTTTTCCTATCTGCCATGAAAAGGCTCACAGTGTTGACATTTAAAGTATCACATAGGCCTCTAAATCAGCAATCATCAGAACAAATAGAAAAGTTCACACCTTTCAGCTCATTTCAGGCCTGTACAAATGCAGTCAACAATTGTACATACCAGATGCGTTGATGAAAATCATTCCAATGACAAAGCCTGGAGACTGACTGTTTAAAAAAAAAAAAAAAGGAAGGAAGGAAGAAAAAAACCTACTGAATTAAACTGTCTCTAGAAAACCAATGGCAGAAGCTTACAGGCAGAGAGGCATAACTATGATGCATTCTCCACATCTTTACTTAGAGAAAAGTTTTTTTAGGTAGCTGATTCATTCATTTTAAATTGTGTTGAAATGAGAAGAAAAATGGAAATCTGTTTTCTTTTGCTAGATAGTTTGGGTTTGATTCAGTGTTGCAGTGTGAACTGTTCCTCTGAGTCTGCCTTAGTTTGTTGCTCTTTGCTCCCTTTATTCCGCAATGCTCGTTCGCTGGAAGCTGATTTTGAAGTTAAGTATCAGACTGCTTTGGCAGAGCTGTCAGGCAGGTGAGAGAAAATCCTGTCACCCCCAATCAGCATTTGCAATTACTAGGCCTCAAGGGATAGATGCGCTCAGCAGAATTGGAGGCAGGAGTAGACAACACCCCATTCCATGCAAGAGGTTAAGTCAAGAGGTGCCATAAATATGAATGCTATAAAATGGTTGAAATTCTGAGAGAGAATCTGAATCCTGGAATCTAGCAATTAGATAGTGGACAACCTGGTAGGTCATGTCATCCAGTCCAGCAGCAAGTGTATGGTTGTTCTATTGAGCATGGTTTTTTATACAGAATTTAATCAAGTTTTAAATACCCATAAGGGAGGGGCTTTCACCTTGGAAAAGCTCACCTAGGGTTTGATGGATCTTTCTTTCAATATATAACTGTGACCCTGAGTCATGAGTAGCTTGAAAGGTTATTGCATGTCATCTTAGCTGTGGTAACCGTCTTTGTGCATGCTCTTAGCCCATAGGAAATGTAAGGTGATGTGGCTTTCTTTAGCTTCTATCAAAGACTAAACAAGGAATCTTTACACAGTGTGTGTGACTGGGATGACACAAGATAATTCATTATGTCGTTATTCATAATAATATTAGCAGCAGCACCCAAATAATTTTGGGATAGTTGGACTGTTATCTTGTTTTATACCTTTCCACGGTTCTTTCTTAAACTATATATATTGTAACCTCTTTTCATGTTTCTCTGTAAGTCTATGCTTAGTAAATTCAGTAGGGTTACTAGGAAGTCTCTCTAATTTGTTATTTAACTCTTAGAATTGATCAGCCCACAGTATTTCAAGTGTCCCTACAACAAGTGCTGGCAAAGACGACACTATAGCCTGCATCTGAGGCACCGTACTTCATTGTCTCTGCATATGTTGCTCAAAAATGACACCGATCTTTTTGTGCAGCCATTATTACATTAGATACCCAGGTTCAGCGTCTCGTCCCATTGTTATGTCTAGATCCATCTCATTTAGTGCTTCCCAGATTTCTGTCTCCTATGGAATGTCCATGTTTTAAGTTATTTTATTTAGAGGTTTTTATTTCTCTTTTTACTTGGCTACATAAGTAAGATAAGTCATACCTGTTTAAAATCCAATTTCAAAAAACTCTTGCTGTCTGTTCTTGCTTTAATCTTATCACCTTTGTTCTGGTGAATTTTTATTTAGAACATGATACACCTTTTCTTTATTTTCATTGTCAGCAGCAGTGCATAAATGTACTTTGTCCACTTAATCAGTCTGCTGTTAATGTAAAAATATCATTTCTTTCACTGGTAATGCACCCAGCCTTATACAGGGTTTCAGCTGATGAATCTTGATGTAGTAAGCTTGCTGCCGTAGCACTCCTCGCTGGGGAATACTGCTCCTCTAGAGGAGCGAAGAGAAAAGAATATGCACCCCTGCTTCAGTTACTCTAATGTAAAGCCTCATTTTTACTCTGAACTTCCAGTGGAGTTTTACTCTGAACTGAACTCAGTTTGAATTGAGTGAAGATGCAGACTTGTGACTGGGAGAAGCAAGCATGCATTTTGTTCTGTCTGTTCTACCCCTGGGGAGATGACATCTTAGAGCAAAGTGGAGCAGATAGAGAGAAGGAAGTTTGTTAAAGCAGATTAATTTCAAATTGTATTGGGAAATACAAGAGGAAGGTCCATGCTTGCCATGCTGGATGGAGTTGTTATAGAAAGAAATTTTGTTCTGAGGGCATTGCAGGTAACCTGAAGCAAAATAAGACACATACTTCAAAGAGTAGGGGATTATAATTTAAAAAGGACAAATTTTTGAAATAAGCAGGTAATTGATTATGTATATTTTTAGCACATAGAAATACCAGTATTTAATACCAATATATAGCTAGAAGTTTCTACAATGTCTTGCTTGAAGATTTTTTTTTTTAGCTGTTGGACTAGTGTTGTGGTTTAACCCCAGCCAGCAACTCAGCACCACGCAGCCGCTCACTCACTTCCTCCCCACCCAGTGGGATGG
>JAVKLA010000005.1:2239857-2255163 GCA_034782735.1 Sagittarius serpentarius | reverse complement strand
GCTGGGCAGGAGAAGCTGAAAAGTCCTTGACTGAGTCTAAACACGACTGAGCAACAGCCGAAAACATCAGGGTGTTCCCAACATTCTTCTCCTACTAAACCCAAACCACAGCGCTGTACCAGCTACTAGGAAGACAACTATATGAGTAGCTGCATTAAAGCAGTGTTTTATTCAAGGATTTGTATCCTGATTCTGTGGTTGAAAAGGGCTATCAGCACAAAGTAGACTTTTTTTTTGTGTCCAGACATTTTTTTTGTCGTGCAATGAGGAAGAATTCAGTCACTTTAGTATTTCTTCAGTGGCAGGGCTGGCTCATGCACCTTCCCCTTCCTTTTCTTCCACTGCCAACTCTGTGCTGCCACTGGCTTCAATGTCATACAGCTTAGTGATGAATTGGATAGAGGTACAGATCAGGTTTTCCCAAACAAAAAGGTTGTTTTTTCAGCCAGATCAATTTCCCTCACTCTCTGAAGAACCACTTGTGCTGGCATCATGCTGAGAGAGGACTGGGAGTGTAAATAGGTGGCTGCGGACCAGAAATGGTAGAGGGCAGAAGCAGCTCAGCTTGTTTTTGAGCAGTGCTACTGCAGAGAATGAGAACCCTACTTCAGTTAGGAGTGAATCTAAATTCTATGAAATATATGAAACTGATGCCAAAAATGATATATGCAAAAAAATTCCTAAGGTACTAGATGTTTTGAATTTCTTGAGTATCTGTAAATATTAAAAGATCTTTTAATGCTTAATCTCCTTGTTACACTTTTTAATCCAGACTGAAATATATTGCTCAATTTTCCTGAGTATGTGTTAGAAAATTTTAAAAGTGGTGTCACACAAAAATCTAACCTATTTTATTTATTGCAGCCCTGCAGGGTTATCTACATAAATTTAGATTCTTAAATCCAAATTACTGAAAACCTGGCCTCTTTATTTTTTTGCCTGTGGCTGTGTGCAGGTGTAATTAAAGTCATTTTGATGTCTCATTGCCTAATATAATGTACAGGCAACGTTCAGTGGTTTGCTCTGAATAATTTCACTAGTCATCTGTTTGTTTGAGGGTAATAAATAAGGGGTTGGGTTGAAGTCTCATTCAGATCAGGCCTTCAGCTAATGATTAACTTCTTGATTTCATCTAAATGTTTCTGAAAGAAGTGGAGTAAGCAAGAGCAGGCATAACCGAGAGGAGAATTTATAACATGGGATCTTGCTTTTCTGAGTTGGAAGAAATCCGTACACTTTACAGTTTCACTGGAGCTCCCTGCCAGAAGTGGGAAGAGAGAAAGTCCATCGTCTACCTGTGGATGAGACACTCTCTTCAGGTTGGATTTCCGTGCTGTGAGCATAACATTTGCATGCATGTGGTTGCATGCATGTCTTGCAGACCCTCTTGTATAGTCAACCTCTGACTTCAATGTAATTTTGCTTTTCAGTTTTATTTCCATGCCCCTCTTAATGACAAAACTAGGACATTGTTCTGAACTACATGGATATGCCTTTTCACAGGGTGCTATTTAACTTCTCCAGCCTGTTCTCTCTTTTTTTTTTTTTTTTTTTTTTTTAGCTGAGGCATCCTGGTGCAATTTGAATTACACTCTGAGCCTAACACCTATAATGACAGTACAAAACTTGAGAGGCAATGTAAAGAAGACATTTAGTGCAGAGGTAGAAGGTGAAAAAACATCCCTATAACACCTTTAAATATGCTTATTTTTCTTAGCTGTTGGGCATGTTCGTTTAAGTTTATTTATCAACTGAGATGTAGCTTCTGATAGTGGGTCGTGGTTTCTGTATCCAAACCTTTGCTCCAGGAGGTAAAGTTCATTTTCCTGTGGTGATCCAATCCTTAGAGGGGTGGCCTTGAATCCTGTCTTCAGATTTCTACTTTGACTCGTACAACCTCCATTGTCAGACTGTGTATTTCTGTGCTGTATATTGAACAGAGTTCTTTGCTGAGAGATTTTCTTTTATTTATTTATTTATTTAAATTTTTATTTCCATGATGTGGATTTACAAGAAGTGATTTCTGAGAGCACTCAGCTCTGGGGGCCATTAATGGAATCGGGCCCTTTCTCCTATATAATTGGTTCAGATTTTGATCTGAGCCGGTAACAAACACACACCATTACCAGCTGGCAGTTGCTTGAGAGTGAAACAATAACAGCCTGAGGCCTTACACTAGGGAAGCTTTATTTATAGGTATTAATAAGAAGAAGAAACTAAAGAAAGGGAAATTTAAAGATGAAGAGTGGAAAAACCTTGCTTGCAATGCACAGTGTATTGGTCTAGGGACTGATTTCTGAGGAGGAGTGGGGAAAGCCTCATCACTGAAGCACCAGAAAACCCACAGCAGGGAACAGTCCTGCTTTGGCAAGATGAGGAGGCGTGAAAAGACAGTTTGAGATTCCAGCCTCTCTGTTTCCTGACGGAAAGTGGCAGTGGTATACTTGTGGTCTTAATGGCCTATGGGTGCGATCGAGGGCTTGATGAATAACTTAACAGTTTGGGTTTTTTTTCCAAACTGTAGCAATGATTCTTCAGAAAAGGTATTAACCCCCCTTAAAAACCTAGCTTCTCCCATGGAACAAGCATTCAGCAGTTGCTACTGCAGTTAAAAATGTTCTTGACAAGCTTCCTAGGGAAACTAGAAAATGGCACACACAGAAGTTACGTAGGCTCCTTGCCCTTAAAAATAAACAGATTCCTTCAGACTTCAGTTGAGGTGTGTCAGTGGGATGGCTCTGGTACCGGGGGGTAGATGTGTGGAATCTTCCAAGAGTTATAATTTTAAATTCAGCATTTCATTAAGGACCTCTTATGTTTGGCAGTCTTCAGTGCTGCATGTCTTTGGTTTTAGCTCTGTGGTTCAAGTCTATAAATGGTGTCAATACTGCAGTTACCAGGAACGCTTTTTATTAGGTGTTATGCATGGCAGTGAAGATGAAACTTCTCACTTTGTGAGTTAGTCACAATGAGTGGGATTAATCTCACCCGATTTTGGGTGTCTTTAATAAAAATGTCTCTACCTCAACAAGTTGCCCTACATTGCTCTGTCTCAGTGGAGAGTGATTCATCCAACCTGCTTTAGATCTCTACTTAAGCTTGAATTTATACATGCTGTAGCTGTGACTGTTTATCACCATTGGCTATAAACAGAGCCTGGGTTACCACCCACAACTGCTTATTGCTGCTTCTCTCCCACTGGAGATAACGCTCCCCTCCATCTGAACAGGTCTTGTGAACTCACTAAGCAATAATTATGCTATCACAGTATGTAAATACTTGTAACAAGCACTTTATTTTCTTTTTGTGTCACTTTAGGGACCTCACAGTCACTCCTGCACCAAGCAATCCCCATCAACAACTGCTGCAACCAACAATACATGCTTCTCTGCTCTCAGATGAAAGGAACATCACCCAAGACCAGAGCTTCCCCCTGCCCAACGCAGAGAGCCGGTGAGTTCGGTTTCTGAGACAGCAGATCATCGCTGGGTGGAATGAAGGTTAATGCTGCAGTCTGCAAGATCTGAAACCATTTCCCTAGCGAATGCAGTTGTCTCATCTGTTACATTAACAGCCTTATTAAACACGTGTCACTGCAGCATAAACCAAAGTCTTGTCATTCATGGGAATGGTTTCATTTACATACCATAATTCACATATGCAGAGAGGGAATTTCAAGAGTTTTCTATCAAGAGAATATTTGAAGGGAAAAAGATGCTGAAAGAAACCTGATCCAGGTATAGAAAAACAGAACTTAAGTGATAAATATGTTTTTTAAACAAATTTACCAGATATTGCTATCAGAATTAGTTCTCATTCCCTCTTTAGAGGATTACTATAGTTACTGTTGAATACCATTTGGGAGGCTCTGGGTGATATCATGATCTTCAAATTCATATCTCATCCATGGTAACAGCAGACCCCATCAGGATAGCTCTGTAGTACCTTTACTTTCTCCTAGTATCTCAGCCATTGCTGCTATGCTTCATATCTTGTCCGGCATCTCTGCTCACGAGTGATGAACATCCTCATTTATTTGTACCACAGCTAAACAGGCTCTGAGGTATGGGAGGGAGACAACTCCTATCTCATTTAAAGCTCGTATAAAGGTGAGGATAGAGGAAGATTTGAAGAGGCTACATCTTCAGGGTCTTTTAGGCCTTCAGCTATGAAGCAGGCTGTATTTTCCTGACTTGCTCTGTGGGTCCACATTGCCTCTTACAAGATGGCTGTGACTTACTCCAATGGTCCTGTTCTATAAGTACATCTGAACGCTGGCTGCCAACAAGCCTGTCTGCTGTTGTGGCCTCTCTATGCAGTATCCTGCATAAGCTTCTTTTTCCCCTCTTCTGGCCATCTGTTGTGATCTCATGCCCAGATGGGATACACAGAAGCAGCCGGATGCCATACAGCATGACCTAGAGAAGCATAACAGGCCAGATCCCCCCTCCTCACTAGGCAATAGGTGTGTGCTTGCAGCCATGATCTGCTGACCCTTCAGAACCTACCGCAAGGCTGATCTGAAAGCTGCAACTTAGATGGAGATGATGTCTATGCTGTATGGCTGTTGGTAAACTTGAATTTGACCGTGGGTTCAATCCTGTGTCTGATATCTTGTTCTCATTCTGTACAAACCAACGTACCTTTCCTGCTGTATTTAAACATACTATACCATGTGTTTTTCACCTGTATGTTTCCACACCTTTTAAAAATCACTGTTAAATAACCTCCTAAACACCCATTAGGCAGCTTTTCACGTTAAGTCTGACCGATGAGAAATGCTGAGCATCTTTATAAGATTTCAACCCATTCACTTTATTTGTCATCTGTTAAGCAGAATTCTTAGCTAAACTTGCTGTTGAAAAAAATCTCAGCAGTCCTTTTATATCCTAGAGAGATTGCCAGTTCCCGCTATGTGATGTACTACCTGCCACTGTAATTACAAATAGTTAATTACCATGCTGTAAAAAGGTTGAAACCGTAGGCCTCTGCAGATTCATTTGTCCTGAGTATTTGTGCCATGGTGGAGTGTGCTGAAAGGAGAACAGAGTGAGCGTATGAGGGAAACTGTGTGCATAATAGGTTGCAGAGGGATTATGCATCATCTGTCCTTACCAGTAAGAGGCAAGACCTGTAACTCAAATGAGTGTGAAGCTATGATGAGTTGTAAAGGTCTTACCCTTCGCATATGGGAATAAATATGTCTTTCCACTCCACCACATTTTGGTGTTTTGACTTCAGCAGTGTTTTCATTTAGCACTCTTAATAACACAGTGGAAAAACAACTGTGAGGAGAGAAAAAGCTAACTGCTAATCTGATTCATTTTCTGTGCATGCATCATGGCCTACAGCAAAATTGTATAGAGTCATGTTGTCAAATCATTTTCCAAGGGAAATATGGAAAGTTTGGAAGAAATTTGCTTATAGGAGTGATTGATGGAAATGCTGTTGTGCAGATGCATTTGAAATATTGGTGAGAAAAATCCCACATTTCTGAAGTATTATAGTAAAGCCTGTAGTGATTTTGTTTGAATATTGAGGTGGTTTAATATTTTCTGTTTCTTTCTCTCCAATTTTATGCTTTCAATATTTGGAATGGAAGAAAGAGTAAACTAAAAAAAGCCGTCAAGGGGTAAGAGCATGAATGTATTGACCTTCAGGCACAGCTAACAAAGAAAATACTGTTTTCCAAGATCAGGGACTGCAGATTAGTCTGATATCTCACTGGGCAAATCTGTGTCCAGGTCCCAAATTTTTTGTATTATTTCTCAAATCTGGCAGTTTTTATTTAAGGTTGAGCTGTGGTGGAAGCGGCATCATTATTCTTCAGGTCACTAATATTTGGTGGATTCAAGCCCTACGGCTGTTCTGTTACTTCTGCTTTACAAATAAAATAGATGATCCTGATCGCATTTACTCAAGAGTGAAAATTAAAGGTTTTGTTTTGACATCTGCCCACTGACCTGCAGTTTTCAGCAGGACAGTTTCTAATTACATCCATGGTTTCTTTTCATTGCGAAGACCACAGCTACAGTCTTCTCCTTGGAAGTAACCTATGATGACCTAGTCTTTCCTGATATCACAAAGGAAAACACCATGCCAGTTTCCAGGGATTTTTTAAGTCCTCTGCTGGAAGCTGAAATCTCCCACACGTGAAAGTGTGGATTTTTTTTTTGACTGAGGTTCCATTTGTTTTCACTCATAGGCTTAAACAATTTATCATTGCCTTTGGTGAGTAGCAGTCCTTTAAGGCAATATATCTTACAACTGTACTTTAAAGGACTGCTACTCACCACAGGCAATGATAAATTCTTTAGGTCCCTGTCTGCTGTATTTCATTACTCACTTTTACCAGTAGAGGTTTTTGTAAGGATATTGAAACAATGTGGTTACAGCATAACAAGAAGAGGAGAGAAGAGAGGAGGGGCAAAATATAGTGAGTTGGAGAGTAGCAACTTAACTTCTTAATCTGTTAGTATTCCTTCATTATTTGCAAGTTTGAGGGTGGAGTGAGAACCTCACCTACCATTGACCAGTGCATTTAACAAGGAACTGTCCCAAATATTTCATTACACGTCCCCATTCTTGCCACACACAATCAAATGAAAAATACCCATCAATTGAAGTATTATGACGTCATGTGTAATGATATATGTTAGGGTCTGGCAGCCCAGTGCAATCATAGTCTAAACAAAATCTATAGCAGTCCAGTGCTTTACTCCTCAACGCATTACTAACATATTTTGTATTTAGTGCACACAGAATCCATTTATCTCATTACTCCATGGGATAATATTCAGGGTTTTTTAAGCTTCCTATTTTTCATCTCTTTTCCATTTAACTGACTAGGAAATTTTACTAGAGGAAAAAGTTTAAAGTCAGGACACATGCCTGCTTCACCCATAATAGTTCTCTGTTCTGTGCTGAGGCTGTCAGGGAAGGACGAAAGATAGGTTATCCAAACTCATTTACAGGTCACCTGGCAAAAGCACAGGAGAGAGGTAGACTCTCAGCTCCTGTACCCCACCCCTCCCAAATAACTTGGCGATCTAGATGGCAGAGACCTCGTAAGCTCTAGTTTTCCCACTTTTTTTGGATGTTGTTCTCATGGAGTAGTTTTACAAGAAATCTTAATTAAATTAAGTTTCCTGTGACACTTGTACTAGAAAAGCCTGGGCACCTACTTTCCCTTTACACCCTGCCAAGTGGTATGTAAATTATTTCCCACAGCTTACTTTGTCTTCTGCTCTTTAAGAAAGGGACAGCTGGGGAGAAAGGTAATGAAGATTTTTCTTGAACACCTTAGAATGCTAGATTTTAACATAGTGCATTCATGTAGTTGCGGCTAGAGATCCACAGAGGGTTAATTCTAACTCTCTTATCTATTTTTAGCCTTTATTTGTAGGCGAATGTGTGACTATGTTCTCTGAAGCAAAAGCAGAAGCAGTCAGCCTTTGAGAAATTGGAATAGGTGTTGTTGAAGAGTCCAAGCTGCTGCTGTTTATACCGAGCCTGGATTTACTACTCCTAGTAATTTCTTATCCCTACCACAGTTATGTCTGATGTGTATTACAGGCAGCTAAAATGAGATTATGACTAGGGTTAAGCACTTGGCTAGAGCATTCAGTGTTTGATGAGCATCCTTGGATGCAGTGGACCTCAGAGGAAGACGCAAACAGTCAGTACATTATGGCATATAATATTCCTTTACCTTGAAGGAAATGGCAAAATTCTCATAGACTTCCACAGTACATCTAGTGACAAGATAATTACCTGTTTCTTATGGGAGTACCACACTGTTTTATCTCATTATTCATGATCCCTTCTTCTTATTGTATGGATTTGTTAAAATGAAAATACTTACTTTTTTTTCCCCCAGAACACTGTAATCACAGTATTCTCGCAAGCTAAAATGCTCCTTGCAAGAATTACAGGGTGAAATGCTTTTGGCCTGCACCATGGATAAGGTCAGGGTGGATAACCTTTGAACTTCCTCCCAGATTCATAAGTCTATGAATCAGTTTCTCTCACCTAGACCAGAACAGTCCTTTCTGTACGAAGTGAGACATTATGAAATGTCTTAAGCATTGCACCAGAAATACATTATGGTTTTGCATTAAATAGGTAGTTATTGATCTATCCATATCAATCAAAGCCTTTTCCTTACTTTCCTTGAAGTAAATTGATAGTATATAGATGGAAATGGGAAGCTTTTATCGGAGCAAGCTGCAACACGGTCGTTACCATCGTCAGGGTCTCAGACCACTCAGGTTTTGGCTTTGACTAGATTTTCTGCAAGAGACTTAACAGGTCAGAGGTGCCTTGGGTACTAATCACTGGTAATGGCTGCTCATGGTCTGTTTTGTCAGTGGGGTGCTACAGAAACCCTTCTTTTCAAGGCAATTCCTATTTGCTTTTACTCACTAAGAGAGAACGTTGTCTACAGGGCTGAACCACAGATTTAGAAACAAGCAGCTCTGAGTTCTGATCTCAGATCTAAAGCTGATGCACTGTGTGTCATGAACCTTTTTATTGCACCTGTCTGTATGAGTGATTAATTAAATCAATAAAGGAAAATTTAGAGAAGTAGTAGTTGTGTTTGCTAGCACTAGAAGTTTTGAGAGAATTGTTATGTGTGAAAAAGCTTTGTGTAACTGATAAGTACTGGGATTTCTTTTTGACTTTGACTGAGTTGTGTGACTACAACATCAGTAATACTGTCAGACCTGGTGCATATGCTTTTTTTATTGCTATTTTAAAGCGTGAATCATTTCCCCCTCTCAGCTCCAGAGAATCTGATCCTACTAGTGGACGATTTCTTATCTCAGCTGGTGCGCCTGCTGCTGAAGGTCTGCCGGTTTGGACCCCTGTTCCCCATGCTCGCCTCACTGACAAAGCCAAAGCTGAGCATCAAGATCCAAGAGGAGCTGAAAGTGGAGTGGATAGATTGAAAGGTTTGAACCATATTCCAACATAACGGTTTTGCTCAGGCTGTGTATCTTACTGTAATGATGGTAGCTTTATTTGAGTGACAGGGCAGCTTCTTCATGCTTGTGGTAATGACACTCTTATAAGCAGTAATGTTACGATGTGGCAGAATCATCACAGTGTGAATGTAGCATACTCAATACAGCAAGCTTTCTCTCAACTTTTGGAGAAATTAAAAATACTGACTGCTTAGGCATAAAGTTACTCTTCCTCATATGTATAAGGTAGAGCAGTCACCAGATTACCTGAAGATTTTACTCTTCCCTCACCCCCCAAAACACTGGGGTTTCAGCTGGAGATATGCTTTGTAGTAAATTTTGACTTTTCATTGAAATAAATGCCCCCTTAGTGTTTCTTCACTGATTTCTAATTTCTGCAGAGACTGAACTTCCTAGTGACAGTCTTCAGAGAAAATACAACAAGTCCAAGACTGGTTCTTCTCATGTGCCTCAGCTCATCAACTGGCCAGGCTCCCACTCCAAACCTGTCCTGCCTCCAATCCCATCTGGGCGGAAGAGGACCAACCCTTGATGGCCACTACTAGCCAAGTCTTTGTCATGATTACACTGAATCTTTCTGTCTAACAAGAACACTGATTTTGATACATTTCTCTTCAACAAAGCAAAGTCTATAAAATATTATTTCTAAATCCGTTTCTGATTAACTCTCCCCCAAAAGTTATTTATTTATAACTTTATTAAAAAGTAATTTCTGTATTTCCCAAAGCTAGAAATTATTTCCCCAGGCACTCCCAGCTGGGAAATGATGTAGATTTTTTCCTAACAGCCGCATGACCATATCTTCCATTAATTTCTCTCTTTCCTCCCCCTCCTATATTATAGATTTAATTGAGGTGTGGAAGAATCAGGGCCTCTGATAATACTGTCTGTATTGTAGGACTAGTGAATTATTTTGAAGGGGGATTTTGTGAAATGTTCAGAGTTAAGCTGGGAGTGAAAACTAGCTCCAAGTCTTTTTTGTAATGAAGTATGGTTTTTTGAAGGGATGAAACATAATTCTTTGATTTGCAAGTGTGTTTAAACAACCTAGTAAGGAGTCATCAGAAAAAATTAGCACAATTGTCGAGAACTAGCTGAAGCTGTAAGTAGTATGTGAAGATTTGTTTTTCCGTATGTGGAGCAGAGCTCTGACAAGTAAATAAAACTCTTGAGTTAATGTTTATCCCGATTAATTTTCATTACCATCTACTTACAGAACAGATTGTGGGGCCCCTTCGCCCGAGCACCTTCCCCAGAGGAGGGGCATTTGCTGTTCATATTACAGCATGGATCCTCAGAGATCTTTGCATGCACGGAAGATGACATGACTCTGCCACAGTGTGGAGTAATGCTCATGGAAGAGCTCTGGTTTACCTCACCATGCATGTTCACAATGCGGCCAAGGGTTTTTGTTGATTAAATAGGATGAACCGAACGAAGCAACACAGCTCATGGTGAGTAATGGATAGATTCAGATAGCCTGACCTTAAATTCCAGTGAAGTCTGTAAACCAACTCAGCTTTTTATGAACTAGTTTCCTTTCCATATAGCAGCTGGCTGTGTCCTCAAGCTAAAGAACAACAGCTCTTCCGAGGCACCAGTTTTTTATCATTGATTTTGGCAGAACAAAAAGCAAGGCTGCTCCGTGGCCTGGATTCAGGAGTTTAGGCAACCGAAGCTGCAGTTTCAACCTTAGAGAGTTTTTTTGCCAAGGCAGTTCAGCAAGGTGGGTACCTGACTGCCACTGAGTCACTACCTAACCTCCACAGTTTCTTCAGCAAATCCCAAAGGGCTCTTCACGGCCCCTCTGCCTCTATAAATATCTTTGCAGAAGTTGGTCTGGCTGTTACAGCTGGCTGCATGGTTGATTGACATGGATGCTGATGAGTGTATCAGTTTTCACTGTTTTACAGGTGATAGTAGTTTTGCCAGTGTCATGGTTAATGAAGACATGCAAGGTACCTCATGGTTCGTGCACAGCAGGGCCAGGGGTGATCACACCTCCTCGGTTAAATGGGGAAAGTAGTACAGTCAGTGCAGATAAATCAGTTTTCTCCTGGACGCTAATGCAGAAACCCGTGTTTGGGCCTCTGCTCTGTGTTGCAGTCGGGGTACATACATGTGTCTGGAAAATAAGGGCAGTGGGTGTTGGGTGATACCCAAGTTGCGTCAGTGTCTCTTTCCTTTTGCTTCCATTCCTGCCCAGTTCTCCAAGCCAAGACCACTTCCACATTCAGCCCCATCTCTCCACACTTCCCTTGGAGCGGTAACTCCTTTGTGTGTAAAACAGAACAAAACATGACAAGTCATTCCTGAATTGTGCTGAATTTCCTCCGCTTGAAGTGTTCAATCCTGAAAAGCCTTGTACATCTTAAGCAAGTGAGCACAGTGATTCAAACTACTCATATTTACAGGAACAGTCTTAAATGTTAAGCTCCCCAGTGCAGGAATTGTATCTCTATTTTGATTATATAGCTCTGAGCATACAGGTGGAGTATAAATATCTTACTCTTATTTCCCAGTTGTAAAAAGAAATCATTTGTTCTTCTGTGGTAAGGGTATTGGTTAGCTTACTTGCATTTGTATCAGACAATAACGTTTGAAGAAAATCTCCTGTTTCGCAATCAGTTCTTGGGCCCTGAGCTTTCAAATGCTTCCAAATGCGGCACGTTCAGTGGGGTTACACATGTGGTCCAGGGGATAAGGACCTTCTTGCATGGAAGTAGGACATGGGGTTTTAAAAATAGCAGGGAGAAGCTGAATTTGCTGAAGTCAATTCAGCAAAATACTCAGTTTCTTGCCTTTCCTCCCTAAGCTTTTACTGCCATACGCTCTCACTTGCTCTCTTCACCCTCCCCAGCAGACCACAGATCGAATTGCTAACTCAATTTATGAGGTTCCCAAAAACAACTGCATTATGCTGATCTGCCCTTTGTCTACTGCACCCTGAAGCGTGGAACATCTGGCCGAGTTTGAAGGCAGAAGTGCTGTTGGATTGCCGATATGTAATATTTACATTTCATTTAGCAGATTGTGAAGCTTTGCAGTTCGTTGTTTTTAGTTTAGAGCATTTATTTTTGGCTGAAAGTACAGAACTTGTAACTTGGTGCCTATATATTTATAGACTGGCAGATAAAAGCGGAGCTGTTTCAGGGAACTCTGTTTTTATTGGCAGGAAGCGTGTTTGGATTACAGCAGAGTAACACCTTAAGTTAGTCATAGTCAAACAAGTCTCTGAGTCTTGAGTTTTACAGAGGGGAGTATAACAAGCTGTTTAATTTCCCTTTTTTAAACTAAACATTCAACATTCAATAAAATCAGTAACTGTGGTTGCTGCCTTGTGAATGCAAATGGCTTTACCAGCCGGAGGATGTAGCTGCGCGCTTATCACACGTGCCGTGTCGTAGCCCTGTGTTACACGTCGGTAAATCAAGGCAGAGAGAAATTCCAGTGATTCGTCTTCTCTCATGAGTTTTTTTACAGGAGTTGGGTCAGAACCCAGGAGTCCTGCATCTCTGCTCAAATGCCGTGTCTTCAAGGGGAAGCTGAGAAGACTGTGCTTATGCACAAGTGTTTTGGGAAGTCAAGGGCAGCTGTTCTACCCTGATTCCTCCCCCAGGCCGGTAGGAACGTGGTAGGAGTTACAACACAGATGCTGTAGGACAAGGAGCAGCTGAATTAAGTAATGATGGGTTTGTTAGACATAAGGGGATGGTGTTTTAATACAGACCTGTGCCTGAAGGAGAGGATCTGAAGTTCGCTAGCTAAACGTTTGATGCACAGCTTAGCGAAGACTTCCAGGGGCTGCAGAATAGGTCCATAAATAGCTGCTCCTGCAAATCTGCTGAGCATATAGAATGCTGGAGGCCAAGATGATCCACGGATGATCACAGAGTGCATAGGCAGCCAGGGCAACCTGCTGCTGGCTTGACAGAAGATCAGAGCAGCAAATACGTGGTGGCTTGGATTCTCCAGCACCCGCTCCTCAAATTGGTAGCTGTATTTTTAAAAAAATGGGTGCAAAGTGGTTTGGTTTGGTACTCTGACCTTCATCTCCCTGCCTCCCTTCTCCACTAAACCCACTGATATGGGCCCTAGAAACTCTAGAAGCTAGAAACCACTGGTAGAGGCTTGACTTGCTGGTGAGACCACCGCGAATCCAGCAGCTACACCTTTTTATTTTAATTTTTTTTTAAATGTTCTGGAAACAGATGGGAATAGTTTCCAGTATTGACCAAAGGGCTGTTTATTTCCCTGCAGAGCACACACATCCATTTCTAAAACTACCTTCCTGAAGCACCATGTCATGTCCCAGTGGCGTCTGGCTGCCCCGCTACCTCTGCCTGCTCCCTCGGGAGCTTGTCTAATTGAATAGGCTGCATAATATGCTGCTAATTTGGCAGCTGTCAAAATGAATTATAATTTTTTTTTAACAGTACCACGCTGGGGGCGAGGAGAGTTGCTGCTCAGTGTGATTACATCAACTGCCTGTGTTCCTCTTTGCATCCCTGACTCAAGGGAGATCCAGTGAAGGGCTTGACGGAGACCCATCGGGTCTTCCCCCTGGTCTCACCCTGCACTTCTACAGTATACCTTCAACAGCTCCAGCCCTGGCAACTGCTTTGGGTCCCCTGTCCATTTACCAGTCATTACTTCCATCGCCAGCTGCGTTTGGAGTCACATACCCTCTCGCCATGGTCTGCAGGGTTGGAGCTCAAGCAAGCGTCCCTTGGTACAGACTCAGCCCTGCAGCCCCGGCGCTCAGCCCCTGGGGTGCTCAGCACTGCAGACCCTGCATAAGAGCTGCACTAAATCTTCCTTCTTGGACATACCCTTTCGGTAACCCTGACAAAATATTTCAAGCTTCTGAGATATTTTGTTCTGCCTCCTGTAAGGCGGAGCAAGAGGAACCCTTGTAGCTGGGGCCGAATTTAATTCTGCTGTGGGGAGGAAGAGGAGGAGGAGGCGGCGGCTCCTGCATTTTTATCATTCGTGCTTTTCCCTGCTCATACCTCAGAGCAAGTAGAAGCATGAAGGTGTAAATTAGTGTCCATCACGGAGGCATGAAGGCTCCACAGTGAAAAATCCCCCATGCTGAGGGTCCTTCCAGAGAAGAGTTCTTCTCTGGAGACCCACATCTCCATTCCCCAGTGCCTTCCTGGCTCTCAGCGGTTAGTCCCTGCCCGGAGCAGAGATGGGGTGGCATCATAAATCCTCCAGCAGGAGAAGGATGGTTTCCTGTATGTTGGAGACTATGTGGGGTTCAAAAGGAGCCAGAAGTGGTATTCCTTGCACTAATCCTCTGCTTTGGGGCTTCCATTAGTCAACTGCAGGGACTATGAAGGACCATGTTCCTCTCCTCCCTTTATCTCAACTTGACATTTACTTGACTCTGAGTCTTGCCCTCCACCCCTCATCATAGCATGCATGACCACAAACATCTTCCCAGCAGAGACGATGTCACCTGCCCCTCCCCTGGCTGGTCCCCAGAACCTTCTACATGTGAAATGGGGCCACAATGCTCCTGCTTTGCCTCCTCCCTCTTGGGCTGGAAAGGGGTAAATTAACTGTCCCCTTCCCCTGTGCTGAGGTCCTTTGGTCAATGCAGGGTTGGTGCATCCATCTTCCAGCTGCTCAGGGAGAGAGGGAGGGTGAAGAGTGAAAGCTGGCTGGTTATAACCATATGGAAGTGGAAAAATAATAATAAATACTAAAAATTTCCAGCAAACTTTGGAGAGCTGTCAGAGAAGGAAGGGTGCCAACAGAGACCTGTGAGCCTGGGCCATGCTGTGGGCAAAAAAATGGTTCTGTATCCTCTGAGCAGTTCCCCTCCCAAATTTCCCCCATCAATAAATCTCACCTTCTTGCCCTCTTGGGCTCCAGCTGCTGATTTATGATTGCTATAATGAAAGACACGGAACAGAAATGAACTGTGTGGCTCCAAGTGATTTACAGAGACATCTTTATCCCTCTCCTGTCCCTCTCATTTAATTTAGTGGCGGGAGCAAGTTTTTTACACCTTGGAAGTGACAAAGATTTCATCGTGTTTCCCAAAGGAGTTCAAGGCTTTCCCTCTCTCTTTAATAAAAAAAATAATCCCTTGTTTCCCTCCAACCCACTGTGGTAAGCCAGGCTGTGACGTGCCGAGGAAAGACTGAAAGCATTCATAGAATCATAGAATCACAGAACGGTTTGGGTTGGAAGGGACCATCAAATGCCATCTACTCCAACCTCCCCTGCGCTGAGCAGGGACCCCTTCAACTCGATCAGGTTGCTCAGAGCCCCGTCCAGCCTGGCCTGGAATGTTCCCAGGGATGGG
>JAVKLA010000005.1:2195392-2217227 GCA_034782735.1 Sagittarius serpentarius | reverse complement strand
GCTGAAAAGCCCTTGACTGAGTCTAAACACGACTGAGCAACAGCCGAAAACATCAGGGTGTTATCAACATTCTTCTCCTGCTAAACCCAAAACACAGCGCTGTACCAGCTACTAGGAAAAAAATTAACCCTATCCCAGCTGCAACCAGGACGCCCTGTTACTCCTTATGCCTGTGCCCTAGAGTGTGGTTTTGCATTCTTGCAGTTGGAGCAATTCATCTGCTGTTTTCTGCTGTTAACATAGCTGCATATCAGTCAGGGGTGAAGCATCTTCTTTTCTAAAGTTGTGTGGAGAATCCCTGCTAAGCATCTGTTAAAGCCCTGTGTGATCAATAGAAGACACATTGATCGAAAAGTGGGATTTTCATGCTGTAGATATTTCATTTTGTTTTTAATAAAATTTTGATCTGAATCAGACCCAAATCTTGTTTTTTTCTTTTCTTTGAATACTACAAGTGTGAAATCCCATGAACACATTGCAAAGAACTACGGTCAGTCCAAAAATGAACCACTTCTTTTTATGATTTCCAGCTCTTAGGGGAATATGACAGCCTTGGCAGCTTCTCTGCTACTAAAAGAAGCTAATGATGAGGGAGAAACTGCCAGGATTGCCCATTTTTTTTGCTCACTGTGAGAGTTTCTAGGCTCTTTGTCTCCAAGCTGGAGATCCCACAGTTCCAGACTCCTTACCTGGGGGCTGGAAACCTGGCGTGGCTGGAGCACGTGTCCTCAGGGCTTTACAGGAGCTATGGCTGAGAACGTGGACGCTATAGCAATGACACCCAGGAATCCTTGGGTCCCTTGTGGGCTTTGCCTGCAGATAGAGACCAAAGTTTCTTGATAAAAACATCACAGACCCAAGGGATCTGGGGCCCCCCTTGTGATGTTTCCGGGGGTTGCGGCTTGGGAGATACCCTCTAGGAGGATGGTCTGCCAAAAAATAATGCTTTGGGAGTCCAAGCATCTGGGAGATCCCCTGGGAAGCCCAGCAGTTTTGCTGAGCTGTTGCTCTGTATTTGGCAGAAGTTCATTGTTCCCCCATTTCACAAAATATTTCAGTGTTTTCTGACCTCACTCTAGGTAGAAACGCTTCGACTGACTTCCTTGGTCTTCCCATCAAGTCCTTTTAAATGGTTTATATATTATTAAAAAGCACCATGGCTCATTAGCAACAAACAAAGGTGATTGCTCAGGCTTGCTGGCACTTTGTAATGTCTCCAGGGTTTCCTGCTTCCACATCCTCAGCTGCTGCACAGGTCAGAATGATCGATTTTTTTCTGTTCCCTTCACTAATAAGCTTTTGCTACCTTGGGTGCTCACTTCTTTGCCTTTCATTCACTTTCTTTGTGCTTCAAAGGGAGGGGGAGGCTGAGGTTGTTTTTCTGCCACGATAAATGTGCCGCACCTTGGTTCCTAAATGCATTAAGCCACAGAACAAATTGCTTCTTTTGAACTGTTCCAGTGTAACAGTAAAACCAAAATGTCAGCTCATAAAGCATTTTGAGCTGTTCATTGTAGCCTGGCACCTCTGGGAGGGCAGTCTTGTCTGGGCTAGTCAGTATTTAACATCCTTTCTAATGTGGTAACTACGAGGTAGGTAGGGATGAATTGTGTGACTGAGGAGAGTTCTCAGTCTGTTGAGTTCATGGACTCATTCTTAGCGGATGCGGGCTCATATCACTGCAAAAACTTCCAGGTCGCCTCAATATGAAGCTGGAAATGTAGTTGCTGGACTTGCCCTTTTTCCTTTGCGTGAAGTGGGATTGGTTCACCCCAGCTGTGATGCTGGACCAGCGTGCTGAGCTCCTTGTTTGCAGGTTGGTGTGTTCTTCAGAAGTGACGCCAATCACAGACCTAAGATCTAACAGTATAATTCACTCCCGTTAAAATAAAAATTAAATCTGTTCAAAATTTGGTTCACATCAATTCTAGGATATCAAAATGAATGATAAAATACTGTCAGAAAATAGAAAAAATAATAATATTAAAAAAAGATACCATTTCAAAAGTAATTTAAAAATCAGTTCACCTTCGCTGTATCGAAAGGCGGACACCCAGTGATGCCAGTGTAAGCATTTGATGGGCAAAAGTGATTTCTCAGCCCTGTCTCTCTACCAGGAGTGAATACAAACACTTGGAAATGCAGCCAAGTTGTCTTGCATACTACGAATGGAGAGCCATGCTCTTCAGGCCGTGTTCTTGCAGTCAGGATGGTCTAAGGACACAGACAAGATGAGGTTTGTAGGTTGAAATAATATAGCTGGAAAATTAAGTAAGCTTTCAGCTGTAGGACAAAAGCTTTTCTTTAACTGCCCAGGGTGCATCTGTTTTTTCCATGAACGGCAGATGCTCTAATAAAAGATATTACTTCTACCTACTATCATCGTCTTGCTTCTGCCAGTGTTATTTTGATTTTCTTCAGAGGTGGCTGAAATAAAACAAAACCTGTTTTCACATCATGGAAACACTGGGGAGTCTGTTTCTGCCCGAAAATCAGGCTGGGGGTGTGTGTGGTGTCTTCTCTTGCACAAATCTGTAGCAGTTCAAGGCTTGAGTAAGCCCTTGCAGCATTACAAGTTCCTGACTTCTGAACTGCAGTTCAAAACAAAATTGTGGACTCTAAGTAGGGTGGGTGAAGGGGTTTGCGTTGACGTACTGAATGCATCAGAAATCCTTCCTTCACCTCTGCCCGAGAACCACATTGTGAGTGATCTTCCACGTGCCAGCAAGAAAATGAGAACAGGGAATAGAGGAAGCCAGATTTGTTTAGTAGTTTGCCATTTTTCCTGGCCCTGATATGCAGACAGCCAGGGCTTGATTCCCCAAAGGATTGTAGATTTTTGGTCTTTGCTTTGGGAACAAATACAATGATGGGGGAAACCAGACAGAGCTGTAAGCTGCTGCATGAAAAGTTGTCTTGTTTCATTTCCAGAAAAACATTTTTTGAGCTTGTTAGGTGTGGCAAAATCTGACAAAACACCGGGGACTTCGACATTCTGAGATGCGCAAAATCTTGTTTCTCAAAGTTGAGCTTTCCCAGAATGGCTTTCTTGCTCTCTTGTTTTCTAAAGCATGGCTTTTTCTGAGAAGTAAAACGATCCTGTTCTAATGCATGGGAAGCAAATCAATCAAACCAATTTTGCCTGTTTTCATAATCAATACGTATGTGACGCATGCCAGGAAAAGGCAGGTAATTCTGACATAAACACTTACGTGCAGAGGCTATAGGGTTTCTGCCACGCCTGGTCCGCAGAAGATTTGAATCTGTCACAGAGCAGTTACTGACCTTTGGCTCAGCTCAAAACTGCTTGTACTTTTAGCGCTGCAAAGGCCTATTCAAACTGCCGGGTATCAGTGGTGGCGGTGCTGTCACACAGGTATTGTGTGACTATCTCTGAAGTAGATCTGCCAAGGTAGCATGTTTAATTTAAGCATCTCTGAGACGGTGAATTCTGCAGTCCTGGCAGATTTTGAAAGATGCAAACAGAGCAAGCTAGCGAAATGCCTGATTCCTAACTACATAAACTAGATCTTACAAATAATTCATCATTTCACCTTAGATATCGCCTTTGGCTTCACCTTAGACTACTTCACCTCTGACTTTGTGGTCAAATGGAGATGCCACAGGTAAAGAGAAGCCATTTAGTAGACAGAATTACTGCAAGTGGAGACATGAATGAGTTTTAATACACCTGAGCTCCACCTTGGGCTTCCTTTGTTTACAGCATCTTTGGTCTGTCTATATATTACACTGTTCATTCAAACCTCTCCTTTCCTGACCAGCAATAGTGTCTCTGCTGAAATGGAGTGTGATGTGTCATCTCCAATAACACTGTCATTATGGCAATGCTAACAATATTTTTCATGGTGGACGTTCCAGAGAAGGGATTCAGAACCGGCAGATTGGACTCTCTCCAATCCACATGGACTTGTGTTTCTGTCTTCAGGGTATTTCCAGAGAGTGGGAAAACTGGTAAAGTGACAGACTGTTGAGTGGTGAGCGGTGGTGGTGGACTCACTGCCTTTTAACTGGCATCTGACATGACCTGGACTTTACTGTTTTCTCTCTCAACAGTTTTCTTAAGAGACAAGATAAGATGACTCTTGATGCCAGTTTTGAGCACGTTGAAGACCCACAGCGTGGGAGGAAGGTGCCAAGTTTAGGGCTTTGCTTGTAGTGGGGTTGAATAACTCAGCAAGTAGCAGTTAAAAAAGACACTTGATTTCCCTGAAGACCCAGAAAGGTTCCTTCTGAGATACCTCATCTGACTCCTCTCCTTGCCATTTTTGACCCTGCTCATGTCTGAATCCAATCCTGCTGCTTCTCCTAGTAAAAGACGAAGAACTCCTGTGGTATTTGGCTGTGCAGACAAGACTGGACTCATTTTCTCTTCCAGGCAATTGTTCCCTGTAACTGAATGCCCTGCAAGATAGAGAGAGATTTTGAACCAATGACAATTCTGACAAGTTGGGAAGGGATACGCAGAGGGTGAACTCTTGGGTTTATTTCCACTGTTTTTCATCACAAGCCTGTTCTGTGAAGTAGCGTGCAGGTAAAAGAGGCAAGAGCGCACTGAATTTTAGTGGGAGAGCAACTAATTGTGGGACTTGAAGTGCTGAGAGTTAAGGCTTTTACTGTTAGGGAAATTATTACCCTCACCTCTTCAGCACCTGTGAGCAACTATTGTTATCCCATGGCCAAGATACCATTACTGTTCATCTGAGCACCTCCCAAAGTGCCAACCCTTGTCGCTTAACCTACCGTAGGTGAGGTTTAGCTGGATCCCCACTGTTACAAACTAGGAGCATTCAGACTGTGGTGGTGAAAACATGCAGCTGAAGATGGGGCCTTCTCACCTGCCCTAGGTTTTCCAACATGAACTCCTCATTCACAGTCCTCAGGCCTGACAGCGCTTTTCCTCAACAGATTATTAATATTAATCTCATTTTATAGTGGGGACAGTTACGCTGCAGACACAGGCAGAGACTAGGTCATATCAGTTGGGGCAAAGGAAGAGACAGATCTTGGGATTTCTATTTCTCCTCTCCAATATTATGCATGTCCACAGTAGGTGTATATTTGTGGGAGAGCAGTGGTAAGGATAGGTGGAATAGGTCATTTTTGTGCGCCTGAAACCTAAGCTCACCTAATCCAGATGTCAATGAGTACTGTTGGGAGAGACAATTCATGTCCTACAACAGTCTGCTCTGCCAGCAGCCGACTTGTTGCTGTGCAGCTTTCCAAAACTTTTCCATCTCAGCTCCTTCATCTTTGTTTGGGGAACGTGCAGCAATAGAAATTCAAGAAGTGCTACTCCACTTTCACCAGCTTTGTTTGAAATGCCCCCAGCCCCTGGACTTTTACGGCTTTGGCTGGGGGAGAAGTCTTTTGCTTCTCTGTTGGGAAGCCTTTTGTGGTAGTCAGCTTTGAATTTCCATTTCTTTTATGCTATCATCACATCTTTTTAAAAATAACTAAAATAAATCACTAATGTATTTTTAGGTGTGTTAGAAGGGGTAGGTCTCTGTTCTCTCCATAAATTGTCATATTCTTGGGATTATGTGTTCCATCAAAAACTTCCAGGTCCCCCACATATTCTTCCCACTCCCTACTCGGTAGATATTTTCTCAGCAATTTCGGTTATTTGCTAAATGCATTGCATTTTATCACCTTGCACATTCTCAGCTTAGCATTTCAAAAATGATCACTGTTTCACTGGATGGAGCAGGAGACATGCCTGCTGTCTCAAACATTTCATGTTCTGTGAGGTACGTGAGCTGGTTTTCTCACCTACAGATGTTTCTCTGACATGCTCAGAGCCTGTCCATTACTCGTGTAAAGCAGAAGGGCTCCCGTGATGAGAGGAGATGCAAGAAGCTGCTCTGCTGAGGATCTGGCCTCCTTTCCCCTCTTTGTCACTTTTTAGACTGCCCCCTTTTTGTTTCCTTTTATTTTTCTCTGCCAAGTTTTATTTGGGTGATTTCCAAAGCAGAACCCCTTGATCAAGAAGTACTGGTGCTAGAACTGCCTGTGTGTGTTGCTACTTGTCAAAAGTGGTAAAGGCCAAAAACTCCAGGCATATTTCAGGGGGAGATGGGGGGAAAATTGGAAATAGCTTCTTTTTTTTTTTTAGCCCTCTCCCCCTTCCTCCTCCTCATTCCTTAAGATCGTTAAACTTGACATCTCTTTAAATGAGCTGGAAGAACTTCAACCTGAAGCGCTTTTCCCTTTTGAGAGTCTCCCTGCATTGGATATGTCTCTCCATGCTTTAGGCGAGTGAGCATGACTTTCCAGAGGTGATTGATGGGTTCTCATAGAAATGTTCTTTCAATTAAAATAACCTAAACACACGCAAAGAGGAGGAAGAGATATATATTTTTTTTTTTACTGCTTTTACTCTTGTCCAGGAAGTGAATCAGAGTTATCTGTATCAAAATGTGGGCATGTTTTCTTCTCCTTTGGAGCCTAACATTTAACTGGCTTCCCTCCATACGCTCAGTCCTGATCCACCTTGCCCCTGGAAAGCAACACTCCAGTGAGCTCAGCTTGTCTTCCCTGCTAAGCTCTGCCAACACTCCCTCCTTGCAAATCTTTTCATATTTTCTGTAATTTAAGGCTGGGTTTGGCCCCCCTTGTGCCTTGAGATGAAAAAGTAATGCACTAATTTGCTGTTCCCTCAAGGTATCAGAGAATCGTTATCATTAAACATCTAAACTATGCATTTACCCCAGTTAGACCTTGTTGCTTTAACAGCCTTTGGTGACAAGGAAATTGAAAGGAAATACATCTTTACGTATTGAAGAGTTTTGCAAGCTGCAGCATCGCAGTCTGCCTCCCAGACCTTCTTTTGTTCAGCACTGAGGTTTTGATTCAGTGTGTTGTAAATTTTGGACCCAAATTCACTTTTCCTTCAGTGAAAGCCAGGAAAACCATCACTAATATGTTTTTATCTAGGTGGTGTGTCCATTATTAATGTTTCTCCAACGTGTGTTGCTTCTGGTTCCCACATCATGGGAACTAGAGTTCTTCCCAACCTCATGGCACCGAGTTTTAGTTTCAGTGCATTGCGGGACATGTGGAATTTTGAAAATTGGACCTACCTGTCTATTTGGAAGAAGTCTCATGGTCAAAGACCTTTGCAACCCCAGCACTCCCTGAGTAACTTGACATGACTTCACATGGACTCCAACAAGGTTTTGGGAAGTTGGTCCAAGAGCCCTTCTGAGAGGGCTAGAAACCTTCTACTATCCAAAAATTTTTTTTCCCCGTGAAATATACCCATATCTGGTTCTCATCCATCTTTTCCTGTGCAATGCTCTTTCTTCCGCTTTGCTTTTTCTGTCTCCAAGAGTGTTCAGAGAACAGACATGGTGTCTAGGTCCACCTTATTTATTGCTCCACCCGTGACATACATTCACGCCTGTCATGGAGATCGATGATATAACATGCCACAAGTCTGGGGCTTCTAGGTTAGCGGATGGAAAATTCGTTCCACTATTAGCACAGTCCCTGGCATGGCTTTAGTCCAAGCAAACTATCACATCCCCAAATAATGCACAGGTCCAGTCTGGGGCAAGCATGGACCAAGGACCACACAGTGTAGATATGACTCCTATTTGGGGGTGGGTGTATAAAGATAATATAGCTCTGTGGACAGAAACTATATTTTATCTGCTGGCCTTGGGGCTAGAAGACATTTCCTTGGGGCACTTATTCAATAGCATAGGCATGGTCTGAGGACTTTAGTTGACCAGGTCATCGATAATCTCATGTTCTCTTAGTCTCTGTGGGGATCCTGCTGGCCCACGGTGGGGCTGTAGAGCAGACGTCCTGCACTCCAGGGAGCTCTCTGCAGCAGACCCAGCAGACGTTTAGCCTTTCTGCAGGCTGGCGTGCAGAGGCTGCGGATCTGGGGCTGTAATAGCTCAGCAAGGCTGCTGCAGCGAGGACACAAGTTTCCTAGTGCTGTCATAACCTAAAGTCAAGAGGCCTTGGAGGCAGTAGGTTACTGCACACTTCATGAATACAAGTCAGGGTAGAAAAATGAAATGTTCTCTGGGCCCCCATTGAGGAAACGATGTTGGTGTCTCAGCTGTTATTAGACCCAAGAGAATCCATGCCCGAGAGAAAGGGCTGGGGAAGACCTGGCTCTGTTTGCTCTGAGAAAACTCAATTTATTCTCTTGCTGCTCCATTGCCTGGAATTTTTCCGTGCCTGGGTCCTGGGTTCACTTGCGTGGGTGGGGGTAATAAAAAGGGGCCATAGGCAGTCTAGACAGAGGTGGCCTCTTGAAGGCAATCAATCTTCATTAAACAGGCCAGAGCCCAGCAGCTGGGAGATGAGCTAGGAAGGGAGCTATCTCTGGCTAGCACCACATTTAACCCTTCAGCTAGCAGTACTGCAGTTCCCTCGTACCTTTTTTTACTGAAATGAACAATTTGAGATTTATTTCCTCTTTTGTGCAGGGCAGTTATGGTGGGGTTTTGCACTGGTGAGGGTGGATGGATTGTGGATGGTCCTTGTTTGCCTCGAGATGAGGAGTGGAGAACGGGGAGAATGGTTGAAGGCAATGGGAAAGCTGGTGGGGGTTTCTCAGCAGGGCTCTGCTTGCTCCTAGCACAGGGCGCTTAGTCTCCTCTCCAGTTATACACGAATTACAGTCTGGCCCTTGTCTCCTGGGCTCATGGTAAAGCTTCCCTGTGGTTCAACCCTGAGGGAAACCTATTTGCTGACTGCCTGAAGAGTCGAGCCCTAGCCGTCAGCTGTGACGCATATGGGAGGGAGCTAAGCTTAGCTCTCTTGGGACACCAGCCGTGCTGTGCTCTTGTGGACTTTGCTTAGCTGCAAGGTCTCTGAGAAGGGGCAGACACTGGGGATTTCCAGGGGCTCTAAGTATTTGCATTTATTGATGGGTCAACATTACATTTGCATTTACTGCTGGGCCAGGGTCTGGGTTGAACTGAGCTGCCCTCTGTGTTGAGATGCTTGTGTGGATCTTCCAGGTTTCTTCAGTCTCTCCATGAGCCCAGGCACTTCAGTACTATCCAGGTTGCACTGTTGGTGCTTAAATGTTATTTCTGATCTTGCCATTGATATACAGGTAAACGTTCACAAGCTTTAGAGATGGTAGTGGTGATATGGAAGAAAGGCAATGTTTCTCCCAGATTTTAAAAAAAATAATGTTTCTTCTTATATGAGAATTGAGTAGCAACAAATGAAACAAGCAGGATTGAGGTTGAAAACTAATGAAAGGACATAATTTTCATGTGGCATGTAGTAAACCTATGGAACTCATTGCCACAGGATGTTGGGAATGCTGAAATTTTAAATGGTTTCCAAAGTAAGTAGATTCATAGAAGAAAAGTTTGTATAATGCAAAGACATTTCCAAGATACAGTCTGTCCCTCAGAAGGTCCCTAAGCTACAGGTCACTGGAGGCTGGAAAGATGGAGGTGTCTCCACGTGCTTGTCCTGCTCTTACACTCTTGTTAAGCATCTGATGTTGGCCATTGTAGGAAGCAAACTCTGCACTGGATGCCCCAAACTAATACTGCAGCTCTCATGCCTTTCTTCATACTTTGCTCACAACATCTGCTGTCTTTGCATAAATATTTCACTGGCACCAGCTGCAGTTCTCTGGCAGAACAAGAGTCAGCAGGGTAGACTCTCAGCTATCTTAGTTTTCCTGGAGTCTGCAGGATTTTCAGTGTGTCCTCCAGAGAGGCTGGAGTTTTCATCTTCCCTTTTCGAGCTCTGTCTCAGTTTTTGGCAAGGCTTCCGAGGAAGAAGGAGTCTGAAATGCATTACAGGTGTGTGGGCTGCCGAATTTCAGATGCTCGTCTTTCGTTTTGTCTCTTATGGACAAGGTAAGTGAAAATGGAAGAACTATATTGTAGTCACTGTGGGTCACAGTCCAAAGTGAGGGGATGAGATAATGTGACTCATTTTGATCGAGACTACTGCAAAAAATATTGCAAAGGGGAAAGTGAGGGCCATTCTGTATCTTGTTATTGTCTCTGTGCTGGAGTTTTATACTGTGACCTTCTAATGAATTTTCAGTTTTGTAAATCCTGCTTTTAGCAAAACACATTTGGGAAAGGGCAAAAAAAGAGATCTGTGAGGTCCCCTAAATATTCTTTGGGACACTTGGATTCAGGAGGTTTGTGCTGGGTATGATGTACATTTAGGGATAATTTACCTCCCCCCCTCCCCCCACATTAGATCTAATCCTGCACCCTAATATTTACAGGATAGATAAAACCTGAGGTGGAGGCTTAAAATCTCATGTGTAAGAGTGGCTCTAATTATTTTTAATGATCACTGGCTATTCTTTCTATTTGCATAAGTCAGAATTGCAATCTATGTATAGCTCTCAGCTGCACCTGGCTTGCAGTTGGGGTCATGTACTAATGTTGTGTTAGGTGACTGTCATCAAGGCTGTGACAGCACAGGGGCTGGCAAGTAAGCAGGGTCCCCAGCTGCGGGGAGGAGTAAGCCAACCCACCAGTCTGCCCAAGCCAAACCCACGAGTCTACCCTGGATCCATTTGGCATGCCCAGTCTGCCTGTGCCCTGCTGAGGAGTGGTGGAAGGCCAGGGAAGATGGTGCGATCTCCCACCCTTCAGCCACGTAAGGTATGTGGCCAAACAGCTCTTAATCACGTGGAGAGTTTGATACGTGGCACCCAGATTTATGCTGCCCCCATTTCTTTCTCTTCCAAAGTAGCAGTCTCAGCCTGATGGTGTTTCATGACATAAATGGCTTTTAACCCTCTTTTCATTTCTACTGTCCATTGAATTCCCGGTAGTGCAGCCACAACCCCTTCTTTGCATGGTAGAGCGACACCGAGAGCCATGCAGTGACCCCAGCAAGGGCTGATAGCAGAGGATACCCTTTCTCTGTCCAAGAAACACAGACAAGAAGGCAAGAAGCCATTTATTCTTTTCCCTCTCAACTTCTTAATTCTGACAATATGATCCAGAATAAAGTGGCATTTGACCACCTGCAGGTTGGAGGGAACATTAGTTTGGCTGATGGTTTAGGGGTCCTTTTAGAGCACGTCCTCATCAGTCTCTATGTTAAGACACCACTACCTTTGCTCCTAATAATACAGTTTCTTGATGCTGTAGACATGCCAGTATCCAGGAAAGTTATTCACTCCTGCGTATGGGAGTGCAGTGTCTGTCAGTAACTTGATAGCTGACTTGTAGACCTCCTTGCCAAGGTAAATTATCTGTAGATCAATCACTTTGCGTTTACTGTTACCTTTAAGTGCTTCCACAGGATCGTCAGGTTGCAGGTGTGTATGTGCAAGTGAGAAATAGAAATGCCAGCCCAGGTGAAAGATGAGGATTTGCTCCTTCTGAGAGACATGTGGAGTGAATGCAGCTGTGACAGGAATCTGCTGTGCTTTGAGGCTCCCTTTTGCTCCTGGAAAAATTAATGGTGCTGAGTAGAACTACCCAACCTGGTTATCTGACCACTTGGACATCCTTTCACTAGTTACACCTCGGCAGGCTGAGCACTGACGGCTCCTCTTTGCTCACTTTGCAGAGGCATGAGTATCGGAGTTGCTCTCGGGATGCGCTAAAAAGCTTTTCCTTTTCTTGCCTTGTAAACTGTAAGTACTCTCACCTGAGAAAAAATTATGGTGATGATTTTTAGGTAGGTCTTTGCTTGCTTTCTGGAATACAAGGGACCACACAGCTCTGCCCTATACACTTACTTACTCCTGCAAGGCCCTTGTACACTCCTGCTGCCCACACTTTTCCCTCTGTGATCCCACTTCTAGGTTTGTGATCCCACTTCCATTTGTGCTTCCAGACTCATGGCCCCATGTGGAAACTGCTGGCCTGCAGACACAGCTCTTGAACACTCCCACTACAAAAGCAAGAAGCTTCCTGCTGAAGACACGAAATCTGCCTTGGTTACACTATGGAAAGAAAATCTTTTAACTCTTAGCCTGCAATGGTGTTAGCACCAAAGTGCCAAATGGTCTGGGAATGATGCTCCATAGCCCAAAAGCGTAAGGTCTTAGCCTGCTTTCTTGTCATTGCCACCAGGCTGGACATCTCCAAGCAGGCTGCCATATTTACGATTCATGGGTAGTTAAGCCCAGCCTAACCCATCACCAACCCTAACCAGCTGTAGTGGAAGGGGCTTGATGCTTCTTACTGTGACGTAAGCCTGCAGTCAGTAAAAGCCCAGAGGGAGCAGGGACAGAACATCTGGACAGTGGTGCAGCTGTGTCACATAATATATTTGCCATCAGTAGTGGTTGGGGTAAAGCCTGCTCCAGGGCTTTCCAGGTAAATCTGTGACTGAGTGAAGTTCAGTGGGTATTGTCCATGAAAGCAAGGATACTAATTGCTAGGATGCTAATTACCGATTTGTGGGATTGCATTTAGCCCAGTGACTCCCAATACAACATCTTGGAACGGTGAAGGGTTCTGTTCCCTTTCCCCCTTCAGATGAAGAAGAGGCTCGTTTCTTCTATGCCTGTTCTCAAAATTGCGTAAACTGCTGGAACTTAGCTAAAATTCAGCTGAGACACAGACTTTTTAAAAAGTCTGCTCTAAATAATGAAAAATATGGTCAAATTACACATGGCTCGTGTCTGAGGCAACTTGGCAGTGCATCATGCTGCCTTCTAGCCTTGTACTGCTGATAGTTAATTTTAAGCTGAAAGGTCCATTTTTGAGTGACCAGGCATGCTACATTCATTTCAACATCTGCTCATGATGGAGATAGGGTCTCCTTCACTCACTATTCATTTTAAGATCTTGATGGAGAAGGTCAAACCATCAAAGCCCTCACAAATATTTGGGGGGAATTTGGTGATCTTGCTAACTGGCCCATATCTGGCTGGAGGTGTTTAGAAGTTGTTTCTTGTTTTCAATGAACTCAGGGAAGTATTTGCCAAGCAAGCCATGATCTACTGCATATTTTATCCTCTACTCTTCTGATCTGCCAGTTGCTGTCATTTTTAAGACCCATGGAGCTTTGTGGGTGGGGACCACTGGGAACTGAAAGACAGTGACTTTCTGGACTTGAAGCATCTTGCAAGATTGGGATGAGCACTTGTATCTGAGTTAGAGAAGGTCTTACTTCTGCTTCTACCACGTGTGTCTGCGTTGCCTTGCTAAAGGCTGGATGAACGGAGTAGGTGCATACCATAACCACATCCTCATCTGGTGAAAACCACCCAAATGCTTTAGATTAGATGTCCCTAACAGAGAGCACACCACCAGGAAGCACAAAATGCTGCCATCACATGAGGAAACAGTGTGTTGCACTCCCTGCCTAGCTGTCCCTGTGAAGTCTTGGCACTTACTACTTCTTCACTGCCGTGTTTCCAACATCTGCCTTGTATCCGATTGCCTGACATGAGAGTGAACCAGGCTACCAAACAGTGCCAGTAATTGAAATGGGTTGTGTGACCAGTACAACAGAGACTCCAGCCCAGCTTTCCCAGTCCCATCTTGCTGTGTTATCCTGATGGCAAGGGAATATATCCCAGCAGGGTATTTCCCTGTGCCTCCTGCAGAGCATTCAGCTACAGTCAGTGAAATGTGTTCTGTATTATTTCCAAGGGGTAGGCATGGGGGAGGTCTCTGAGTCTTCTGATCAAGCTTAATTTCATTTGTTTAGTAGCGTCTTCTTTAGAGGACTTTTTTTTCAATTTCAAGGCATTTTCTCTGGCCAGCATAGGCACATGTGCCTTCCACATTGTGGGATTTAACTGAACAAGTGGTTCCTAATTCATCTGGAATTTAATAAGGTGTATTTCCCCTCCATGGTGTTGGGATGTTTAGGCCGAGACACTTACGGACCCTCCCTGGCTGTTGATTTCCTGAAATTTGGCTTGGAATTTTGTAGGAAAGATGGCAAAACCCCAGAGATACAGATGTACAGATAGACTGCCCATAATTGCTTTGTCCCCGCAGGCAAATCATGCTGGAAGTGTTTTCAAAGATTGTGGTACTGAGGAAAGACTTGGAGCCCTTTAGCAACAGCAGAAAGGGATGGATGAGACATATGAAGTTGCCTTTGCAGGTGTCTTTAACAGAAAGAAAGGGATGGTTCCATCAGCTCCAGGTGACACTGTAAAAGAAGGGCAGAGGTTGAGACAGCAAGGCTGGGATGCGGAGAGAAATGCAAGATTGCCTGTGGGAAGAGGGGGATCATGCTGGGATATGAGCTATAGAGCACCCTGATGGCTTCCAGGCAGCATGTGGGTACCTCCAGAGAGAGCCATATGCCAATCTGGAGATCTGGCTTAGCATCACAAGAGATAAATGCCCTCTTCTTCCCCACAGTAAACTCAGCAGCACCAAGAGATGCTCCACATTGGCACTCCAGGTAGTTCGCTGGAGGCTCATTCAGGCCAGTGGTCCTTCACACTTGTCACCTCTCACCTTTCCAGCGAAAGGAGTGCTTGTGGCGACACTGGTTCGAAGGCAGAAACCATTTCCATATGTTTCATATATAGTTCTAGGGGTCTGCTTTGGTCATTCTTGGTGGTCGGTGCTTGCTGGGTTGGTATCATGGAATACCTGACAAGGGAACATGAGTGCCCAAAGGTGTGGCCCTTTATATCTGTATGGGGCAAGGCTGGCACCCTATAGGTCTGACACTGAAAAGAAAGCTTCGTTAGCCGGGTAACTGATGAACCTGATATGCTCTAAGAAGAGAAAGTTTGCATGGGAAGTCTGTCCAAACCCCGCCCCGAAACACTGTGTTTTAGAAGAAAAATCTGTGCTGTGTGGTGTTAGCCTAGATCCAGAGGTGACAGTCCCTCAGAGGGTTTCACGAGGGTCTGGTTTGACCCAGCATGCACTCTACTGATGTGATAACGCTTTTGACTCTTCCCAACAAGGTGCTGCACAGCCTGCCTGGGTCCAGACAGCATCTAGAGGGAGCAGCAGGATGAGCTCTCTTCCCTTTTGAGTGGCCTTACTATCAGGTGTTGGGGGACCATTCCTCCTTGGGCCATCCACCACCTATGTGCAGGTGGTATCTTAGACACTGGATTCCCCTCACATGGGGCATCAAATAGGTGAGAGATGCTAATGGATTTCAGTTTTGAGCAGAGATGAAGTGGAATTCCAGAGAGGAGATATTTCATAACCCCTTGGCAGCCCCCAAAGCCACACTACAGTTGCTTTAATAGCCTCAGCCTAAGCAGAATGGTTACGAGAAGAAAGTGTGTACAGGCTGTGTTTTGATCGCTGCCTGTTGAAAACATCTCAGCTAGCCTGTGACCTGGCACAGGCTGGAAGGGGTTGATTTGGTTCATGTGCTCCAAACAATGCACGGGGAAGATATGAGATATTAAAATGTTGAACCTTAGATTTTTGCTGGGTTTTGTTCTGCTTTCAGCCGTCATCTTGACTCACCCCCCTTGCTATGCAGTTTTGCTGTGGACTGGAAGATGTTGTGTGTTGCCCTGAGATGGGGCTGGCTGTGATTTTAAACATCTGGTGCCTCCAGCCCTCTCTCCCTCAAAAGCAGAGCTCTGGGCAGGGGTTACTATGGAACTTGGCAGAGGAATGGTAGACTTTTTGGTGTTGGTGATGAGCAAAGTGGGACATGAGCAGTTGAACCTGTTGTAAGTTGCTGGGGTGGGGGGTGCTCAGATGCTTCCAATGGGGACCATACCCTCAGCTGGTGAAATCTGAACATCTGTTGGTTGCAATCAGGATGCAGCAGGCTGTGGGTGCTGGACTGAGTATGCATTCATTGCATGAATTTGAGCGCAAACGCAGCTGCTCTCCCCATCCCGCAGGGACTGGCTTCTTGGTGAGTCACTTCCCAGCCCTTCTCCAGGGTACACGTGAAGACAGTGAGATGTATGACCCTTCCCACCACTTCCATATGTATGTCCTAGAACAAGAGGAGGCTGTAAGGTCTTGAAGTATTCAGGTGTTTCATACTTTCTTTTCAGGTGTAGGAACGGCAGGGGCTGCGTGCTGCTGAAATGTGTGGTTTGACAGGCAAGATAAATGGACTTGCTGAGCAACATTAAACATAAAAAAGCCCAGGAGCTCCCCTGTTTCTCCCTGCATCTCCAAATTGAGTTTTGAAGCTGTAATTTTAAGCTGGCGTGGGACAGGTATGGATGGAAAGGTTGTCAAGTACAGGCAGTGTCTGCTGCTCGAGGGGGAAGGCGCTGATGTAAAATGTGATCGCTGTGAATGGGGAGCCCTGGGCTGAGAAACAACACACCAGCACATGCCTCCTTTCCAAGAAACACACATTAAAAAGTTAAAAAAACGGCCTGCAGAATGAGCAAGGAGGGGTGAACACCATGCTTAGCAGTGTCCTTGTAGCGAATAAAGCTAATTGCATCTTGGGCTGCATTAGTTACAGTGAAGCCAGCAGGGCGAGGGAAGAGATCCTTCCCTCTGTCTAGCACTTGTGAGATAGCATTTGGCATGCGATGTCCAGTTTTGGGCTCCCCAGTACAGGAAGGTTATTGATATACTGGAGTGAGTCCAGTGGAGGCCACAGAGATGGTCAGGGATTGGAGAGCACGATGCACGAGGAGATGCTTGGAGATTTGTGTCTGTTCAGCTTGAAGAAGGCAGTTGGTCCTCTGGGGCTCCTTTCCCAACCTAAACTGTGATTTTACAGTTCAGTGACATCTGATCAGTCCTTTGGCTGTGTTGTATTGCCCATCAGAGCAAGCACTGAGCTCGCAGGGCCCCGCGCAGATGATGAGCCGCATGTCTGTCTCCTCTCCCACCAACTCTTTGGGTGACTTGTGCTAATGGAGCCTAACAGGGCCCCCAGCATACCCAGTGCCCTGAGCAAGAGCCGTTCTTCTCTGCACTATAACTGAGTCTCTTACTGGCTCCCAGGCGTCCAAAATTGTAACTCAGGCCACAAGAGATGATGAGATTATCTTTAAAATCTTGCTTTTTTAAAAATAACACCTCGGAGCATTAAGCTCAGGATTTTAGATGCTGCAAAGGGGAAAGTGAAAGAGTACTGTGTGGCTGCTTTCTGAAAGGATCATTTTCATTTATTTGTTTTAAAATTACTTAAGTTTGAAGTATTTTATCAGATAGGAGAACTTGTTGGATCATGTTCTTTTTTAAGAAAAACTGAAATGTTTCAAGCTGTGCTCCTTACGCATTTCTTTTGGAAAATTCTGGTTTGCAGGCAGGGAAATTTTGAAATGGCTCAAAACTGGAAATCCTCCCAAGGAACAGGGTGGGATACCACTAGATAAAGAGGCTGTGGACACCGCTCCTGTGTGACACAGACGCACGTGTGGGGATGACAGTGGTCCACTGGTGCCTTGCTGCTTTCTGCAGGAGCTGTCACGTGTTGCAGCAGCCGCATCTCCGAGGCTGGTCCTTGTGGCTGCTGCTCAGTCATTAACATTCAACATCCGATGGTAAGGATTTTTTGGAAATTTGGGCTTCTCTGGTTTTGTTTTAATGAATTAAAGAGAAACAGTGCCCACAGCAACACAACAGACACCTGTGATCCATCCTGTGGCGGTGACGTAGGACGTGCCGGACTGGAGGATTAGCTGACAGCGATCCCAGTGCCTCAGGGGTCAGACATAGGGATGGGTTCAGTGGCCTGAACATGTAAATATTTAGTGTATTTTCAGGTTCTGGATTATCTCTCCAGGCCTCCAAAAGCCTCTGCAGGAGAGTGGAGGCCGCCCCTAATTCCTGAGACATAACTACAAGATGTGTGCATGTCTCAGCTGCCCAGTGGCACCTTTTAAGGCACTAAATGCCTGGTTTTAGGCAAAGGCACCAAACCCACTGTGTCTTAACAAGTTGTTGGGCATCAGCTGAGCCTAAATAACTGTGTGTACTCCTGTGTGCATGATCCTGCACTGCCCATGGCCAGTATGATTTGAAGCAGATGAGCTCATACTTCTTCCTCTCTGCATAAAAAATAACATTTTCCCCCTTGCATCTATACTGGCCTAGGAGCATTTTCTTACTTGAAGGGCTTCCTCTCCGCTTGTGCATTGTGTTTTGTTTAACCACGGTAATTTGCTCATGGAGCTAAGCCCTTAATCTCCCCATCTGTACAGCATATATCTATTTAATGTTATTTTGCTTAAAATATATAACATTTCTGTATATTTAAAGCAGATAATATTGCAGTGCTTGCATAAACATGGGCAGAGTCAAGGGGATTTTGGCTGGGTCTCTGCAGTTCATTGTCTGGCTGGTACTTATAGGCCTAACTTATAGGTACTTACAGGCCTAACCACAGTTGCATTCTTTGAAGGCTTTTCTTTGGATTATTTCCTCTTTTATTTAGTAAACGGTAAAAAGGGAAGAGGCAAATTTTGAACACGTTTTTGACTAACTGCAAATGGCTTGAAATAAATGGCTGCACGTGACTTTACTCTATTACAAAAGCAGGACAGGCAAAATTGCTGCTGAATTGTAAGCAAAGGGTCACCCTGCTCTGCAATTACTGTGGTCCCTAATGCACTGAATTGCAAATCATAGCCGTTCCTGGAGCGTAATACTATCTGGCTCTGCGTGCCAGACTAAAATGAGCTCATAGAGCAAAGCTGCCTGAGAAAACAGCTTTCAGAAGAGATGGGAAAATGGTCTTAATCTCCAACCTGAGTGGGAAAGTAATCAGCCTCAGTTCCTTAACTCTGCAAGGAAGACCTTTGTTCAACAGCAAGGGGCAAAGGTACCACTTGCAAACAGTGCTATATTAACAGCTTCTCTGGGTGTTGCTGTGCTGCTGGAGGATGTTTTCAGGGACTGGTATCCCGTTGGTTTCAGGATGGGAACATCTACAAATGATAGATTTCCCTGTCCTGGACTCAAAAATGTGCTTGAAATGGCAAGTGGAAATGTATCACATGGATAAAACTTTAAATATTTCAACTCTTCTGATTTTTTCTCCAGCCAAAGTTAACATTTTTTTAACAGCAGAATTTTGCCCAGATGTGTCCTGCTGAACAGCGGTCCTGGCAGCAACTGGGCTCCTGAACTGGACTCCTCGTTGAAATGGGATGAGTCCAGACCTCACTGCCACAATCTGGCAGCATCAATGGTTTCTGCAACCACGATGCATAGCTGTCTCAAGAGCACAAACTCTCTTGAACTTCTCTTTTTTGGCCTTTTGCTTCCCATAGGGGCCATGTTTGCTAGGAGGACTCCACCGGGATGGAGGCCAGGCAGGACCTTTTGGTCTAAAAAGCATTGCATAGTTGAGAGAAGTGGGCATGACTGTTGGGTTGGAAATTTGGAGCTCAGTCTGCTGCTGTGCTCAGTTACCAAAACGAGGTCACTTTTTCGCCCCTGGCAGTATTTTTGCCATCTGTCCACTGTGCCTACTTGGACCATATCTCTGAATTGCAATGCAACTCTACACCTGTATCCCCAGTTAGCTCTGGTACTGGCAGCAACACATCCCAGCCTGGCAATTAGTGTTGCAGATGTGCTGCTCCTGTTTCTGGAGTCAGTGTCTCTGAATGCTATGCTGTGATGTATCCACTGGTTCAGCGCTTCCAGGAGATTTGCCCTCCCATCCTGCATGGTGTGATATAGGTTTGCCTTTATTTTCCTGGACACGCATGTTTAAAGGTCCCCAGTGACGTAATCTAACAGCTATTTCTGGTTTTTAAAAAGAAAAATTGCTTTTCCTGTGAGATGCATGTCGTCCTAAATTTAGAAAACCTAAAAGGTACTAATCGTCAAAAGGAGATTGTTTGCATGGTTTTTCTTTTTCTTTCTTTTTTTTTTTTTTTTAAGTTGATGAACGATACAGAGTGGGAACATTTAAAGTTGTTTGCAATATATCCTGTACAGGGCACAGAATGAGGGTCACGCTTTGATAAGTACCAGTGTCACATACCAAACCTCTGCCTCCTTTAACTAATCTGCCTGTGCACACTTGCCCCGATACCCCGCGGTGAGTGGCTGCGCTTGGTTTCACGCTGGAGATCAAATGCGGCTCATTGCTGCCGACTGTGCAGGGAAGTAGGTTTGGTCATATCTTCTCGTTCTTTAATTACTTTTCCAAAGAATGGAAACAATCCCCTTCTCCTCCAAAACCACATCACTGCTTTAAGGGGGGGCTGCTGTTGTCTCCCTGGGTACTGCTTCAATCTTTCGTGTTGCTACTGGCATTTTTTCTTTGCAAAATCTTAGCACGGTAATAAATAAATGAAAGGGTGAAATGTGCCTGCAGGGAGAACCAGTTAAAACTGCAGCAGTCAGGAGGACCCACATCATGTAATCCCATTTACACCGATATGTGTGCGTATTTGGTTATCTCTAAGCAGTGCTCCATGTTTCACCCCTGTGCTTTTCATTAAGAGACCTTAGTATGCATCCAAAGGAAGCTAAATCCACCCCTGGAGAAATCAAGGTGCTGCAAAACAGGATGGTTTGCCCAAGCTGAGACAGGGCAGGGAGGTAAAGGTGGGCTCTGCTGTTTCCCAGTGCTCTCCTTCCATCCCTGTGCTATGTTCCAGTGGAGCGGGCACCAAAGCGGCTGCAAAACCCGTGGCTGTTGTGACCCAGCAGGAGATGGGCAGGGAGAGGAGCTGGTGCTTTCCACCCTCTCCACCCAGCAACCCCTTCATCCCACACCAAAAGTCAGTCTAACCCCCATTACACTTCCCATGGCATCTCATGGTTTCTGCCCTTGAGCCCCTGCCCGTGGCTCTCAGAATCTGCAAGGGGTTGTGGAACAAGGTACATCTCCTGATCATGGTCACTGTGAGCTCACTATGAGGTCACTGTGTGGTCGCAGTGAGGTCAGGCAGCTCCCTAGGCTTCTCCTACACTTTCTTCAGCCCTGGTGCAAATTCTAATGTTAACACTTGGGTCATTTCCAAAAGTACACGTGCTCAGGAAAGCCATCACAATCATAATTTGTCAAAGATCTGTAGAGTTGTCCCATCTTCAGCACCCATATCTGCTCAGCTGTGGACATCTGCCTCTGCTGGCTGTGTTATGCTGGCTAGTGACATTATCACTTTTAGTAAGCTTAAATAATAGGTTTTTGCCGACCAGGCTGGATTTACTGAAAAAGGGTTAAAATTTACTCATGTAGCAGCTCCTCTGAGAGGCTGGGGACAAACAGGACTGGTGAAAGCAGCTGGAAGTGGTTCAAGGTAACAGCTCTACTGGGTGCTGGTGGAAGAGGATGGGAGCTGGCATGCAGGTATCCTGGGCATGGTCACTACAAAAAGGCCGTAACCCTCCTGCCAGCTTTGTTGAGGGTATTGAGTGTCTACAGGGTGTTAAGTGCCTCTCTTGCAGAAGTCCTGGGTCACCTCATGTCTCAGTGCAACCTCATGCTTTGGAGGTGATCCCACAAGGCTTCATCCAGAAAGGAGGAGACTTGTTCTCTGCAAGGTCAGCTTTTCTCCATTCCTATGTCCCTCTTTGCCTAGCTCTTGTTGGTCCTTCTTGAGAGAGGAGCTGAGGGTGAAATAAGAAAAAGAGTTATTTCTGTCCAGGTGCTTCTTAAAAAGTCTGGCTGTGCAGAGGTACAAAGAACCATGAAAGAAGGTTCAACAAGGCCGAGTGCAAGGTGTTGCCCTTGGGACGGGGCAGCCCCAGACGTGTACAGACTGGGAGAAGAATTCACTGAGAGCAGCGCTGCGGGGAAGGACTTGGGGGTCCTGATGGACGAGAGGCTTGACATGAGCCAGCAGTGTGCGCCTGCAGCCCGGAAAGCCACCTGTCTCCTGGGCCGCCTCAAGAGAGGGGTGGCCAGCGGGGCGAGGGAGGTGACTGTCCCTGTCTACTCTGCCCTCGTGAGGCCCCATCTGGAATACTGCGTGCAGGCCTGGGGTCCCCAGCACAAGAAGGATGTGGAG